>JAJHSJ010000008.1:75277103-75374657 GCA_021015155.1 Magnolia officinalis | reverse complement strand
ATGAGCAGGGCTGACTTTTGTGCTGAGGCATCTATATTGCAGGACTCTCAAGATGGACGGACTAGATCTCACAATAAGTGCAACATAGCATGTCTCAGTGCCTGAGCTGGGCTGGGCCATTCATCGTTGACCCAGACCTGGCCCTCAGGCCAAGTTTAGGGGCCCAGGCCCTGACCTACAGTGCCTGGATACCTGGCCCATTACTACACCTAGCAGATTGTTCATATTCTCCTCAACGACCTTGTTCTAAAATATCCAACAGTCCATGTTTTTTGGCAAGGAAGACTGGTGTACTAGAGGTTAGTTGATTTTTGTTTGAAAATATGAAATGCTTTTATTCACTGGAGAGAGAAAAGACATATGCATATTTCAAGAATACATTTAGCATTTTGACATGAGCTAAACAGTACTCGAAGGTCTTTTCCTTGACCAAGAGATATAGAAAAGGGTTTGTGTTTTTCCCTTTTCACTATACAACACTTTTTTGAGGTGTGGTGTCCCATCACCTAAGCAAGTTTGTACTCAACAAGCTTCTCCAGCACTGCTCGCCCCAGACAACAACTATTCCATGAATTTCCCTTTGTGGGCAGTGCGCAATAATTGTAGACTTGTAGTTAGGTGCAGCATGGCCCTGCTCTTATTGACATACATTGTGAGGCTTGCGACCCTTTAATTCCTCTAGATTGTATGTAATATTAACTAATGGCATCACCTGTCAAGTACGAAATTTACATGATTTTAAATTATATTCATTCATTCACAATGATCTTCAATCATTTAACTGTCAGCAAATCTAGTAATGCATACAGAACCCTGGCATCAACGTGCTACTCAAAGCTTTTGTCAATGTACCCATAGTAAGAAGGTGAAGGCACCATGTGATGGAATCATAGTGTAGCTGAAGGGTAGAAGTGACAGAACAAACCCTGTTGTTTTACTGCCCAAAGAAGTGAGAGATTGAATGTCAAGTGGATAAGAACATGTGTCCCTGGAAGATTCTATCATCAAAAACAGAGAATGGTACTGTGGAAGGGTGCAAAGGAACTAGAAGGTAACTGGAGAGGTTAATGTCACCTTTATAAACAATAGGGCGATATTGTTTGAGTTAAGTTCATCAGTGGAGGTAGAAAAGTTTTTTACCCTGTAGAACAAGATTAATTAGGGGAAGATGGATGATTCTACACGTGGAGATCTCCAAATCCTTGCCTGAGATGGTTTCTTTTTCTAAGGGTAAATAGGTGCAGATCAACAATCTATTGAATTTATGCAGTAACACGAACAAGACACTAGCCAATTGCTCGCATCATTTATCATTATCCTTTTTCCAGCCTATGTTTTCATAAGTAAGCTAATAGTTAGTAAAACAGCCAACTGTGATATCTCTACGGAGATTTTGAAACTTGGAATCACATCCCTAAATGCTTCTATTTCTAAATTAAACATTTTTGCCTCTATCACTATCAAATATTCATCAGCCACAAGAGTAATTTTTTGTATCTATGAGCCCATAATTGTAGAGAGTTCATTGATGCTTTTTAGTGCCTGTTTCAGTCCCAATTACAGTTAAGCATTTAAATGTTTATATTTTACAGAAATAAAGTTGTCTGTAAGAAGCCAAAAGTTCATAATCTTTCATTTGCTCCCAAGGATTCTGAATGACCAATATAGAGAAATTATGTCTGGCTACTGGCCCATCCTATTCATATATCATATATGTGGAAGCATCTGCATGTTTGCATGTCAAAATTATCTCCATGTATGAAAACATTTACTGGGTGTGAAAATAGCATCAGTTTGTGTGAGAATTGTTTCAATATACAAGAAAATTTACAGAGTGTGAAATAGTATAAATTCAACTTACAGGAGTATCAAAGATTTAATATTGCCTATCTCCTTCGGTATGCTGCCACTGATCTCATTCCACATAAAATCCCTTCCAAAACCAAAAGAATGAAAAACATCAGACTACGGGAAGCTTATGTGCAATTATGGTTTTGTTTAACAATTAGATATTCATAGCAGTCAGAGGATGAATGTTGCTCTGTTGCATTTTTCTATTTTGAATTTGGAAAAAGTTATGACTCACAATGTTTGCAAATAAGATAGGCGACCAAGATCAGCAGCTAAAGTTCCCGAGAGATTCATGGTTAGCATCTGCCTGCAAAATGAAAAACATGGCATGGTCATGGAGAGTTGAATGATATGACAATAAATTATTAGATTCAAAGATTTTGCAATGTGTCGTTGATCTTTATCATAACCTCAACACTTAAGCATCAAATTGTGATGTGGTTAAAATTTGCATTTGTAAATGCAACTGTGTTAGATTCTTCAAATATTAATTCCTTAGGTTTTTCACTTAGTTCTAGATGGGATCATAACCCTGCATTTGCAAAATCATATTCTTGAAATTTAACCAAACTAAAAAGAAAGTGACGAAGCAAGATCGAAACAAACCTAACTCTGAAATTTTCTGTGCCAGCTAGAAGTCCAAAAAAACGTTTACAGCAATCATACAAATGGAATTAGAAAGAATAAGATATATAATCCAAAAATGGCATAGCACCATATAAGGTTAACAAGTGTAATCACACAGCTGGAGGAAGGGCATCTCACCCAGAAATTCCCCATCGCAGGAACCAGGCAATAAACTGCAGCTATATTTCATAAAAAATCATCATAACATCATGCATATGGATCTGTAATTTATAGCACAGCCTTCTAGTACATTCTGGAATGTTTGTCTTTTTATCACAAGCTGAACAACTCCAAAACTCCAAATATAGAAATAAATTCTACAGAACAACTATCGCCCAAAAAACTGCATAGATACTTCTAAAACAGACTTACAGACAGACAGATGAATCGAAATGGTCATACAGTTGTGGTAGTCCTTCCAAATATAGTAACAAGCTCTCTCCTTCCCATAATATTTTCTGCCACATGCATAGAAGTCGAAGACCACAACTGCAGCTGACTGTGTTTTCTTCCAAAAACAGCTATTGTTTGTCATAAACTGCTAAGGCTAGAAAACGGACTGCTATTTTTTTATTTTATTTTTTGAAAGATAACGAAATTTGATTGAGAAAGTGCTAAGCTAGAGGAAAGAACTACAACCCCAGAAGAAAAGAAAAATTACAATCCTCCAATGGACTTTTAAATACAGAGCATATATTGCTGAAATTAGGATTAGATTGGACCTGTGGCCCCCCAACAATCCAATCAATGGACGCATATACTCGTCTTGTTGGGACTGTGGACCCACAGTCCAACAGACGTCTTTGTCAATGTTGCATGGGGAGACTGTGTCAATTGGGACTCAGATTGGTTATCCTTTTGCACAGTCAAGTCACAGATGGCCCTAGCCCCAGATGCATCAGATAGCCATGTTATAAAACAATCCATGTCAATGAAATCAAATTGACTATACTAGCAAAAGTAGCAACAACTTCCCAAATCTGCATAGACTGTTAAGAAGGCATGGAGTTGTGCCACTTGTTAGTTGTTAGTAAATGTAAAGGCCTGTACAAGTCCCCAGAACAGTACATTATGGGAGCTTAGTACAGTGCTCTTCCACCCTCCACTAAGTCTCCTTATACTAGGTCATTTTTTGGCAGATTAATTTTATGACAGAATGCACCCATGCATTGGATGCTTAGAGTTTTAGTCTGAATTCTGAATGTTGGGTGCTACTATGTTCTAGACAGACAGTGCTAATTAATATCTTGAGGAAATTATGAGCAATTTGCCCATCTCTGATCATCCATAATACATGAACTGGTTTCCTAGGTCCCAACAAATTTTAGAAATAGTGAAAATACTTAACCCAAAATGGTCTTTTCTTTCAATATCTAAAATACGAAAACATTCATTCTACCAAGACAACACTTTCAAATGCAACTTAGGTCATTTGCAGGGACTTTTGGCGCCTTGGATTTAAACCAAAGGGAAAAACAAAAGTTACTTTTTTCTAAACTGTCCAAAATGAGGAAAACCATATAATTCAAATTACAAAACCTTCCCCATATTTTATTTTTTTTGAAAGATAACGATTATATTAAAACAGAAGAGAGATACAAAAGAGGGCTAGAGGGGCTGCCAAGAAGGCAACCCGGACTAGACACCAAGAAAAAGAAGGTCATAAGCCTTTAACACTTTCGATTGAGCCGCCCATTCAACAATGCGGCATTTGGCCTTTGAGGCTACAACAGGGAAAAGGGAAGCGGAATCCCAAAAACATCTGTTGTTCCTCTCTTCCCAAACAGACCACCAAACAGTGAGGATCACCAAACGCGACAATCTAGTTCTAAGCTTGTCGAGCCGAACTCCATGCCAGGCCTGAAGAAGAAGATCAACCGACTCCGGAAAACACCAACTGATGTTGAAACGGGAACAAAACCCAGCCCAGATGGGGATGGTGAACAGGCAGTGGATCAAGAGGTGATTAATTGATTCTTCGTTCCTCATGCAGCACAAGCATATGTTAGTCAGGGTCATCCCTCTTTTCCTCAAGTTATCCACCGTCAAAATCTTCTAATTTCCTACCAGCCAACCAAAGACGCTAAACTTTGGGGGGACCGAGTACTTCCATATGAAGGTGAAATGGGGCAGATGCACGCTGGACGACCTCTCCAGCTCCCTATAGAAGGATTTGACTGAGAACACCTTTGATTTATCTAGGTTCCAGAGGAGAGCGTCTTCGGCTGAGAGAGAAGGCACCGCTCTGTAAATACAGACTAGAAGATCTACGAACTCCTGGGATTCCCAATCTTGGAGGTTTCGCCGACATTCCACGTGCCACACGATTTGACCGTTGGCTACAGAATAGTAGTCAGCAACAGTTGCTGCTTTATTCGGGGCTAGGCGGAAAATGATTGGGAACTTTTCTTTGAGGGGGGCATCGTCCACCCATCTATCTTCCCAGAATCGGATTCTAACACCTTTTCTAAGCTCAAAATTGGTTGCAGCTAGGACCTTTGCCTTCATGGAGAGGATCCCTTTCCACAAGGCCGATGAACGATATCCGGAGGAATCTTTAGACCACCATCCGCATCCCGATTTGCCATACTTACCCTTGATAATCAGATTTCACAGACTCTTGTCGTCCAACACTAATCTCCAAATCCATTTCCCAAGCAGAGCCTGATTCATGAGCTTCAAATTCTTTACCCCTGCTCCACCGGATTGGATCTGGAGACAGACAGACTTCCAATCCAAGAGATGGAATTTGGGTCTATCTGACTTACCATGCCAGAGGAAGTCCCTACACAGCTTATCAATGGATTTGATGACCGAAGTGGGACAACAGTAAATGGACATGAAGTAGAGGGGGAGATTGGATAGGGAAGCCCTAATCAGCGTGAGACGACCACCCAGAGAGAGGAACTGACATTGCCATTTGGCCAAATAAGAGCCTATCCTGTTAAGGACCTTGTCCCACGCTGCCTTGGGGGGCGCTCCTATGCACAGGGGCAGGCCGATGAAGGAAGAAGGGAAGGAGGTCGCCTTACAGTGGAGGGATAAGGCCTAGCGCTCGGTTTCAGCTTTGTCCATGTTTACCCCAATCAGTTTGGATTTAGACAGATTTATCGATTGGCCAGACGCTGCCTCAAAGCATCGAAGGGTCGTACGCAGATTATCGACGTATTCCTGAGAGGCTTTGCAGAACACCAAGGTGTCGTCAGCAAACTGGATGTGGGATATAGGTGAGGGGAGACCTTTGATGCCGATTCCTTTTAGGATGCCATCGTTTTAACCTTGATGGAGCATTCTTAACAGGGGCTCTCCGAAAAATAGGAATAAGAACGGGGACAGGGGGTTCCCTTGCCTCAGCCCTCTAGAGGAACGGAAGAAACCTCTCGGCGAGCCATTGAGAAGGATGGACAACCGAGCAGAGCCTATACACTCACCTATCCACTATCGCCATTTGACTGGGAAGCCCATACGGTTCAAGAGGTACTGGAGGAAACCACAGTCGACATGATCATAGGCTTTTTCCATGTCGAGTTTGCAAAGGAGTTTCAATCCTGAAAGGTGGCTTGAGTGCAGGCATTCATTTGCAATTAGCGTGCAATCAGTGATCTGTCTCCCTGGGATGAAGGCACACTGATTAGCAGATATCAGCTTGCCAATAACCTTTTGCAGCCGAGCGGCCAAAAGCTTTATCAGGATTTTGTAGGGGCCCCCAAGGAGACAAATCGGTCTGAAGTCTTTGAAGGCTGCAGCTCCTGGGAATTTTGGGAGAAAATATCACACTAATGCGCCTATCATTTTGGGCCAGTGCGGCATCCATTTCTAGGATCTTGTAGACTGTTGGATTTCTCTTTTTGTATGGTAGTGAGTTTTTGCCTTAGTTTCAGAGCTATTCACCGTATGGCAACTAATTGTGACTCATACATATTTGTATTAGATCTCTCCTGCTCAATTGTATGGCACTCTCTCTCCCTCTCCCTCTCCCTCCCTCTCTTTGAACTCAGTACATTAATAAATAATGTCTACTTTCCCAGAAATACCTTGAAACTAAACATTGCCAATTCCCCTCCATAAGGTGTCATCCTAAAGTGAAATCTTATTTTGTCTATGGAACGTGCTTTACCTGCTTAAGAGTGGCATTGCTCCCACATATTTATCAAGACATCCCAGTTGGGTTGTGCTACATGAACATTAAAAAACATCATTCCTTGTCCTATTTTGTCCATAATTACTCATTTGGCTTCTGTTATGTCATCTCATAGGCTATAGAACTAAGACTAAGAAAGCATCATTTACACAAGATAGCAGTGCTAGTACACAAAGCTTAAAACTTGATGGTGACCAAATCATACAAATCAGGCAAATGAAACAATTTCAAAATCATGTTGAGCACAAAAAAAGTACCAAAATTCAAATATTTTAAAGCTAGGTCTTGGGACAGCACTCCCTTACTATAACAGGCACGGACAGAGAAACTCTGAAAGAAATAGAGTAAAATGGAAAGGTAAACAGATAAGTATCAAAAGCATACAATTCTTTAACGTGAAGGTAACCATCATCCAATGGTGTATTGTAGCACAAAATCCCTGTCCAGTTCGACATACATGGATCTCCCTTATTCCAACTTTGAAGATTCTTCAGAGGATCTATCAAACTGCTCTTGATAGCTTCTAATGCAGCAACTGCAAATTAATACAATTTGTCACTAGATTTTCATAACCATCCTCAATGATAAAACAAAGAAGTAATCATACACATGCTACTTCATTGAACAACCCCTTGCTTTAACATCTACAAGTTCTTATGCATGACAATGGGAAATACATGCAACGACTGGAAAAGAAAAGGTGACTGCATTCCTTCTCCATTTCACAATTTGAAAAAAAATATAATTTGTAGCAAATACACAATTAGTACATCTAATAGATCGACATCCAAAGAAAAGCATAGCAATAACAAAAAGCAAGAATACCAACTAAAAGTTATTATAACATCAGAGCAAAACATGCTGAATTGCTGACAAGGATTCACTATCTGGTGAAGGAATGCATCAAATGCAAGCTAATGCCAAACACTGTGCAGTACTTATGCATAAGAACAGTAAAATTCAAGCAAACTCGCCTTCAGATGGATCAGTTGTCTGCGCCCTCACAAGTAGTGCAGAGCAACACAGATAAACAGCCAGAATGGCTCCCAAGAGACAAACTCTCACACCAGACATCACAAAATCTTTGAAGGCAGATGAAGCGATGAACATCTCTCAATATCCAATGCCCTAAACCAGTAGACGGCTTGAAACCCCAGAAGCAAACTGAATTCTCAAACAGTTCCAATTGATTGAATGCTATAACTTGCTCCAGAATCCAAAAACCAATACAACGTCAAAAATCAAGATACCCCTCCTCAAGGCAACTCAAAACCTAGAAACCCAATGAGTGCCAATATATTTCTGCAGAACTGGTGCAGTACAAATATAGACTACTCAAGATTCTGAGCCGATACAAGTATATATTTCTGAGCTGATGCAATATAAGTATAGACTACTCAAGATTCTGAGCATCCACATGCAGTCAAGAAAAAGCACAATATCTCACTCCAGAGACCTTGAAATTCAAGAAATCGAACGAGTTACAGCAGATTTTCACGTATACAATGTTTTAGATGTGTAAATTACTTCCTAAAGCAAGAACCCACCTATTTGCATCCGATGATGAGAAAAAACACACACAAAAAAAGCTCCAAAACAAGCAGAAACCATAGTACTTAAACAAGTTGCGGAAATTTTCACAAGTCTAGTGCTCTAGAACAGGAACAACTCCAGAAAGCATTAATCCACGTAATTTCGTTGGATGCCTAGATATATCTTTCAGACAGCCGAGAATCAATGTGTTTTCTTCCAAGACAGAAAAAAAAAAACACTAAATATCGCCCAAGAGAGCTCTAGAGCTCAGGAAATCAAATGAATTGTAGCAATAGGCAACTTCGAAAACCGAGGTCCATGTAGTTCTACAAAAACCTTTCACAGGAGAGCTCAAAAAGCCTGAAATGATATCAGATGAATTACTGCAATAAGCAACTTCAGAGATAAGGAATCCAGGTATTTTCATCCGACGTCAAGGAAAATGTCAGAAACTCGCTCCAGAGAGCTCAAAACCCATAGGAACCTATCAAACTACTGAATTTTCCAACATAAACAACTCCAGAAAAAGAAGAATCCAGGTAATTTTCACCGGACGCCAAGAAAAACAGTGACACCCCTCTCCAGAGAGCTCAAAAACTCTAGAAATCTAACCCAAGTACACAGAAATTGTTACTCAAACAACTTCAGAGACCGAGAAACCACGTAATTTCATCCAAAACCGAGAGAGAAAAAAACACGATATCTCATTCTAGAGAGCTCGAAAACCCTACAAATCGATTGAATGACAGCAAACAGCGACGAAACTTCATCTGGATATCCTAGAAATCGGAGGGATTGGCGAGGTTTTCTTAAGCGTTTGTGCGGATTGGACGGTGCAGATGAGTTCAGGGATTGAGATTTCAGCGATGATGAAATCTGAGGGGGAGGAAGAGAGGGTGTTGTCGATGGGAAGAGGCCAAAGCAGCTAATGCAGAGATCAGAAGATGACATTTTTTATATATTGAAGCGATGCTTGACTTCTTCGGAGCTGTTGAGAGTATTTTCATTGTGAGAGAGGGATGTTTGGCTTTTGGCAATTTATAGCTAAAGGTTACTCGCTCCCTTTTCATACTCTCTCAGAGCGGCAAGTCGAAGTTAAGACGCAAAAAGCAGCCAGTGTGTCCTATACTATATATCTTATGTCCCAACGGAGTACGATACGAAACCCACGGATAGAGCCGATGTATCCAATTTATTCGATCCAATTAGTATTTTCAATTTTCGAACCATGTTTTTATTTGCTGTAAATTACATTAAACTAGTGTGAAATGGTTACAAATATATAATTCTTTATATTTTTTATGAAAAATCATGAATTTAAAAAATTTGGGGGAGATAGATAAGTTGCAAAAAATTGAAAAAAACCAAAATTTTTCAATTTATTACAATTCAATTGTAATCTTTGTATTCAAACACAAGATTAAACATGCATGTAACCTTATCTAGTAATTCTTCTTTTGCTTTTGAATATATTACTGTGTTTTTATACATGTCTTCTTATGTTTATAAATTATATAAGCTTTCAATATAGGTGCATTAGTTCAATTGAAAAACTCATATATTTAGATTCCATTTGAAGAAAACTTATATTACGTGCAATTTTTTATAATGTTTTGATTTCTAAGTGTCTTGATGTCTTTTTCAACAATTCACAGAGTTTCATTAAAAAAATCAACCAATTTCACAGTGTTCTCATGTTTCCCAACAATGACGATACATTACATGATACAACCGATATATCCCATGTGATAACTGATATGCATATGTATCCCAGGGGTGCAAAACATTACGCGATAATGATATTTAAAATATTGACCAGCCTGACTAAAAACTCACACGTGCCACAGTATGTGAACTTGGCTTTCCGATAGCAATTTTACATTTTCCATTTATATGGCCCATTTTAGTTCTTAGTTAGGCTTATCTTTTGGATGTACGGTTAAAATAATGGTTATCACTCCATGTACCCAATGGATTCTACATATGCAACATGGTGGATCCCATAGAGCTTGGGTGTTTAACATGTGCATAGACCCACGGGATGTGTTTATGAATGGTAACATGCTTAGAAAATTGTCCACCGAAAAATTGGACACCCAAAATTTTAAGAAGATCCAACTATCATATGTGCAACCATGCTATTTTGGATATTTTTTTATGGAATTCGGATCATCTGTTTGCCACAATAAAAAATCAGGGCTCTGATTGCATGCCGATGGTGCTAATACTCTGTGGGCTCCATTATGATGTATGTATCCTATCTACGCCTTCCATCCATTTTTTTATACTATTTTATAGCACCAGCCCATAAATAAAGTATATCCAAATCTCATATGGATCACACCACAGCAAAAGAATGATGATTGAACACTCACCGTTAAAAACTTCTCAAGGGCCACAAAAGTTTTAGATTAAACTGATATTTAAGTTTTTTTCTTCATACAGGTGCGCGTGACCTAATTAATAGGTTGGATGACAAATAAACATTACAGTGAGCCTTAAGAAGTTTTTAATAGTGGGCATTCAATCGCCACTATTTTCTTATGGTGTGGTCCACTCAAGATTTGGATCTCCTTATTTTCCTTTATAATGATTTGAAAAAATAGATGGATAGCTTAGATAAATCACATATATCATTCAGTGGCATTGTGAACACTATTGCATTAAATGCAATGTATGATGATGTGTTCCAATTAGATTATAACAAGCATTATTTTTGTCCTTGAGGTAAGCAGAGGATCTGGATTATTTTTTGTGGTTGTCCATTGTTTTTTATACCTTGGCTCACATAATAATTATATAAGTTTAATTTCATAGTCACTCCATAATCCTTATAACACTTATATAATGGTTGGATGGCACATACACACACCTGATAGACCCACCATAGGAAAAAAATAGACAATCATCTAAAACCCTTCAAATTTTAAAAGGGAATCTTTGATAGAAAGGTTGGATACTATTCGTTGTGTTGAGAAGTGGAGCCACATGCGCGGATTTCGTGTTGCAAGTCCTTTCGCAATTGGGATGCGGAAAGGAGTTTCGCGGATTTCGTGTCGCAAGTCCTTTCGTAACTGGGATGCGGAAAGGGAAGTTGTCAAAACTATAAATTGGAGTCCCTAGGGCTATTCTAGGGTTAAGGTGAATATTGGGAAATATTTCTAAGGTGTGGGCAAGGGATTTTCTCTGTACTTCCAAGAGAGAGGTTAGTATATTGCCTTGTAATATTCGTTCTTCATAGTGGAAGTTTGTATCCGTGGTTTTTTTTACCCTAGATTGGGGTTTTTCCATGTATATATTGTCTTGTGGTTTGTTTTGGATTGCTTTGATCTGTTTCTAGTTTATATTTCTTCCTGTTTATCGTTTGTGGGTGAGGCCTGAGATTGGATCTAGGCTCACTGCGTTGTTGGCGTGCCGCGCAACAACTGGTATCAGAGCTATTAGTTTAGTTCTATTGGGAGCGATGGCGGAAGATGGAAAAACTAGAATTGAGAAGTTTGATAGTTCAAACTTTGCCTTCTGAAAGATGCAGATGGAGGATTATCTGTATCAGAAGGACCTCTACATTCCTCTAGGAGGAAAAGAGAAGAAACTAGAAAAATGACAGATGATGGATGGTTTTTACTGGATAGGAAGGCTTTGGGAACGATCCGACTCTCTTTGTTTAAAGCGTCACCTTCAATATATCTAAGGTGAAAACTACAAAAGAATTAATGAAAGCCCTAGCCACCATGTATGAAAAGCCCTCAGCATCCAACAAGGTTCATCTTATGAAACAACTATTCAACATGAAGATGTCAGATGGTGGGAGCGTGGCTGAACATCTAAACGAGTTCAATACAGTCACGAGCTATTTGGAATCCGTTGGCATTGTTTTTGAGGATGAGGTCAGAGCGTTATTGATCTTATCTAATTTACCAGACAGTTGGGATGGTTTGATGATTGCTGTGAGTAATTTTTCAAGGTCGACAAAGCTGAAATTTGATGATGTGGCCGGTCTAATTCTCAGTGAAGAATCTAGAAGGAAGGCATTAAGAGTTTCAGGGGATTCAGGGAATGCTCTAAACGTTGAAGGAGGAAGAAGATCGCTAAACAAAGGAGACAATAAACACGGGTGTTCTAAGTCGAGGAAGAAGTCCAAGAGACTGAAAGACAAAGACGGGTGTTGACATTGTGGCAAGAAGGGGCACATGAAACATGATTGCAGGGCGCTTAAGAAATAAGAAAAAACTCTCAAGGTGGGAAGGATTCAGTTAATCTATCTGAGGAGAGTGACACGGAGGCGTTGATCTTATCTCTTGATGCGAGGAATGAGTCTTGGGTTATAAACTCAGGTGCTTCGTTTCATACCACTTCATGCAAGGGAGTTCTGCGTAATTATGTTTCAGGTGACTTTAGGAGAGTATACTTGGGTGATGATGAGCCGTGCGGTATTGTTGGAAAAGGAGATGTTCAGATAAGTCAAAAAGACGGAACAACTTTGAAATCGAAGGATGTCAGATATGTACCGAGTTTGAAACGTAACTTGATTTCAGTGGGGCAGTTGACCGATACCGGTTATGTGACGACATTCACCGGTAATTCCTGGAAGATCACAAAAGGTGCCTTCGTGATATCTCGAGGCAAGAAGGAAGGTACTTTGTACGTGACTTCAAGATCATATTGTTCACTCGCAGTTGCATCAACTGGAGTGAATGGGCAGTTATGACATCAGAGGTTGGGACAAATGAGTGAAAATGGAATAAAAATGCTATTGTTAAAAGGGAAGCTACCAGGGCTGAAGTCTATTAACTTGGAATTATGCGATGACTCCGTGTATGGTAAGTAGAAGAGGGTAAGTTTCAAGAAGACAGGACATGCTCCAAAGACGCATCTGTTGGAGCTTGTACACACTGATGTGTGGGGACCGACACTGGTATCATCTCTCGGTAGCTCACATTATTTTGTTTCCTTTATTGATGATGCTAGTAGAAAACTATGGGTCTATTCCTTAAAGCATAAATCTGATGTATTTGATGTATTTAAGAAGTGGATAGTTATGGTAGAAAATGAGATAGGTAAAACAGTAAAGTGTCTCATATCTGATAATGGGGGAGAGTATTGTGATAAGAGGTTTGAGGAGTATTGTGCAGCAAATGGAATCAAACATCAGAAAACGATTCCAGGGACACCACAACAGAATGGTGTTGCTGAGCGCATTAGCAAGACCATCCTTGAGCGCGCCAGGAGCATGAGGTTACATGCAGGGTTGCCCAAGACTTTTTAAGCGGATGCTGTAAATACTGCCGCATATCTCATCAATAGAAGTTCCTCAACACCATTGGATGATGGGCTACCAGAAGAAACATGGACTGGGAAAGAAGTGAACCTCACATATCTCAGAGTGTTCGGTAGCACTTCATACATTCACATTGATGCAGAGCATAGAAACAAGCTGGATGCGAAGTCCAGGTGGTACACGTTTATAGGCTATGGGCAGCATGATTTTGGCTACAGGTTTTGGGATGCAGAAAACAGGAAAATCATCAGAAGCAAGGACGTAGTCTTCAATGAAAAAGTGATGCATAAGAACAGGGTGTATGAAAATAAGGTTGAGGAGAAAGAATTTGTAGAGTTAGAAGAGTTACCGGACACGGGTGTTACAACGCCACAGGATGATCATGAACATGAGCATTATGAGGCAGGGCTACGGACACTGGTATTGAGGAGGTCTACTCGGGAGAGGAGACTCACGATCCGATACTCACCCTTCTTATATTATCTACTACTGACAGATAATGGTGAACCAGAGTGTTTTGAAGAGACATTACAATCAGATACACGGGTTAAGTGGGAGCAGGTCATGGATGAGGAGATGGACTCTCTTGAGTCTAATTGTACATAGAAGCTAGTCACTCTACCAAAGGGTAAGAAAGTTTTTTATAACAAGTGGGTTTATAGACTGAAGGAGGAGCACGATGGTTCGAAACGGTATAAGGCCAGATTAGTTGTAAAAGGGTTTCAACAAAAGGCAGGTATCGATTTCACAGAAATATTTTCACCTGTGGTGAAAATGTCTACGATTTACATGGTTTTGAGTATAGTGGCTACAAAGGACTTACATCTAGAGCAGCTAGATGTTAAAACAACCTTTCTTCATGGAGACCTTAAAGAAAAGATATATATGCATCAACCGACAGGATACGTGGCACCAGGAAAGGAGAATAATGTGTGCAAACTGAAGAAGAGTTTATATGGCCTGAAGCAGGCCCCGAGGCAGTGGTACAAGAAGTTCGATAGTTTCATGTCGGGAAACGGCTTTAGGAGATGTCATGCAGACCATTGTTGTTACTTGAACAACTTTGATACGTCATACATCATTCTTCTTTTGTACGTTGATGATATGCTTGTGGCTGGTTCAAACATGAAGGACATCTCAGATCTCAAAAGACAACTGTCTAGAGAATTTGCCATAAAGGATTTAGGAGCTACAAAACAAATCATAGGCATGAGGATAAAGTGTGATAGGAAAAACAAGAAACTAGTTTTGTCACAGGCAGAGTACATAGCCAAGGTACTTGACCTATTCAATGTAGGGGTGCTAAGCCGGTTAACACTCCATTAGCCAACTACTTCAAGCTATCTAAGGAGCAAGGGGCAAAGACACAGGAGGAACGGGACTACATGGCTAAAGTCCCATACGCGTCAGTTATCGGGAGTCTCATGTATGCTATGGTGAGCACGAGGCTAGACATTGCTTAAGCAGTGAAAGTTGTTAGCAGGTTCATGAACAACCCCGGGAAGGAACATTGGGAAGCTGTGAAGTGGATCCTTAGATTAGGTAGTAAGGATGTAGGGTTGTGCTATGGTAGATCGGAAATCAAGCAACAAGGCTACGTGGATTCAGATTTGGCAGGAGATATTGACAACAGGAGAAGCACTACAGGTTATGTCTTTACTCTGGGTAGTGCTGCAGTCAGTTGGGTCTCTCAGTTAAAGAAGATAGTATCTATCAGTACGACAGAAACAAAATATGTTGCGGCTACAGAAGCATGCAAGGAGATGGTGTGGATGCAAGGTTTCATGGAAGAGTTGGGTAAGAAGCAAGCAGATTGCAAACTGTACAGTGACAGTCAGAGTGCAATACACTTGGCTAAGAATTCAACTTTTCATTCAAGGACCAAGCATATTGCCATCAGATATCACTTCATACGTTCGTTACTGAAAGATGGATCGATTTCTCTGGAGAAGATTCATACAAGTGAGAATCCTGCGGATATGTTGACCAAGGCGGTTACACAAGAAAAGCTGAAGCTCTGTTCAGCTTTGATTGGTCTTCAGGCTTGAAGACGGGGAGGTGGTGCACTCCGGATGAAGAAGATAAAAGTTTATGACGATGTATCTCCAAGTAGGAGATTGTTGAGAAGTGGAGCCACATGCGTGGATTTCGTGTCACAAGTCCTTTCACAACTGGGATGCGGAAAGGAGTTTCGCGGATTTCGTGTCGCAAGTCCTTTCGCAACTGGGATGCGGAAAGGAGTTTCGTGGATTTCGTGTCGCAAGTCCTTTCGCAACTGGGATGCGAAAATGGAAGTTGCCAAAATTATAAATTGGGGTCCCTAGGGCTATTCTAGGGTTAAGGTGAATATTGAGAAATATTTCTAAGGTGTGGGCAAAGGATTTTCTCTATACTTCCAAGGGAGAGGTTAATATATTGCCTTGTAATATTCGTTCTTCATAGTGGAAGTTTGCATCCGTAGTTTTTTTTACCCTAGATTGGGGTTTTTCCACGTATATCTTGTCTTGTGGTTTGTTTTGAATTGCTTTGATCTGTTTCTAGTTTATATTTCTTCTTGTTTATCGTTTGTGGGTGAGGCCTGAGATTGGATCTAGGCTCACTGTGTTGTTGGCGTGCTGCGTAACACGTTGTACGTGGAATACTTACACGATCAGATTAGTCCACGTAGCTACTGAAGTAATGTCACCAAGTTCTGTGGGCCTCACCATGATATATTTATTTTATCCACACTGTCCATTCATTTGGATAGTTAACTTTAAGTTATGAACCGAAGAATGAAGCTGATTCAAAGCTTAAGTCAACCCCACCACAGAAAATAGTAGGATTGAATGCCTACCATTAAAAATTTCTTACGAGCACATGAGTTTTCGATCAAGCTGATATTTGATTTTTCTCAGGTTGGATCTCAAAAAAATATCATGGTGGCCCTATGAAGGTTTTAATGGTGGGCGTCATTGTCCCACTGTTTGACTATGCCTGGTACCTTTGCCCATGTCCTAAAATAATCTCTACAAATGGATGGACGGTATGGATACAACACATACATCATGGTAAGGCCCATGGAAGTTGGCGGGCTACTCAAGCTGTCAGTAGCTCCAGATTAGTATACAACAACTAGTAAAAGATCCAAACTTGTAGAAGAATGCAATCCGAATAAGTAAAAATATTAACATCCCTTCTTAAGCATGGGTAGATAATATTAATTAGGATCGGCTTGAAGAAAACATGAAAAGAAGGCAAGAAGGTAGGGAAACAATATCAAGGGGGTGCTTGGTCGTCATCCCTTTGAATTGTTTTTAGTGACCCAAATGGGCCGTCTTATAGGATTGCCAGGATGGGAGATGCTGAAAAATCTCTCAAATGGAATATTTTAATCTTTTGATTATGAGAAGGTTATGGCCGCTATTCATATTCAAACCTAAAAAAGCCAAATTATCAAAGTGTTGAAATAATTCACATGTCCAGCTTTTATTTATTGTTATACTCTTTACAAAGCAAGACTCATTGTATAAATGATTGGGATAATGGGAATATATTCTGAAGGGAATTGCGTGGGGTGCCACACACTACCTACCTTTGTGGTGTGTTGATGTCACTAAGTTCTATGGGCCCGCCATGATGTATGTGTTATATCCAAACTATCCAAGCTGTATGTTTGTTAGGCAAAATTGTTTTGTGGCTTGAACACAAAAATGAAAAACATCCAATGCTCAAGTGGGTCACAGTAGAGAAAGGAGTGGATATTGAATGTCTACCATTGAAAACTTCTTGAGGGTCATAGTTTTGGATCAATCTGGTATTTGATTTTTTCCTTTATCTAGGTCCATGTGAATTTATGGACAGATTCGATGGCAAATAAAAGTCAGGAGCCCTAGGAAGGTTTTAAAGGTGGTAATCATTATCCCCACTACTTCATACTTCTTGTGGTGTGGTCCATTTAAGCTTTGAATCCTCCTCACTCTTTGGTTAATAGCATAAAATGATCTAAAAAAATGGATGAATGGTGTGGATATAACATTTACATCATGGTGGGGCCCATAGAACTTGGTGACATCAACCCACACCACCGAGGTTAGTGGTGTGTGCAGTCTGCTAACAGATTCAAAGGTTAAAGTCCCTAATGTATTCCAGCAAAGGGTGACGTGGGTACCAAATTTGAAAATCCAGGATGGAACTTACTGGTGGCTATGGTTACAGGAATACCCTGTAACACCAGCACTATGGGGGAAACGGATTGGCTACTCCCCCTGACACCAGCCCCGTGGCTGATGGTCGATGCTCTGTGGGCCCTACCATGATGTATGTGTTTCATCCGTTCCGTTCATCCATTTTTAAAGATCATTGTAGTGCCGTAACCCAAAATTGAGAGGTATATAAATCTCAGGTGGACCACACCATATGAAAACAATAGTGATTGGATATCCACCATTAAAATCCTCCTAAGGCCCAATGTACTGTTTATTTGACATCCAATCTGTTGATTAGGTCATACAGGCCCAGATGAAGGGAAAAAAACAAAAATCAGCTTGATCCAAAACTTTCATGGCACCCAAAATGTTTTTAATGGTCGACACTCATTCAACACTGTTTCCTGTAATGTGGTCCAATTGAGATTAGGATATATCTCATTTTTGGTCTCACATGGTAAAATGATCTATAAAAATTGATGGACGGCATGGATGAAACACATATATCATGTTGGCTCCACAGAGCATCGACCACTATCCATTGGCTGGTGTCAAGGGGAGTAGCCAATCCGTTTCCCACTATGGGGCCCACTGGGATGTTTTTGTTACATTCGTTCCGTCGATCTATTTCACTGGCTCATTTTAGAATATTATTTCAAACATGAAGGAAATTTAAAACTAAGGTGGGCCACACCAAAAAAAAAAAGTTAGGTTGAAAATATCTACTGTTGAAACCTTCATGGGTCTATAATTTTATAGCCGCAGATGAGGTTTTAACAGTGAGTGTTCAATTTCTATTATTTATTGCAGCGTGGCTTACTTGAATTTTGGATTTACTTCATGTTCGGGCTCATGTCCTAAAATGAGGGAGAAATGGATATAATGAGTGGATATAATATAAGCATCATGGTGGGCCCCACAAAAGGTTATAATCTGCAAGTTGCCCCGTCATATGTCACACATGAAGAGGACAAATGGATGGGTGAGAGAAATTGATCAGTGGTCCAGGTTCATCATATAGATAAACATGATGGTGGGAATTTGAAAGGTTTATGGTTGTTGTTTCCATCCCTATAGTTTCCTGAGGTGTGGCCCACTTAAGTTTTGGATTGGCCTTAGTTTTTGGCTCATGGTTTAACTTGATCTAGCAAAATTGATGAGCAATTTGGATGTCATAAGTAAATTCCAGTGGGTCCCATGGAGCTTTGGTTGGTGTACCACAATCCTGGAGTGAGTCGATTTTCACCCGAATTGCATTTTAGATGATGATCTCAACCGTTTATGTTCTCAATATTGGCTTATATAGAAGTTAAGATCTTATAACCATACTCCATTGATGATTCTAATCTTAGTCTTTTGAATTTAAATATAAGTATTAAAGCTTTACTTTTCATTGGATGAAATTTATCTTTACAACACAATGATCCATTCAACAAATGCTTTTTGAAATGGCCCATGTGGCATGGAATCAATAATATGAACGGTCTAGATCATCATCTAAACTATAATCCATGGTGAAAAAACTCACCCCATATCGTAGCTATGGTATGTGGGCACCAACCTATCAAAACTCATCCCTGTTCATATTCAAACCTAAAAAGCCAAATTATCAAAAGGTTGAAATAATTCATATTTTGAACTTTTACTTCTGTTATTCTTTACATAAATTTTTAAGCACTTTTGACATGACCAATTGGAAGACGCGGCATGGAGACACTACGCATTAGACACAATCAAAATCGTCTAGCATCCGAAGAGGATATATGTTTGATCTTCTTTCAACGTTACACATTCTATCATTATTGCGATGATATAGACTCTTATCAAGCATTTTAAGGAGATAAATCATCGCATACCACATGATTATGATTAATGTGCCCAATAAATAAGGGACATGCCTAGCATGACTATAAAAGACCTACTGCCCAAGCATATCTTACATCACAACTATATGTGATCTCATTTGTAAGGCCGTTTCTCACAATCCTTCCAAAATGGGAGATTTTCCCAGAGAATTTGGAGAACCAACAACGATCAAAAGATCTCAAATACCGAAAGGTAGAATCGGCATACGAACCAACTTAGATACGGTCCAAATGCAGATCGTAAAATGACGGTTGAAACTATATCATATCACGTTCTACACAATGATCGAAATAAAGAGAATGATAGATCTGGATCGACCAACACCTTGAAGTTGACAAGGTGGGCCATTAGGAGATGTCGAATGACCACGCTCGATAGAGATTGGCCCTTGAGTTTCTCAAACATTGGTCTACTTGTCTTCATCAGAGGAACTCTAAGGGCACCGAGCCAAATCTTTAGTGGGCCACGAACATATCCACGAAGGATCAGCCATCGAAGAATATTCGAGAAGCCAACAAGTTTGGAGTCCTTTCTTTCCAAAGCAAGTCCCAGTTTGATAAAAAAAAAATGTTAAGTATTCAGAAAGCTAACGTGAAGAATCGTGAAAGACCTAGACGGAGAGCTTTTATTGCTTCGAGAAAGCTATAAAAGGAACACCCGAAGAAGAGCTTGAGGGCCCACTTAAACACATTTATCTATATGTCTATTTTACATTTATGCTTATTTTACTTTCCCTCGTTCTAGTTTACTACCACCTAGTGACTCTCGTTACACTATATTTATCTTAGGAGTAGATTAAATACATACAACCTTAAGTTTCCATATCCCACATTTGAGTTCCGTTTCAATTGTTCATACCCGTCATATCCTGTTGACCATTTGCCTTGTCGCCTGTTCTAATAGGCACATCAGGTATTTATTTTACTTCTTGCTTTAATAATAGTGCAAAGCACAATGGCTATAACATGACCAACACATTAATAAAGATCGATTGTATTTATGATAGACTTTATTATGTCATGTGCAAATATTCTACTCCCATTGAGGAACACCATGTTAAGGCACCGGTGGAGTAGAAAGTCATCAAACCGGTTGATTTTGCAATCACTGGTACAAGGCAAAAATAACTCATTCGTGAGGATTAACCCGTTCCCTTGCCCAAATCACTTGAGTACAACGCGCATTGAATCAATCAATCGATGGTCGAAAAGCTTTGGGTCTAGATCCAATCTCCAATCTATCCATCTCGGTTCAAGGGTACCGACCAATTTAGTTAACATCTTTAAGTCGAGTAAACTCTGACACACCCCGCTTAATCATACACGCATACGTACTTCCGATCCATGCTCTCAATCACACGACTGGCCTTTACTAGCTAATTGAGAGCGACAGTTATCCTCCTTACAAAGTGAGACCCATTACATACATAGTTTGGATCATCATAATATAAAAACATATTTGAAGGCTAAAACCCCCATGAGTCATATTGTAATAAGTTGTGATATGTTACAACAAACCTCATGGCGTGTGCCATATGTGAAAATTCAGGAGGATTTCCCTGTAACCCCATACTCTGAGGTTCCCATCGGGATATTTTTGTTACATTCACTTGCTCTGTCAACTCATTTCACTGGCTCATTTTAGAACATAATTCCAAACATCAAGGATATCCAAAACTCAAGTGGGTTGTTACACCACAAGAAACAATGGGGTTGAAAATGCCCACCGTTCATGAGCTGGTTCTCACCAGGAAATATTAGCCTAATCCAAAACATGTATAGCCCTAATGAGGTTTTAATGGTGGATGTTCAATTTCTACTATTTCTTGTTCCATGGCTCACTTGAGTTTTAGATTTCCTTTATGTTTAGCTCGTGTCCTTTATGTTTTAATCACATATGACAGTTGTTTTAACACAGTCCACAAGTTGGTGGGACCGGCTGATGAACGGTTCCGACTGCGCTCATGCATGCCTCGCGAGTACACGCGCGATGCACTTGCATATATTCTGATTATACATTTGATGCTCCGGCGGAGTATGATGCTATATACGCATGCAAATGAAAATTGCATACGTACGTGGAATATGTATCAACAGTCTAATTAGCTGTATACAGTATAGATGGATAATAACCCAAACCTTGCACGGAATCTGTGATAATAGCAACTTGATTTATTGGAATTTATATAAAAGTTTAGAAAGGAAAGCATCCAACGGTCCGGATTCAACAAAGAAAAACTAAATAATTGAAGTAAAATTCACATGATTAATATAATTTTTAGGTGTATGCCCCACGTACATTGGGTCCCACTATTTGAACGGTTCAATTTGAAATAAATACATGCTAGACGTACCATACGTGGGCGACTACTCGGGCCGGACAGTACCATCCGTGTGTTCAGTTTGCACGAGCTGGGTACATGGTTCCATGATCCAAACCGTTAATATGAAAGTCCTCCCCGTGGACGGCCTAGAAACCAAAGGTTGCCCGAGCATTGTAGGTTGAATATTGTACCTACGTGGCATGCTAGCGTATCCTAAGCTCGTTTAAGGTTTCTCTGTCCTCTTATAAAAAAAAATACAAAGTATTTTAGATAAGGTTCTAGCTGTATAATTGCTAATTATAGAGTATAAAATCTAATCACAATTAAATAGCATGTATGTACAAATTTACAATCTAATACACATCTTAATAGGAGTTGATAAAACTAAAATTTACAATTTAATACACATCAGGAGTTGAAATAACTAATGGATAGTGTTTGCTTACACCATCTCATTCTAAAAGTCATGACGGGAGATGCGTCCAAAGAAAGTGAAGGCAGGTGTTGAAATTGAAAAATTTCTTAAATAATAGCAATTTTTCTTTTATCTCAACTAATTTCTAGAAACTTTTGAAGTTTTAAAAGATATAGTTCATGAGAAAAAGACATTTACCAAAAAAATCATAATCTTTTTATAAGTTTTAGAATTAATATCTCAATAATACCATAATGAAAACATGATATTTTAAAATCCGCCGGCTTTTGAAAATCTCACGATAAAATTATTTAGTATATCGTCCGAAAATTTTAAAAATCTCAGCGATATTTGTCACAATATTCGCTATGACCTAGCCTTTGATGACAGAAATTCAAACCACATGGTAAGCGTAAACGTACTACCCAGTCCTCTAGAAAGAGAAGCTTTGATACTCCAACAAAGTGTGATAGATAATACACAAGCACTTAGAAATTACTTAGGATTTGCGCACGTGGCCTAAAATTATTTTTCATATCTGGCGAATGAAAAATAAAGCTTTACTTGATTACCTAACCATTAGATTGGTGGACATTTATTAGACAGTTAAAAATGAAAATTTTCATCTAACTTATTTCCACAAATAAGTGTCCCATGAATAAGAGGCTAGGATTGTTCAACCAATCTGATCTTGGGATTCCAACTTGTTGACAATTAGCTGGACAATTGAGTTAGCTTTGTTTGAGTTTATATATGTGAAGTGTATAATTTCAGAGTGCCTGTGTATCAAGTGTTGTACACAGCCTGAGTATCATGTTACACCATATAGGTATAAATTATAATTTTATAAACATTTAAATAAGAGTTGACAAAACTAATGGACAAAGTGAATGCTACACAAACTTAGTGTTGGCTTACATAGTCTCCCTCTAAAAGTCATGACAGGAGAGGCATGCAAAGAAAGTGGAGGCAGGCGTCGGAAATGAAAATTTTCTAAAATAATAGCACATTTTCTTTTATCTCAACTAATTTTTAGGAATTTTCTAAGTTTAAGAAAATATATTTGATAAGAAAAATACATTTACAAAAAAAAAACTAATATTTTTATAATTATTAGAATTAATATCCTAATAATACCACAATGAAAACATGATATTTTAAAATCTGCCTAGCTTTTGAAAATCTCATGATAAAATTATTTAGTATATTGTTAGGAAAATTTTAAAATCTCAGCAATATTTGTCACATTCATTATGACCTAGTCTATTATGACAGAAATTCAAACGACACGGTAAGCACAAACGTGCACTTGCCGTGGTCCTCTTGAAAGAGAAAAACTTTGATACTCTGGCAAAGTGTGACATGATACGCAGGCACCTAGAAATTATTTAGGACTTGCACACGTTCCATATAATTAATCAAATAAAACTGTCCAAATTATGGTAACTAGTGTAGATATCTCATGAACAAAAAATTAAGTTTATTTGATTACCTAACTATTAAAGTGGTGGTGGATATTTATTGGACAGTTAAAAATGAAAAATTCTATCTGCCTTATTTCCACAAATAAGTGTCTGTTGAATAACAGGTTAGGATTGTTCAACCAAAATACATATATGTCAATAGTTGGCTGCACAATTGAGTTAGTTTTGTTTGAGTTTATATATGTCAAAGTGTAATGGCAGGTATGACTCAAATCGATGGTTAAATCCTATTGTGGGCCCATGGGATCAATCAAAGGATTTAACAATTAGGGCTTGTTTGGTCATTGGGATTAAATGATATGGAATTGTATTAGATGTGATTAACACTGTTATTGCACAACGATTGCATGCCTAGAAATGCCATAATATTTTGGCCATTCAATCACATGCTCGGGATAAAATTCTCGACATAGGAAAAATAATGAATTAAGCAAAACCCTATTTGGTGGATCAATAGATGTTGGTCACATATACACGTGTGATTAGAATGTCACGTGTAAATGGCGTATATGATGGACAACGTTGATAAAATACATGCATCAATGTGGGGTCCACATGTGAAGTGAATTTCAAAATCCATCGGAAATCCCATGTGGGACCAAATGCAATTCCATCCCAACTCTTCCCATCCTCCCCAAACATCGGATGGAATTTGCACAGGACCAAATGCAATTCCATCCTACGGAATCCCAACTCTATAACTTGTTCACTGAGCTTCGACAAAGGCTCGATCCCATCAAGAAAATATGGAAAAATACTAGTAGATTGCTAGAAAGTTTTGGAGGTTGCTACTCGATGACATTGAAGGATCTTCGATATCATCGATTAGTCCTCGATGGCTGTTGATTCCATCAAAGGTCCCATTCAAGGCGTGCACAAAATTGTGTGAGTGATCAATTTGTTTCCTATTCTGGTTGGATGGTATATATTCCTGGTGTAATCGAGATTAAGAAGGGGTTTAGGGCTTTCAAAGTTGTTCTTAAGGGTTTAAGGGCACAACTAGAGATTAAAAGGAGATTCAAGAGGTTGTTCGAATTGATAAGATTATCTATCTCTTGTAATATTACTTTTATAGTGCATTACTCATCGTTTTGTGCCGTGGTTTTTTTCCACAATGATTTTTTTAATGTAGATTTCGAATTATTCTTTGTTTGGATTTGTTCATGCGATTGTGATTACTTTGCTTGATTTTACTCTATGTGCATTTGCGAGTCCCAACAACATATGTAGAAAGGGAGTACATCTTTGGGAATATTCTTTCACGAGAAATACGTTGTACAATAGAAGAAAATAAGAGAGAGAAGGAGCTTGTATTTTTATTTTTCTTGTTAGTGGAAATAGATGCACCATAGTTTGTTAAACTACATGAAACTATACTAATTCTTTTTTATTATTTTTCTCTTTAGCATTTAGTTTTTCGGTTGGACTCTTTCTCTTATGATTTTATTGTTACTTGTACCAAATGTTTAAGAATTCTTCTACAGCATGTCATAATTGACTATTAGCGTGTGTCATTGGCAATGGAGGACCATATGGTGAGAGGTCTAAGGATCACAACCATCCATCTTATAGACTCTTATGCTATCTAGGCCACCATACCATATAATAATTTTCATGGATGAATATAGGACAGTACTGAAAAAGAAAATTTTCTATGGCTCTTACTCAACTCTAAAATCAATGGCTAAGATTCCTATGAAGTGTTTAGACAGTAGTAATGATAACATGCATGGACCGTTTAAATCATCGGAGCATCTCAGCATGTGGGCCCCATTAGATGGCCACAACGTATCTCAGCAAAACGAACTTGATAATATTGATTTGAATTTGGGGAAATTGACTAAACCGCCATTGGATTTAGTAAAAGAAGAAAAAGACGTCAGCATGATAAAATTACTTAGTAATAAGTCTTACGCAATTGCTGTACTTTCGTGTCCTTTCTTCGAAAGTTTGTAACTCTCCTTATCTGAATATGCTCATGATCATCGTCACTTATGTTCGAAGTGGGCCCCACTTCATCCACCGGCCCCTCTAAATCTAGCAAGTGGGACCCACTTCCTGCATGCAGGCATTTACATAACTCCAGATATCATTTTCAAGGGGCGCTGATGTTCGAGGATTTCGCAGGAAGTTCCAGTGCAGGGATGATAGGTGGGGCCCACTGAAATGTATGTGAGAAATCCATTCCGTCCATCCGTTTTAGGAGATCATTTTAGGACGTTAGAACAAAAATGAGGTGGATACAAAACTCAAGCAGGTCACACGAGAGGTAAATTTGGGGAAAGAAATTCTTACTGTTGAAACCTTACTGGGACGAAGTGAAAACACCAAAAATATATCATGATACAAAACTTTTATGACCATAAGAATGCTTCAACCGTGCTCACTTGAGGGTTGGATACACCTAATTTTTGGTCTCACATTATGAAATGATCTCTCAAAACGGATGGACGGGGTGGATTTTATCAAAACCATCTAGGTGGGCCCCACACAGCATCCTCGCGCACGAACTTCCTCCGTGGGGATGCCTCGGCCTAAAATCAAGCAGCTCCACTCTTTCGGTGTGCCATATTTGAGAAGAATGGATAATCCAACGGTCCTCATTCAATGTACAAGCCTGAATTTTGGAATAGGGGATGCACATGGTGGGCCCCACCTGATAATGGCTTGATCCGGAGCAACAGCGGATCCTATGTGACATGATATAGCATTTTTCCGGGCAATGCATGAACGTATGTGCAAGACCTAGGCCAATCTTTTTGTGGACCCCACCGTGACCATGCAACGGTCCAAAAATCAGGGTGGCTCATTAAGTTCTCCACGTGTGTACCTTAAATATAGATAGTGGGCCATCTATCGATTAAGCCACCGCCAGGAAGTCACATCTTGATCTTTTGGACCAGGAGACGCGCACGCTTGACTAGTTGACACGTGTGTCCGAATCCATTATGATAAAATCACAGCAATATTTGTCGCATTCATTATGACCTACTCTATGATGACAGAAATTCAAAGGACAGGGTAAGCACATACGCGTACTTGCCGTGGTCCTCTTGAAATAGAAAAACTTTGATACACTGGCAAAGTCTGATAGATGATACGCATGCACCTAGAAATTATTTGGGACTTGCACACATTCCATACAAGTAATCAAATAAAACCATCCAAATTATGGTAACTAGTGTAGATATCTCATGAACAAAAAATTAAGTCTATTTGATTACCCAACTATTAGAGTGGTGGTGGATATTTATTGGACAGTTAAAACTGAAAAATTCTATCTGCCTTATTTCCACAAATAAGTGTCTGTCGAATAACAGGTTAGGATTGTTCAACCAAAATACATATATGTCAATAGTTGGCTGCACAATTGAGTTAGTTTTGTTTGAGTTTATATATGTCAAAGTGTAATGACAGGAATGACTCAAATCGATGGTTAAATCCTATTGTGGGCCCATGGGATCAATCAAAGGATTTAACAATTAGGGCTTGTTTGGTCATTGGGATTAAATGATATGGAATTGTATTAGATGTGATTAACACTGTTATTGCACAACGATTGCATGCCTAGAAATGCCATAATATTTTGGCCATATTCAATCACATGCTCGGGATAAAATTCCTGACATGGGAAAAATAATGAATTAAGCAAAACCTTATTTGGTGGACCAATAGATGTTGGTCACATATACACGTGTGATTAGAATGTCACGTGTAAATGGCGTATATGATGGACAACATTGATAAAATATATGCATCAATGTGGGGTCCACATGTGAAGTGGATTTCAAAATCCATCGGAAATCCCATGTGGGACCAAATGCAATTCCATCCCAACTCTTCCCATCCTCCCCAAACATTGGATGGAATTTGCACAGGAACAAATGCAATTCTATCCTACGGAATCCCAACGCTATAACTCGTTCACTGAGCTTCGACAAAGGCTCGATCCCATCAAGAAAATATGGAAAAATAATAGTAGATTGCTAGAAAGTTTTGGAGGTTGCTACTCGATGACATTGAAGGATCTTCGATATCATCGATTAGTCCTCGATGGCTGTTGATTCCATCAAAGGTCCCATTCAAGGCGTGCACAGAATTGTGTGAGTGATCAATTTGTTTCCTATTCTGGTTGGATGGTATATATTCCTGGTGTAATCGAGATTAAGAAGGGGTTTAGGGCTTTCAAAGTTGTTCTTAAGGGTTTAAGGGCACAACTAGAGATTAAAAGGAGATTCAAGAGGTTGTTCGAATTGATAAGATTATCTATCTCTTGTAATATTACTTTTATAGTGCATTACTCATCGTTTTGTGCCGTGTTTTTTTTTCACAATAAATTTTTTAATGTAGATTTCAAATTATTCTTTGTTTGGATTTGTTCGTGCGTTTGTGATTACTTTGCTTGATTTTACTCTATGTGCATTTGTGAGTCCCAACAACATATGTAGAAAGGGAGTACATCTTTAGGAATATTCTTTCACAAGAAATACCTTGTATAATAGAAGAAAATAAGAGAGAGAAGGAACTTGTATTTTTATTTTTCTTGTTAGTGGAAATAGATGCACCATAGTTTGTTAAACTACATGAAACTATACTAATTCTTTTTTATTATTTTTCTCTTTAGCATTTAGTTTTTCGGTTGGACTCTTTCTCTTATAATTTTATTGTTACTTGTGCCAAATGTTTAAGAATTCTTCTACAGCATGTCATAATTGACCATTAGTGTGTGTCATTGGCAATGGAGGACCATATGGTGAGAGGTCTAAGGATCACAACCATCCCTCTTATAGACTCTTATGCTATCTAGGCCACCATACCATATAATAATTTTCACGGATGAATATAGGACAGTGAAAAAGAAATTTTCTATGGCTCTTACTCAACTCTAAAATCAATGGCTAAGATTCCTATGAAGTGTTTAGACAGTAGTAATGATAACATGGACCGTTTAAATCATCGGAGCATCTCAGCATGTGGGCCCCAGTAGATGGCCACAACGTATCTCAGCAAAACGAACTCGATAATATTGATTTGAATTTGGGGAAATTGCCTAAACCGCCATTGGATTTAGTAAAAGAAGAAAAAGACGTCAGCATGACTGAAACCACGTGCTGGACTTTGAACGCAATAACTCTTACGCAATTGCTGTACTTTCGTGTCCTTTCTTCGAAAGTTTGTAACTCTCCTTATCTGAATATGCTCATGATCATCGTCACTTATGTTCGAAGTGGGCCCCACTTCATCCACCGGCCCCTCTAAATCTAGCAAGTGGGACCCACTTCCTGCCCTGCAGGCATTTACATCTCCAGATGTCATTTTCAAGGGGCGGTGATGTTCCAGGATTTCGCAGGAAGTTCCTGCGCAGGGATGATGGGTGGGGCCACTGAAATGTGTGTGAGAAATCCATTCCGTCCATCCGTCTTACGAGATCATTTTAGGACGTTAGAACAAAAAATGAGGTGGATACAAAACTCAAGTAGGTCACACGAGAGGTAAATTTGGGGAAAGAAATTCTTACCGTTGAAACCTTACTGGGCTCCACCTTGATTTTTATATGCCATCCAAACCGTTTATAAGGTCATTCCCAATGGGACGAAGTGAAAACACCAAAAATATATCCCGATACAAAACTTTTATGGCCATAAGAATGCTTAAGCGGTGCTCACTTGAGGGTTGGATACACCTAATTTTTGGTCTCACGCTATGAAATGATCTCTCAAAACGGATGGACGGGGTGGATTTATCAAAACCATCTAGGTGGGCCCACACAGCATCCTCGCACAGGAACTTCCTCCGTGGGGATGCCTTGGCCTAAAATCAAGCAGCTCCACTCTTTTGGTGTGCCATATTTGAGAAGAATGGATAATCCCACGGTCCTCATTCAATGTAGTATACAAGCCTGAATTTTGGAATAGGGGATGCACATGGTGGCCCCCACCTGATAATGGCTTGATCTGGAGCAACAGCGGATCCTATGTGACATGATATAGCACATCTTGATCTTTTGGACCAGGAGACGCGCACGCTTGACTAGTTGACACGTGTGTCCGAATCCCCTATGCAACGACAATGAACTATTACACAGGACATCCCTATTGGCAGGCACTGTGGGGCCTACCATGATGTATTTGTTTTATATCTATTCTGTCCATCCGTTTTGCCATATCATTTTAGGGCATGATTTGAAAAATGAAGGAGATCCAAAGCTCAAGTGGACCACACCACAGGAAACAGTGGAGATTATGAAACCCACCATTGAAACTTTCCTAATGCCCACCATGATATTTATTTGCCATCCAACCCGTTATTTTCACTCGGTCTACCACTTGAGCTATGAATCGGTGTGTCATTCAAACATCATTTAATATATACTAAAAAAAAAATACACAAAATAAGTGAAGAAATATTAAGGGAAACTTATTAAATAAGCTATAGACTAACTCTAAAACCCACTTTATAAACTTGTTGAATTGTCTGATTGATCCCATGGGCCCACAATAGGACTTGATCATTAACTTGAGTCTTGTGATTAGACAATGCGTATGTGATGCAGATCTTAGATTATGACAACCCATATAATTGAATTAGTCTGATATTTATCCTTGTGTATGGTCCGGATGTATCAATTCCCAGCTTGATTAGTTTCAAGGTGGATCACATGGGCGTGTGTATATTTTCAACATAAGGAGTTATATGATACTCAGGTTGTGTACAACACTTGATATACAAGCACTCTGAAATTATACAATTGACATGTATAAACTAAAATAAAACCAACTCCCAACCGTCGACAAGTTGGAATCCCAAGATCAGATTGGTTGAACAATCCTAGCCTCTTATTCATCAGACACTTATTTGTAGAGAAAAAAGGCAATTGGAATTTTTAATTTGTAACCATCCAATAAATGTCCACCACTCCCAACGGTTAGGCAATCAAATAAACTTAATTTTTTTTGTTCATGATATATTTACACTGGTTACCATAATTTGGATAGTTTTATTTAATTAATTATATGCCACATGTGCGTGTCCTAAGAAATTTCTAGGTGCCTGTGTATCATCTATTGCACTTTGCTAGAGTATCAAAGTTTTTCATTTCAAGAGGACCACGGCCAATACGTTTGTGCTTACTCTTTCTTTTGAATTTCTGTTACCACAGACTCATAATGAATGTCACAAATACTGCTGAGATTTTAAAATTTTCCCAACAATATTTTAAATAATTTATTGTGCAATTTTCAAAATCTTGGCAGAGTTTAAAATATTATGTTTTTTGTTGTGGTATATAGGGATATTAATTCTAAAAACTTTTAAAAAAATTAAGGTTTATTTAGTAAATATCTTTTTCTTATCAGATATTTTTCTTGAACTTAAAATTTTTCTAGAAATTAGTTGAGATAAAATTAAAAGAAAAATTGCTATTTTTTTAGAAACAAAAATCATTTTCAATGCATGTCTCCACTTTCTTCGGACCCATCTCATGTCGTGTCGCAACTTTTAGAGGGAGACGTATGAGCCATCGCTACGTGGGGCCAACATGATGTCACACAGATATCCGCTAAAACAACCCTAATAAGAAATTGTTTATATTTAAAAGAAAATAACTAAATATTCATATATGAGATTTTTCTAAGTATCCTTACTCATAATTTGGCCCATTATATAAATAGTCTGGATCATTGAAATAAGGGCTCAAATCCAACAGCTAGAGTCCTAATGTAAAAATAGCAATACATGAAGATGTATTGTATCAAAACTCAGTAAATACAACCTTTTAAGATCATAGTCACACCTAACTCTCCTAATTGAGGTGAGCAGTCATGACTTCCAAACATTAGAGTTTTTTTTTTTTTTTGGTAAAACTTTGATTTCATTAAAAACAAAACAAAGGACAAACAACTCTACCAACAAGACATCCAAACTTCAGACTCCCCCTAGAAAAACCGAAGGAGGAGTCTATCATATGGCAAGAGACTACCTCTTGAATCTCCTTCTGACCGCCCTTAAACCCACCCTATCAAGGAAAAGTTGGCCCCTCACCACTTGAGGGAGGTTAGCTTGGGAGGAGATTAGGGCGCAACCTTGACTCTCACAACCCCATTTGGCCATCCCATTTGTTGGCCCATTACCTTCTCTACAAATATGAACAAAATTTACAATGCAGATACTACTAATCTTCCGTATTCTATCAATCCAATACTTCCATTTCCAGCCTGGGAGAGAGTTGCCCAACAACAGCTGAACCACCAGAAGCGAGTCGGACTTAACTATGATGTCTTTTAGGCCCTGATAGATGCAATGAATAAGGCCATCATGTACTGCTCGAAACTCGGCCCAAGTATTCAAGGCAAGGCTGTAACTCGCATAGAACCCAAAGCGAAACTCGCCTTTGTCACCCCTACAGACACCCCTGCCTCCTGCCACTCCTGGGTTCCCTCTAGACGACCCATCGACATTGAGTTTCACCCAACCCAGTGGGGGCTTTCTCCAACGCACCACCTAAGAACAAATCTCCTGCTGAGGCTGCCCTGCAAAACCCAAAGAACCCAAGGCCCTGTTGAGGGTCAAATATTGCATATCAGACCCTGATTATTGCCTGAATTTACAGACATAATACCGTTTAATGGTCCACTTTATTTGTGCTTGTGATGCAGAGTGTATTTATGAGTATGGACTGAAAAAGGGAGCTTAAAGCATGGATTTAACGCTCTGATGACACCAAAGGCAATGGACGGACTCCAGGGACTGAGATCGACAGAGTTGTACGCCAGAGATCGAAGAAAACCGAGAAACTGAAGCTTAAGTGGCCCGAAATTGTTCCATAATGAAGGATCACATGGTTTCCGCCATCAGATTGACTCGAAACTTCATACATGTGATGGGGGCCATAAATTAACCGTACATATTAAATTTCAGCCATTGAAGATATCGGGAAGTGGTCCAACGGACAGATCAACCCATTAAATTCCAATTTGGGGTCCACCTGATAAGTGGATATGCCAGAAAGTTAGCATCAACCCCTTATATTTGATGGGAAAACGGATGGACGGAGCAGATGTCTTAAAAACATCTCTGTGGGACCCATATGTACATCGCGTGTGTACGGTGCACAAGTGCGTCGGGTGTGCACCTAAAAATCCAAAGGTCGGTCAGCGGCGCTGACCGACTTTCATTCTCAAAAATCCGAAAACGGCGGTTGCCGTTTGCCGTTTTGCAACAGAGACCGTCGGTCTCTGTTGTGGCCCCACACATGGTCCAAACGGGTAATCCAGACCGTTCATTCGCTCCATATGGTAGGCGTGACCATCGCCTAGGTGGCAGAATCCAGGAAGACAGCAGAAAGTTGATTTCAGCCGTTAAAATGGAAGAACGATGGTGCAACGAAACAATCCATGGGCCACACCTAATTTGATTCAAAACCAGTCATTCCCACCTGGATTTACGTGCACAATCCAATGAACGGATTGGATCCTGCGAAAAACATCAGGAAGTGGACCCCACCGACTTCAGCAGAAAACGGAAACTTCCGTTTTCGTATCACAGAATGTGCGCAGAGTTTTTTTTGCGGAAGTCGGTCGGCCACTATCATGGACCATCTGTCCGATCCAAACCGTCCATCAGGCAGCCCAGACGAAACCGTCCTAAGTACGATCTATTTAACGTGAGAACACACTCTAAGGAGGATGAGATTGCTGGTCGAAAAGAGCCTCTTTACTGCGTTACAAACTGAAGAGCATTCGTTTGAGCATTGATCTGGCCCACCATGTGTAACTATTCAAGGAATCCAAACCGTCTATCGTGTAGACAGGTCAAATCCACACTACACCTTGTTGATCTGGACCATTTAAAATGAAGCAATGGACAGTCCAATCTTACCCAAGAAGACCGAAAGAAAAGCATAAAAACAGGGATCTACACAGTTGCTGCGGAACCAGTCCTTTCACAGCCTCTTACGCACGTCCCCACAGCCCTAACATCGACTCCTATGCCTATAAAAGAAAGAGAGGAAGAAAGGAGAAGGGATCTTTTTTTGGGGAGGGGGAACGTAGAAGAGAGAGAGTTTTCTTTTCTTTTCTTTTCTTTTCTTTTTCTTTTTCTTTGTCTTTTTGTTTATTTTGGAATCAGCCGATCATGACCATGATCGGCTGAATCTCTTGACTAGGGCCAAGAGGTGAAGCTTGCTGTGTGACGGGTTGTTTATAACTGGTTTGATTCATGTTTTGAACTGAGTTGATTTTGGTTTGATATTAAGGAATGTTCTATTTGTTTATGGTTTATTGTGACTGATATTACAGTAGATCTGCGATGGCTTGAGAGTATTTCCTTTTCTTTATTCTGATTATGCGGTTAGGAAGCCCTATTGTTCACCATCGCCTCCTAGGCATGGTTGGATGACGGAATCCTTCCTAACACTCATACATCTTTTGATTGGTTATGGAGTGGTCTAAGTTCTGTTGTTTACCTTGTCTCTTAGGCATGGATTTGTGATGGAATCATACCTAATTCTTATACTTTTCATCTCTTGAAAACTATATCAAGTAAGTTCAATTTTCCATAATTCATGAAGCAGGCGTAGATTTCCCTGATCTCTACAAGTGGATCCTCTGAATCCCTAGTTTCCCTTTTCTCTGAATTCTTTAAATTTAAGATTAATATTTCACCATTATTCTTCAAATCACAATTGGTTTAGACTTCATCTTAGCCTATTTCTAGATCTGGTTATTTTCAGATAACGTACAGGTTTCAATCCCTGTGGATTCGACCTCGGTCTTACCGAGTTTATTGCTACATCACAACCCTATACTTGGGGAGTGAACAGGCCCCTCCAAGGTTGTGTGCACGGGAGGGATGTGCGCCCCACGTAAACGCAATGGCCCGCAGCCAACCGGAGACGCGGGAGATCAACATATTCTTGCTTGCCAAGGACTCGTTAAATCTGGAGGTGTTTCTGTCCTTCCATAACTCCTAGAGAATGTAGCAGGGGATGAGGTTTGTGAATGGTCCAGCAGGCCTGTGCGCTGGACGCTGTCCCCACTAATGGTGCAGCCTCTGTTCAACCGCCTTAGTGTGGTTTAGACAAATGCTGTACAGCCGGGCGAAATGGGACCATGTTGTCATTGCCCGGGCACTGTGTAAGAAGAGATGCTTTGTCGTCTCCACCGTTGGTCTCTGATTTTGGGACTCGCTACAGCGCTGCAACGAGAGGCTAGCTGGATACCGCGGGTTTGGATGGCCCGATCAACCGGCAGCACCCTTTTGATTATGCGCCACATAAGGACGAAGATCTTGGGAGGGATCTTTGCATCCTAGATTTTCTCTCCCCAGCTCGTACGTTGGCTGCGAGCACGACCGATTTCCCACGCCGACGAAATAGAAAATCTGCCCGAAGGATTTGGTGGCTAGAAGGGGGTATCCTAGCCGCCCATTAGATAGAAACCTCCCTGGAAAATGGTGTTGATGTCTTGCTGCGAGAGGAAGGAGAACGCCGCCGACAGAGGAAGCGGGCCCATCGCACCCAGGAAATCCTGAACTCTGAGATTATAAAGGGCTGGAGAAATCGTGATTGTTGCTTTATCTTGCAAACGGCCCAGGCCTGACCAATTGGCACTCCACAGGCTTACCCTACCATCACCAATTTTCCACTGGGTCGTAGCTTCAATCTAAGGGAGGAGGGATCTGATTCTTTTCCACAATGGGGACACCGCGGACGAAAGGAGAGGCTGCCCCTCCCATTGGAGCTTTGAATCATCTAAGAAGTCCCTCAGGACTATCCTTGATTTCAACGTCATGAGGAATTTTCGTTGAGAAATCCTGACAATGTCAATAGTTTCGTTGCTGAAACATGAGTTACTAATCGCAACCATCAGTGCTGTAATGGGGGTTTGTGGACCCTCCGCTGTACCCACCAGCCCTAATTGGAGATCTCTCAATTTGATTTTTACAGCTTCTGGGTCTGCCACTGTGTGCATGTCATTGTTGGGGACTGTTGGAAAAGAGGTTGGAGGACCTCTTCTCCGTAGAGCTGCCGCATATGACAGGCTCGGACCTGACTGTGACTTGTTTGCGAAATGATGCTCCGATCGGTTCTGAGACACTGTAGATTGTCTGGATCTTGCCCATCGCACCGAAACCACTCTGCCGTCGATGCGCCTTTCGTGTAATATGTCCATGGCCGCCTTGGCAGCTTGCTCATACCTAAATCTAACGAATGCATAGCCTCTGGGTTTTTGCACACCCGGAAAGGTCGGGATGTAAACATCCAAAACCCTCCCGTATCTCTGAAAAATCTCCTGAATGTCTTTAACACCGTAGTTGAATGGGATGTTTTCCACAAATAAACTGAAACCTAGATCTTTGGGGAAATGGGGATCTATTTATAGGGGTCGTGAGCAGAGTTCCTACGGGAAGATGAAGAGAGGGATTTCCTCGCCCTAGACGCAGCCCCCATCGAGTATTGTCGTTTCGGAAATCCCCTTTCCCTCAATGTTCCTCGCTCCGTCTTGCCGTTCTCTGTGGGGCCTCCATCTACGTTCGACGGGACGCTAGCCAGATTTCTTGCCGCATCCCACACCGACATTCTCGTCTCTATAGAATGGATCATCCCGCAAGTGGTTCAAGCTCGCATATATTGAATACACCGCTTATACCGAGTTATAATCATCGTATCTTGAAGGTCGATTGCTCTGAAAACCTGTTGCACTTGGAATGAACAGTTGTCCAAAAGAGCAAATTTGATTTCAAGCTGAGTGACTGACGCAGGGATGAACGTGATGAGGATAACTACTTCGAATCCACAGAGCTTCTCTGGACTCCTCACAGAGACTTCTCGAATCCACAAGGAAAGAAAGCAGAAAATAGAAATATATTCTAAGAAATTCAAAATTGATTAATTGATGACTAAAAACGAGTTCACAACCCTTTAAATAGGGGTACCAAGCAATGGGAAAGAAATCAGAATCAAACTACAACTAAAACTCCTAGAATCCGCGGCTTACTATAAATAGTAAACTTACTATTTATAGACGGTCGTGATGTCTACTAGTGCGCAAGGTTTTCGGCCAAAAATAGTAAGTGTCCTATTTGGCTTCACCAAACCGTTCTCCTAATTATTCTAAGCTCTTTTCATGTTGGGGACAACTCCTAAAGCCCGATGGATGAAGAGTTATAATCAAACTAAAACTTACTATTTATAGTAAAAATGAAATTAAAGCGGGGAAACGACCATCGATCCAGGGGGTTTTCACAATTTCGGGCTGCGCAACCTGGCGTAGCAACGTTGGTTGGCTAAAGTAGCTCGTTCTACCCCAAAATCATATATTTTACATCAGCTAACTCATTCCGGATTGCGAGATACTCCTGATCTAAGGTCCGACGGTCCGGATCACTTCTGTCATCAACCGGGCCTTTTCTGATCCATCTTGGCCATGAAACTGTCCGCGACCCACTCTACATCAGTCCCCTCCACTTCAAAAGAACTCGTCCTCGAGTTCTCATCCTGCGCTGGTTCATGATACTCGGTCAGGTCCGCGACATTGAAAGTCCGTGAGATCGCCATGTCATCTGGAAGATCAACAACATAAGCGTTGTCATTGATCTTTCGAATGATTGGGAAGGGTCCAATCTTCTTATTTTTCAACTTATTGTACGTCTCGGTTGAAAATCTCTCTTTACGCAGATGAATCATAACGCGGTCGCCCACCTCAAACATTTTTTTGTCGCTGGTGCTTGTCCGCTTGTTCCTTCCACTTCTCGTTCGAGGCATGTAGCTTGGTCTGCACTTTCGCATGGATGCCCATGATCTTGTCTGCCATATGTTTTGCTGCAATGCTCGTGCCTGGGTGCTTGGGCAGAGGGACCAAGTCAAGCGTATGGCGAGGCACTCGTCCATAGATAATCTGAAACAGTGATTTTTCTGTCGAGCGGTTCACCATGTTGTTGAATGCAAACTCTGTTTGAGACAAGGCCAAATTCCACTGCTTCAGTTTTTCTCCTGAAATACAGCGAAAGAGGTTTCCCAACGTGTGATTCACAACTTCAGTCTGCCCATCAGTCTGTGGGTGGTAAGCACCGCTGAATTGGAGTTGTGTATCGAATCGTGTCCACAAAGTCCGCCAAAAGTGGCTAATGAACTTCATGTCAAGATTAGAAGTAATGGTCTTGGGGACCCTGTGTAGCCGTACGACCTCCCTGAAGAATAGATTCGCCACGTGTGTTGCATCGAGGGTCTTCTTGCATGGGATAAAGTGTGCCATCTTGGAGAAACGATCTACCACCACGAACACCGAATCAATACCGCGTTGTGTTCGTGGGAGACCAAGCACGAAGTCCATTGATAAATCCTCCCAAGGACCGTCAGGCACAGGTAACGGGGTGTAGAGACCCGTATTCTGAGATTGTCCCTTGGAGGTCTAATAAACATGACAACGTTGTACGAATTTTTTCACATCACGTACTAATTGTGGCTAGTAATACCGCTCTTCCACAAGAGCTCGAGTCTTGTCTCGCTCAAGGTGTCCACCGAGGCTACCTCCATGTAACTCCTGAATAATCTGCTCCCTCAGAGAACTTTGGGGGATGCACAATCGATTCCCTTTGAAAAGAAAATCGTCATGTATATGAAGGTAACTGGGGTGACCTTCTTGGCACTTTACCCAAGAATCTTTGAAGTCCTCATCCTCAGCATACAGCTCCTTGAGACAGTCGAAGCCGACCACTTTGTTGCTCATTGTAACAGTTGTGATGCACGACGGCTGAGTGCATCAGCCACCTTGTTCTGCTGCCTTGACTTATGCTTCAGAACGAACGTGAATTCCTGTAAAAACGCAACTTATCTAGCATGCACACGATTCACGTTAGTCTGACTATTAATAAACTTTAATGCTTGATGGTCAGTGTACAAAGCAAACTCTCTTTGAATCAGATAATGCCGCCAATGTCGCAGTGCCTGAACAACTGCGTACAACTCAAGCTCATAAGTCGACCACTTCTTTTGGACTTCGCTGAGCTTCTCGCTGTAGAAGGCTACCGGCCTGCCTTCCTGTGATAATACTTCCCCAATTCCGACGTATGAAACGTCACACTCAACCTCAAACAATTTATCGAAATTAGGAAGCACCAAGACCGGTGTTGTAGACAAACGATGATTGATCTCTTGAAAGCTCTTGTCAGCTTTATCGGTCCATTGGAACGGTCATTTTTTCATGCAATCTGTTATAGGCGTGACTATGGTGCTAAAATCTCGCACAAATCGATGATATAAGGTCGCCAACCCGTGAAAACTCCTCACCTCATGAATGTTTGCCGGGATCGGCCATTCCCTAATAGCTCACACCTTTTCATCATCCACACGAATGCCTGTGGATGTTACAACAAATCCTAAAAACAATAGGCTATCAGTTAAAAAACTACACTTCTTCAAGTTGAGGTACAACTTGTTAATTTGTAGGACTTGCAGTACCTACCTGAGAGATTTCCTGTGTTCCGCCTCATCCTGGCTATATATATCAATATGTCATCAAAATATACTACCACAAATCGGTCAGTGAACGGTTTTAGAACTTGATTCATCAAACGCATAAAAGTACTTGGTGCATTCGATAGGCCGAAGGGTATGACCAGCCACTCATACAATCCTTCCTTGGTCTTGAATGCCGTTTTCTACTCATCACCGGGTCGGATACGAATCTGATGGTACCCGCTCCTTAGATCTAGTTTAGAGAACACCTTAGCCCCTTCTAGCATATCGAGCAAGTCGTCCAATCGTGGTATTGGAAACCGATACTTGATGGTAATTTTGTTGATTGTACGGCTGTCGATACACATGCGCCAGCTTCCATTTTTTTTTTTTGCGTTAATAATGCTGGTACGGTACAGGGGCTCATACTGTCTCTCAAGAGACCCTTACGGATCAATTCTTTCACTTGCCCCTGAAGTATCTCACACTCCTTCGGACTCATCCGATAATGAGGGCGGTTAGGCAGACTAGGCCCAAGGATGAGGTTTATGTGATGTTGGATGTCCCTCATGGGGGATAATCCATCAGGTAGATCCTCAGGCCAGACTTCTTTGAATTCGTTTAGTAATAGTCTTAAACTTGGAGGGATGTTTAAGGGTTTCTCTTTCTCGCCCTTCACCACTACGACATATACCTCGCCGGTTTCCTTGGATTCCTCCATGAAATTTCGAATGGTCAAGAGGGAACTCCCCTCCACTTTAGAAGCTTAAGGGTGGTTCTCTGGTGCCATAGGGACAATGATTATTTTTCGACTATCCTTGACGAATATGTACACATTATCTGGTCCCCGATGGGTCGCGTCACGGTCCGACTGCCAGGGTCAACCGAGTAACATATGACAAGCTTCCATATCGACCACGTCACAAAGCATTTGATCTTTATAATTTTTGCCAATTGAAAACGAGATAGTGCATTGTTTAGTTACCTTGGTCTCATTCACCTTTTTTATCCAGCTAATTGAGTACGGGGAAGGATGCTTCATCGTTGGTAGCTGCAACTTGTCCACCATCATACTTGAGACGATGTTCTCGCTACTACCACTGTCTATGATCACATCACAGACCTTTCCGTTGACAGTGCACCGAGTACGAAATATATTGTGTCGTTGTGGATGTAATTCCTTTCGTGGGGCATACAGTAATCGCCTCACAACTAGAAATTCGCTATGATCCTCACCCGTCACTTCATCGCCACCTACTATTTCTTCAGTGGTTTGTTCATGTTCATCAAAGCCATGGTTTTCTTCTGCGGCCTCATCTTCAGTGCCCCCTTCGTTTATAGTCAAGTGTGCTGCGGGACGTTGAGGACAAATGTTTGATAAGTGGCCTAGTTGGCCACAACGGTAACAATTGTTCGACCTTGACCGAGCATAAGGATTTGAAATCCTACTCGGACTCGCTGTTGTGGGTGCTGCACGTTGAGGTCTGGATGAGCTGCTCCCCATATCACGGTTTGCGGTTGTAGGAGGTTGAGGACATTCTCCTACTGGATCTTTTCCTTGTGCCAGCACTGGATCCCGCGTGGGACCCGTCATGGGGGGTCGAGTTGAAGGATATGGACGAGCAGGAGCTCTTATACGTTGTGTTTCTGCTCTACCCGCTAATTGAACTGCTTTATCCACACTCCCGTCTGGGTACATCTGAACTCGGTCTTGAATTGTCGGTCGCAACCCCCTATAAATCGTGCCACCTTCTGTGACTCAGATTTTGACAGATCGTTTCGTGTAGCCAACCGCTGAAATTCTTCAGTGTAATCTGAGACGGTTCGATTTCCTTGTCGGCAATTTTGATATTGCTGGAATAATATCTGCTCATAATCACTGGGGAGAAATAGTGATCGAAGAAGACGTCTCATCTGTGGCCATGATGAGATGGGTGCCTTGTTCTGACAGGTTCGTGAGAGTTGTAATTGTTCCCACCATGCAAAAGTACCAGATTTTAATTTAAATGCTACAAATTTTACCCTTTTATGATCTGTCACGTCCATATAATCAAAATATCTCTCTACTTCGGCTAGCCAATCGAGAAAATCTTCTATACGTAATAAACCATTAAAACTAAGAAGTTCAGCCTTACCTCGATAGTCTCTTTCAACACGATCTAGATGGTCACCTTCATGGATTGGTCATCGGGCAAAACCCTCATTAAGATCCTTGTCGCTAGAACTTGAATCATCTGGTGTAGCCCTACGGTTTGCCACTGGTAGTGCTCTACAGAAATCGGGGTTACGTCGTACAGCAACCATGGGTGGCGGAGCCATCATGGGTGGTGGAGCAACCATAGGTGGTGGAGCACCGCCTAGGGCTCGGGGCGGAAGTAGCGTATCCGCAAGACGGTCGAGGGTTGCTTGCAACCATTGCATGGTCAACTGACTCTCCTGGTGGAAAGCTTCCATTCTTTCCGAAAGATAATGAATCCCTGTATCATCGTCCACAGGATTTTGATTCATACCTTCATTGTTTGCCATCGGCCCGAGGGGAATCATCGCTTTGATACCAATTGACGCAGGGATGAACGTGATGGGGATAATTACTCCGAATCCACGGAGCTTCTTTGGACTCCTCACAGAGACTTCTCGAATCTACGAGGAAAGAAAGCAAAAAATAGAAATAAATTTTAAGAAATTCGAAATTAATTAATTGATGACTAAAAACGAGTTCACAACCCTTTAAATAGGGGTACCAAGCAATGAGAAAGAAATCAAAATCAAACTACAACTAAAACTACTAGAATCCGCGACTTACTATAAATAGTAAACTTACTATTTATAGACGGTCGTGATGTCTACTAGCGCAAGGTTTTTGGCCAAAAATAGTAAGTGTCCTATTTGGCTTCACCAAACCGTTCTCCTAATTATTCTAAGCTCTTTTCATGTTGGGCACAACTCCTAAAGCCCGACGGATGAAGAGTTATAATCAAACTAAAACTTACTATTTATAGTAAAAACGAAATTAAAGCAGGGAAACGACCGTCGATCCAGGGGTTTTTCACAATTCCGGGCTACGCAACCCGGCGTAGCAGGGTTGGTTGGCTAAAGTAGCTCGTTCTACCCCAAAATCATATATTTTACGTCAGCTAACTCATTCTGGATTGCGAGATACGCCCAATCTAAGGTCTAACGGTCCGGATCACTTTTGCCATCGACCGGGCCTTTGCTTATCCATCTTGGCCATGAAACTGTCTGCGACCCGCTCTACATCAGTGACTCACCTCACGTCTTAACTCAACTTTACAAGTCTTCTTATCTTAATTTTTATTTTATTTTAGATTTTTGATTTTAAATAATCTATTTCATTCTACCAAATATTCAAAAGGGAGACCGTTGATTCCCATCGGCAACTACAATCCACTGTCCCTCTAAATAAAATCCTTTTTCACATACAACAGCCTGGTGTTTCAGTACCATCTAAAACACACAACCCAAGGATTGATATCCGTTACGGTGGATCACCAACCGGTTGCCACTGAAACTGGGTCATCTCGCCCACATATCGGGCGTTTCCACCCGACAGAGCTGTATCATTCATGGATGAAACTGGGATATAATGGTTTGGGACGGCACCTTAAACCTTTCATACAGCCGCATTTGAAAATGTACAAGTCCATGACCATGTCAACGAGGCCTGATGATGGGGGCCACAAAGCTTAGAAGGTCGCTGCCGGAGATCTCGTATGAAGTAAAGGATCGGTAGTTGAGTATGACGACGATGGCAATGGTCCGCCTCCGGCATCAGTAGCTGTGAATTCTGATGGTGTGATGTCGGTTTCAGGCATCCTACGCCTTATGATCTCCAGCTCCCCGACCACCTCAGCCATTGAAGGTCGCTCATCTGTCTCATCATGGCAACATCTGAGAGCTAATGAAACGAACTGCACGACACATTCGGAGGGATACGAGCCCATTCGGCTGTCAATGACCGAGAACATCAATCCAGACTGGTATGCCAAGTTCACCTGTGATAGAAGAATAGAACATGAGACAACAACCATCGATCCAAAACAAAGAAGACCGCATTTGAGATGCATGTACAATAGGCCACATAGCATAGCAGCTGACATGGTTGCTGTACAAAGGACTTTGTTCAAAAACATCCATTGTGCCATGCACATGGGGCCCACCATGATCTCCATTTCTATAAAATCTGGGACATAACAACAATGAATAATCTATTTGAATGCTATTTATATTTGGTTCTTGTATTAATATGGAAGTGTTTGGTTGCACCAGGCATCGTGAAATTTCATGATATTTTGCACCAAATTAGATTTTATTTATTTATTATTTTTACACTGACACCCACACCCACGCCGTTGTGGGATTTCACCACCTATGGTTACTCGAACCCTTGACCTAGTGTTGAAACTCTTGCACCAAATTAGACTGATTATGAAATATTGTGATTTTGGTGCAACCAAACACACCCTAAAGTTATTGTTTTACGATCTTTCCAGAATGCTAGATTTAATCAAGTAGTTAATGTTTACAATTTTTACCGCACATACATACATACATAAATGTGTGCATGTGTATGTATTATGCCATGTAAAAGATTACCATATGATTCAGTTAAAACACATCCCACCAGTATCTGGTACTGGTATCAGTATCTAGTCTGTCCAGCATAATATATTATTTCATACATGCAAGCATCCAGATGGACTGTGATTAGTCTGGCTGTTACTGGGTGGTCCCTCCTTGGAATGCCCATGCTCCTAAAATCGCTATGATTGAACAATCCTGTCTGATCAAAAACCTGCAGATGGACAGTTACACATGCACTCATAGATCGCACATGCATCCATCCACATTCGACAGCCAAAAATCCAATCTAAAGGCATTGTTTATTAAATAAATAAATAAAATGCCAAATATTGTAATAACCAACCACTAGTACCTGGAACCAACTAAGGGGTTTGGGTTCAGGTTCAGGTACCATATTTGAGGTCCTGGACACGGATCCCATTGGGTATGGGTACCCATTAGGTTTTTTGGACCTTCACTCCAGGTCAGGTCCGGGTCAAGTAAAGGGAATCTACATGGTTGGACCCACCAAATGGGCAGTTGGATCTCACACACATTTGCCACGTTGACACTGGACACGTCTCGTGTGTGGAAATGTTCTCCAAACGTGTGGGCTAATTAAATTGTTGATTGCCTATGTAATAGACTATAAGATAACGCTTGATTGTAATCAACCTATGTATAGTCTATTACATTGCACCTGCGGAAAGTTTCGTGCTCTCATTGCTGGTCCCCAACCCAGATAAAGGAGGGTTGTGTCGGGTTGGCAGCCATTGTCAAACTTACGTCATAACTTTCATCATGAATCCGAACAGAATAGGATTCATGTGGACAACCCCAATTAATTGGGATAGGGCTTAGATGATGAGGATGACACCGACGCTGATGCCACTCATGTGGGCTAATTGCTTAGAATAAAATACTATTAATATTAACTGGACCCAACCTGATTTTAACTGGGTCCAATATTTAGGCATGGATCCGTTTAAATTGGGCCAATACCTTGGGTATCCCTGGATATAGGTACCCGTTGACAGTCCTAACAAGTGGCTAGCGATTCCATCAGAACATGAGCTAATGATAATGTAATATCATCTGTTGCAGGTTGCATGACTTAACGTTTGTATAAGAGGGCTGGTCTGTCACTGGATCAATTTAAGAGATGCCCTGATCCCACTGATGGAACCAACAAGACCTGCACATTTTTAGTTGGGATCCAAAGCATTTCAGGGGTGGGCCCTCATTTACACCAAATGGGAAATCATTTGAAATGGTATGGTAGACTCATGGTATCCCAAATCAGTTATGTAACGGCCGACGGTCATAACCGTTACACGTTATGGGGCTGAGCTGTTACAGAAAAGGGGCCATAACAGCCCTGTAACGGACTGTAACAGTCCTGTAACGGTTATTTTTAAGAGCCGTTACAGCCTGTATCATAACGGTAACAGTGGTGGGCATTATAAAATACCTTGGGTAGACTTGCAGGTACCTGATGGACTGGGTCCAATTTTAACGGGTCTAGTTCCCTTCTTTTGGACAAAAAAAATCAGGTCGGGCCCGGGTCTCACCTCTTGGACCCGGTGAAAAATTAGGTATCCTTGGGTTCAGTTCGAGCTCATCGGGTTTAGCTGGATCCAGTTAGTCTTACCAGTTCACACACACACAGGCACAACTTTCTAGCAACAAAAAGATGTGTCCTGAGCCACATGTGGGCTCAAATGCATGAATGTTCTTATTTGTCCCAAAACCAACTTGAAACCTAGACCTGATGGGTAACCAAACCCGATCAGATCCAGTTCCAGGTCTTCAAGAACTAGACCTAGACCCGGCAAGACTGAACCTAGTTAGGCCAGGTACGGGTACTGTAGGATCCAACCTGTTGACAGGCCTACCTATATATAATGTTTTTGGTTCTTTCTTTCTTTCTTAATATCATGAAATTTTATGATATTGTGTACCAATTAGATTGACTAATCATGTAATCGTGATATTTGCACCTGACACAACATAAGCCAAGATGGAACATGTCGTGCACCTAGAAAGGACAGATCAATCATACACGGTAATACTTGTAAGGGATATATTTGGAGTCAAAGGATGAGCGTACCTCTCGGACTATGTTTTTGCCATGCGATATGGCTTGCATTCCTGTCAAGAGCTCGAGAAACACGACTCCGAGGCTATAGACATCGCTTTTGTCGGTCAGCTGATGGGTTAGGACGTATTCCGGATCAAGGTAGCCCTGTGAGGAAGATGCATTTATAAGTTCAAAGCGAACAGGGTGTAATAAACAGATCAATCAATGATCCTAGCCATCTTATCGGTGGCCTTCAAAGATGACAGTGGAAAACAAAAACAGTTAATGGTCAACATTCCGGAGAAATTCTGTAAAGTGATAGCTACAATTGTCTAATAGGTGTGATCTTGAACCACAGATGACCATCCATCATAACACCCACAAGATGGAAAGTCTTATTGACATGAGACCCTACTGCAGATATTCTGGGAGAGAGCTCTATATACCATATTTCCATCCACTGGCTCTACCGTATCATTGTCCCCCATCTTTAAAAGCTAGGGAATTCAGACCATCCAAATGGCATACATCTATGGAAATCCAGACCATCCAAATCATGTGTTCTCGGTGGATGCAGCATAGCCGTAAAATCACACTGATTTGACAATATTAACCATCTTTTTTTGCTGTTTGAATTTGGACTGCAGTGCCCAAACTGTACATATGCTGTACATATATGGTAGTGCCCTAAAATCACATGGTGATATTAACCATTTTTTACCATCCATTTGGTGGCTACAAATTATACATATACACGAATCCAGACCATCAAATCATGGGCCCCAATGTGGATGGATTGCAGACCTAAAACCACACTGACCAGAATCTTAACCATCTGAATTCACCCTTTGAATTTGGACCTCCGACCATTCCATTTTAGTAGTCCAATTGATGGCCAAATACTGTACGTACGTGTAGGGATTTCGTTTATGTATCTGGATTAGGGTTGTTTTTCCTTTACAGTTAGGACCATCGAATCTGTAAAATTTCAGGTTATGCTACATCTACAATGGTCTGCATGATTGGATGGATGGGACTTTTTCTTACATGTATGCAAGAACTGGTATGGAGAAAGAACGGATCTCTATGAGATGGGATTATCAGAATTGCACTTACTGGTGTGCCCTTCACAATAGTGGATACATAACCAGGCACAGATCCATCAATTTCGGGAAGCGATGCAAGCCGCGAGATCCCGAAATCAGCAACTTTGGCGGTGAAGTTGGAGTCCAGCAATATGTTGGTGGCTTTGATATCTCGGTGGAATATAGGGGGATCAGCTTCCATGTGGAGGTAGAGTATGGCCTTGGCAGAACTTATTGCTATACGCAACCTGGTAGTAAAACTCAGAGGTTGTTTTGCTCTAGCTGTCATATCATGGATAACGTGTATTTAGAGCTCATAAGGGGGAAAAGCAACTGAAATCATGAAGGACGTGTGGACATAAGAGTCAGTAAAAAGCAGCATTATGGATGGGTAAGTTTAACCCGAGCACAGCGTACTGATTTCCTTCTCTGGTGATGTGCACTTAAAGTGGACACGTGGCACAACAGTCCATGATTGGATTGTTAACACGTGGCACAACAGTCCATGATTGCCAAGTCATTAGAAATCGTATGAAAATGTTGGAAGAATGCAGATAGTTATTACTCCATCTCCGTGTAATAAAAATTAAATTATATTGGATGCTTGAACATCTGCTTGTATATAGGTATGAATGCATGCATGCATGGCAGCATACAGGGTTTATCCAGTATCCAATGGTAATAATGCACCGGTAATTCCTCGTTTTATGCAAGACCAACAATCACCTGTCTTTTACAGTGTAGAATTTGAATTTTTCACACCGTTATTCCAAGAGAAGAAAATCATGAAGCGTGAGATTATATTGATCATAATAACTAAGGCAGCAAGAATGTTCAAAAAATTTATTTAAAAAAAAAAAAACAACTAAGGCGGCAAGAACAGTTTATTTTTTGCTTTCTTATCTGTCCATCTGTCCAACTCATTGTTAGGCAGCAAGAATGTTCAAACTCTCTCTCTCTTTCTTTTCTGTCCATCTATCCATCTCCTCGTTAGGCAGCAAGAATGTTCAAACTCTCCCTCCCTCCCTCACTTTCTTTTCTGTCCATCTGTCCATCTCCTTGTTAGGCAGAAAGCACTCTCTCTCTCTCTCTCTCTCTGGCAGCAAGAATGTTCAAACTCTCCCTCCCTCTCCCTCACTTTCTTTTTTGTCCATCTGTCCATCTTGTTAGGCAGCAAGAACGCTCTCTCTCTCTCTCTCACACACACACACGAGAAGAAAAAGAAATTTTAAAAGAATGTAAAAAGGTTTACCAGAAAGGTGATCCCGCAGCGTGCCATTTGGCATGAACTCATAAACCAACATCTGCACATGACCAACCAAAAAAATTAATTTAAATGAAAGGTTAATTTTTCTTCTCCAAAGTAGAAATCTCAATTAGTGATCTGAAAAATGTAGTTGACCTGGAAGAGCAAATTCTATGTATACTCTATAGCGAACACATTTGCTCATATCCTTGGGGAAAGATGCAATAATTGAAGCTTTGCTTAAATGGAGTTAAAACTAACTTGAAGTTCTGGAAGAATAGTTAGGCCTGTTTGGGGCCACACTAAAATATTCAACTTTAAATCTGCAAGGGTCTGGTACTGTTGTCAGGAAAAGAACTTGGATCCTTTCTTTAGAAATGAGCTAGGGAGGCATCTGGCTCGTCGAAGGGGACCGTAACACTAAATTTTTCCATCTTTCAGCCACTGAAAGATCCAGACGTGCGGCGATTAGTGAGATCCTCCTGGACTCGGGAACGCTCATTTCGGATCCTGTTTAAATCAAGGCAGCAGCAGTCGAATTCTTTTCAAATCTTTTTCAGTCAGAAGCTCGGATGCACAATGGACAGCTGTTAGAGGCCATCCCTTCTCTGCTGTCGGTTGAGGACAATAGACAGCTCCTAGGGATGCCAACCATGGAAGAAGTTAAAGGGGCAGCTATGGCCATCCCAATGGATGGGGCCCCCGGCCCGGATGGTTTCTCAAGTGCGTTTTTTGCTGGAAGTTGGGAGATTATTGGAGCCGATATTCTAAAGGCAGCAATTCATCTATTCCAAGGTGGTGATCTTCCCAGATCCTTCACCTCCTCCTTGATCACCTTGATCCCAAAGGTGTCAGCCCCAAAGAGATTTGCTGAGTTCAGGCCAATTAGCCTTTGCAACTGTGTCTACAAGATTTTCGCGAAAGTAGTCGCCAATAGGCTTGCTCAGATTCTTCCAAATTTGATCTCGCCTGAACAAGGTGCCTTTGTTAAAGGCAGATCTATAGCTGAAAGTATTGCTTTGGGCCAAGAGATATTTAGAGACGTTAATAGAAAGGTCCGAGGAGGGAACATTATTCTTAAATTGGACATGGAAAAGGCGTACGATAGAATCGAATGAGATTTTCTCAAACAGGTGCTACATCGCTTTGGTTTTGATTCAACTTGGATAGGATTGGCAGAAAATTTTTGGAATAATGCTTGGTTCTCGGTTTTGATTAATGGTGAGGCCACGGGTTTCTTCAAATCCTCTAGGGGCTTACGCCAAGGGGACCCTTTATCCCCTGCTTTGTTTATTTTAGCCACAGAGGTTCTAAGCAGGGGCTATTCAAAGTTAATGGCAGGCGGGATGTGCACGCCTTTCAAGCTGAAGCTAGGTTGCAAACAAATCACTCATTTACTGTATGCGGATGATACGGTGCTGTTTCTGAATGTGGCATCTCCTCCGTTAAAGTTGTCGCTGAATTCCTCTCCTCGTGCCAAGTAGCATCAGGCCAAAAAATTAACCGTGCAAAGAGTTGCTTCCACCACTCATCCTCTCTCTCCGCTAGCAGAACTCGTGTGATTGAGCATATCCTTGGTATCCCCAGCTCGGCGGTAGCCTTCTTTTACCTTGGGGTCCCTCTCACCAAGGGGAGAACCAGATGTTCGATATACCAGCCGATGATAGAGAAAATTGAGGCAAAAATCTTAGGTTGGACGTCTCGCTACCTTTCTCAGGCGGGCAGATGCACACTTATCAATCACATCCTTAGCGGTATTCCTGTGCACACAATGGCGGCGGCTCCTATCCCGGCTCAAGTCATAACCAAAATCGAAACAAAGATGGCAAATTTTTTTTGGGGCTGGTGTGATGGAAAGCGGTAGTTGCATTGGCTGAAATGGAGCAAAATTGCAAAGACCAAGGATGAGGGCGGTCTTGGTATCAGAAGATTGAAAGATGTCCTCAAAGCTTTCAGACTGAAGATGGCTTGGATGCTGACGGTCCAAAATGGATCCAGTTTATGGGCAGAGTTTGTGACGTCAAAATATGGCCCTGCGCGCACAGATGTGGCTGGTAATGTCCAGCCCTCCAATGCTTCCCCTCTCTGGAAACGAATTGCTAAAATGACACCGCTAATCACTCATCATGCCCGTTGGTTTGTTGGGCAAGGAAATTTGAATTTCTGGTCCTGTAACTGGTCTGACATGGGTCCCCTTGCTGCGTGCGTTCCCCACCCAATTCCCCCTAACATCCGAAATCTCAGAGTGAACGATGTTCTCCTCCAGGACGGCCTTAATCCTCTATCGCCAGCAATCTCTCTACTGCCGTCAGACGTTATTCAGCATATCAGGGCAGGGGGTTATTGCATCTCCTCTGATCAAGATTAGCTTATATGGCCGTATGACCGATCTGGTACTTTTTCTGTGAAGTCAGGGTGGAACATCTGCCGATCAAGAGGGCAGCACAGGGAATGGGCTGATTGGATCTGGAGTAAGCATCTCCCCTTCAAGATCTCAGTTTTTATTTGGAGAGTGATTAACAGTAATATCCCGGTGGACGCCAGTGTCCAAAATAGAGGTATCAACCTCGCCTCAAAATGCAACTGCTGCGAAGTTGATCAGCGCTTTACCCCTCAATCCGAATCCATTACCCACCTCTTCATGGAGGGGGCTTTAGCTGATGGTGTTTGGTCAGCTTTTCATGCTCTTTTTAGCCTCCATATCCCTCCCCAGGGATCTGTTTCTGATAGGATCTATTCATGGTGGAACATTCAGCCCCCTTGCGGTTCCACGCCCCACTTCCGTCGCCTAACTCCTTGTTTGATCTTATGGGAGTTGTGGAAAGCCAGAAACTATTCTCGTTATGAGGGGACCAGCCCAACTGTGGATGGGGTTGTGAATCGTATCAAATGGTGGTTGTTCCAGCTCTCCACCGTTCTTCCTGCCCCCAATCCTAACTGTAACGCCCCGGAAAATCGGAGGTCGTGCATAGACTCGACTCCCGAGTTCTTGAGTGTCACTTATCATGCATTTATAGTTTTTATGATTAATCAAATTTAACTACGCAATTTGGAATTACCTGAAGCATGAAGCACAATCGCACCAGTCTACTGAAATGAAGGAAATCCCACATATAAACAGGTCCGAAAATAATAAAGGGTCGCCTAAGGTGTTGCCCAACAAACAACAAAAGAAGGCTAGGTCCAAAAAGAATAAAAATGAGCCCGCGGCTCAGCAAATCTAAATCCAGCCTGATCTAGCCGATAGCGAGTCGCCCATCAGCTGCAAGTAGGAGAGCCCGTCCTCCTCGTCCAAGCTCGCCTCGCCAGACTCCTCATGCCCTAAGTCACCTGCATCTATGAATGGGTCTGGTTGGTGTTTTAAAACACCGTCCCAGAGTGAGAGTGAGTGATCAACTCAGTGTGAACTATTGGTCTCAAGTTACAACAGGCATAAATTGTAATATGAACTTAATGAAAAGCAGACAATCATCAACATCTAATAACTCTTATTTAAAATGCGTTCATGTGGGATGATATGATGCATGCCCTCGCCACAACACTCCCTCAAGCGACTCCATCTAACGATCGCATATGACAACACTCCCTCAGAGCGACCTCGACTTCCGAGTCGCCACCCTAACTAATACGTACAATGCGATCGTGTTAGCCGAGTTATTAGTTAAGTCCATTCATCCAACAGGTTGGGGATTCTGATTCACCATACGTATCAATGCCCTAAGCTGGTTGCGAGGCCAAGACCCCATCAACGCGTGAGGCCGAGACCTCGCGGTCCGTGATCCCGTCGGGTTCCTCATCCCTGACACCAAGCACATGAGGAGTGCTGAAAGGAAGGGATCGCTCGCGGTCACTACTGGGAGGCGCGGTACCCCAGCGTAGGCCGACAGCTCGGACATAGTGTCCCATTCCACCATGCCCGGCTCACGAGGCTGTGGACCAGTTTCAAGTGGACTTTTTTTGATGGGCTACAACGGTTGTAGGGTGGTTCAGGTTCCATACATATGTGAGCAAACAGGGTTAACATACAGGGTTAGTTAGATAGTAGGCTAGACCGCATGAGTCAAGCGAGCGTGAGACGAGTGACCTCGGGCACAAGAGACCCATGTAGTCGAACTACAGCCACCCGAACACACCCGCCCAAATCCATGGGTTTAGCCTCAAGACGGTCCTACCGACGGGGCCGCCTTCGTTCTCCTTGTATTTCTGACCAACCAAAGAGTTTGGATGGTGATTCATAACATGCCAACTAACAAGGTTATCATTTAGCATATGCAATATCACACATTCATATTTTTCAACATAGAACTCATAATTCCTACCAAGCAAAGCTACAATGTGTAAAATTCAAGTGCATGTGTGTTGTGTGGGTTGATGAGGAAGTTAAGTACTTCCTACATCTCATAGAGCCAATTGCATAAGGATTAGTAAGACATACATGCTAGGGCAACATCATGTGAAGAAAACCAAACATGACATAAACATGAGATCATCAATTCATATCAAATCATGTGAGAGATAAGAACAACATCATATGAGGAAATCAACATGACATACAATTCCATACAATTTCAACAACCCAACAATTCCTAGAAATTTCCCTAGACTCTCCAAAGGCATCATCCAAACATACAAAATCATTAAACTCGTGCTACAATTAGTGCTAAGCCACCTAAGAACAATAGTCCGCACCTTCGAATTTGTTGGAGGCTTGGAAACGACCTAGAGATGAGGGTTTTGGAGGTTGGCCGACCGGAATCCCTAAAACAATTCAAACATGAGAGAAATCCATGCATTTTCTTCTTCAATACAAGGATTTCAAGAGAAAGGAGTGAGGGATCATACTTAGATGGTCCACGGACGATTTTCGGTGGTTGTGGTGTAGGGTTTCCTCTTGGAGAAAATGTAGGAGGTTGTGGGTTTGATCCTCTTGGGCCCCACCTTGATTGAGAGTCCACCTTGCTCACCACCACTCTCACTACTTCCTTGCTCTCCCTTCTTTCTCTTCTTTCTCTTCTCTTTTCTCTCCTAGGGCAAATTCGTATGAGAGAGGGGTGCCCAAAAGAAACCCCTTTTTATAATTACAGATTTGGTACAAATGGCCCCAAGCTTCCACAATTTCCTAAAGTATACCACTAGGACTCCCTATTGGTGTTGGGGCGGCCCTAACACCCCTCTAACCACCAAATTTGGTGTGTAGGTGCCCTATGACTTGACTAGGGTCCATGCAAAAATTTAGGGCGAACGGATGAACGGATATATGATCTGAGCAAGCGTTTCCGACCTTTAAGTGGCCCTTTGGGGGCCATTCTGATTGATGGGGTATTTTTGGTGGCCCTCTGGCCATGAAATTTATAGGGTAGGTGATCCATGGCCCGATGAAGGCCATGCAAATTTGGGAGCGATCGGATATGGGGTTTGATCGCACGGGTCCGATTTACGATCAACGGTCATCATGCCACGATCGGGGCCCAGATTTGGTGGGCAGGCGTTGAAAAATACATTAAACCTTCATCGTAAATTTGGAAGAAATCCGACGGCTGGAAGGCCCGGAGTCTCAGTTTCTTTTGTCAGTGCCAGATTTTAATCTGGCATTGGTGGGGTGCATTGGGCAAGCGCCAGATGGTACTTCTAGGTGTCCACTGGGTCCGCAGTCCGCGATGGACTACAAGCCCAGTGAGATCTATGATTTTCTAAAGTCTTAGATTTTTCTGACCCTCCTCGGTTGCTGGGTGGCCCACACGGGCCGTCTTTAAGTGTAAACAGTCATCTGGCTTAGCGGCTTGCACCAGGCCTTATCACGGCCTGTCTAGTCTATTAAATTGGGCTAATCTTGGATTAATTAACTCGTGTATAAGCTAACATTGAGTGCTAATGGTCAGTACGTGATAGTATAAGTTAATTAAAAAAAATATCAAGGATTTTTGGAAATCCAAAACAGTGAAAATCCGGGATGTTACACTAACTGTCGCGCCGATCTTTCTCTTCTCCAGTGTTTGGGGATCCCGCCCTGGCCTCCTAATCAGAAACTGCTAAGAATTGTTAAATGGTCCAGACCAGGCGAGGGTTGGGTTAAGACGAACGTAGACGGTGCAGCCATAGGTAATCTGGGCCCTTCTGGAGGGGGCGGGATTTGTAGAGACTCCGTCGGCAAGTTGCTATTTGCCTTTTCCTTCGGCTATGGGATTGACACCAATAATAGAGCTGAGCTCCGGATTGTTCACGATGCTATGGCCCTTTGTGTCGATTACGATCTGTATCAGGTAGTTCTGGAATCAGACTCTAAATGTGTAGTGGACGCCTTCAATGGAAATTCAACTATTGCGTGGAAGTGGAGGCACTGGTGGACCAGGATTAACAATCTGAAAAATAGGGGAAACTTCTCCATCTCACTCATTCCAAGAGAAGGTAACTGCCCCGCCGACGGTCTGGCTAAAGAGGGAGCTCTAAATCAACGGAACCTCAGATTTCATTCGGTTAAGGATCTCCCTTTCAGCATCAGAGGGCTGTATATGTTAGATAGGATTGGTCTAGGCTCTTTTAGAGAAGCCTGAGACTGTTCTTTGGGTGTTTTTGTGCTTTGCCTTTTGTATATGGATATGATAGGCGCCTCCGTGAGCTTTTTCTTCGCGGGGGGCCCGAAATCTCTGTATCTTTGATTGAATATCAATATACTCAGCTTCTTTTTTGAAAAAAAAAAAAAAAAGAAGCTAGGGAGGCATCCTTCTGCCTGCTTTCACACATGCCAATTGGGCACATGCGACCTTCCACATATTGCACAATGACCTTAAAGATCATGCCCATAAAATCAGGCCAATCCTATGTTTAGGTGGGCCACACTATGCAAGAGAGCCATAACAATTCACAACTTAGCCAACAGGCGATGACAGCTACAGTTGAACCTGTCGGCTACAAATCAGTTTAATCAATTTTTTTTTTTTAAAAATCAATTTATTGGTGGCAAGCACTGATGCAGGACATGAAATTCTAGTATTATCTATAAGATTTTCAGGCTTTAGATCACACTAGTTCAGAAATAATTACACAAAATTCCACATCCTACACAAAAGTTTAAACACTCAATCAAGGAGAATCTTACGCGGATCCAGGCCTACACATGTTAGGGCTGTATCAATCAAAATTATAGACCAAACAAGAATCAACGGAAGGTAAATTAATCATCCACGCATGCACAGAAATAATTCCTCCAATCCAAGGGATTCAGAAATTTCAATTTGGGGAACCCTAAGGTTGAACAAAGGGCATAAAATTGAGAATTTGAGTAATTTTAGGTTAGGTTTATGGATTTTGAGTGAAGGAGTGAAAGAGAGGAGAGAGATGAAACAGAGAAGTACCGCACATGTGGACAAAATCAATGGCCCGTCGCACGTACGTGTGATCCCTGCCACACGTGTGTGGGGCCCACTATTCAGAAAATGGTCACCTTGACCCTAGTCAGCCAGGGATGGACTCTAAAACCCTTAAATCTCAACTCGATCTGACACACGGTTTGTGCGTGGTGCTTCGCCGATGTTTCAGCCCTCTTGTAGGGCCAAATTCTAAAAATCTGTTGTAGAGAGAAAAACACCTACAAATATTGATGGAATTGTAGATGGAATACTTGTAGGAGGAGAAATATGGATGAAAGAAGGTGGGGGCGAATCGGGATAGGTGTGACTTCGAATCACGGTAGTCAGCCGCGCGCCCTTCGAGGAAGGGAGAGTTTTGCACCCAATTGAATCTCCACAACTTAGAAATTTAGAGGAGTAGAAAGACGCAGTAATTTTATTAATCTTTATCAAGAAAAAAAGACTAACAGGGGTGTCTATTTATAATAAAACCCTATACCCCAAAACTCGCGCCATATGCGCAACCTATTACTTGGAGACGGAGTAATAAAAAATAACAACTAATCGAAACAATATAAACCATCCATGATATTCTTAATAACAGTAATAAGCAAAACCCAAAGTACTAGATTATTTAGAATAGTGGGTTACGATCATGAGAACCCATGGTAGTAGGATTCACATGCCGATCGTGTCCGGGCACTCCAAGGAACCAAAACGCAGTCCTCTAATTAGGAGGCCCTCCCTAGACGTCATCATCGATCCAGATCGATGGTGGGGCCCTCCTCCTTGCTTACGTGCGTTGGGGGCATGCGCGTGCGCGCGACATCCTTGTCAACTCTCCCCGGCTGCGAAGATTTCGCCATTAGCGAAATAAAACTCATGAACCGCTCCAAGATGTTAGGATCAAGTCTCTGAAGCTCATCCTCAGTGAGCCACGTACTGTCTGAAGCTGGGTGTGACTTCCACTTGACCAGGAGCTTTTGAAATTTGCTGTCCGACGTCGATACTATCTGATGGGCCAGGATATGCTCTATCTCCTCTCTGACTGTGGGAAGGGTATGTATGAGAGGTAGAGGTTGGGTAGATGGGTCGGGATGAGGCCATGGATCAAAGGAAAGGTCTGGGGAATAAAGATTGTTAGGTGAAAGGCTGGACAATGCATCAGTGGCCCCCGAAATCCTCCACATTGATTGTGAAACAAATTCCCATGGAGGGTGGAAGATCTACCATATATGCATGAGATCATTTCATTTTATAATTTTGAATGGTCCAGCGCCACGTGCGTGTAATTTACGAACGGCTCCCTGAGGGTACCGATCTGGCCTGATGCAGACGATCATAGAGTCCCTCACATTAAATTCTTTGAAACGTTTATATTGGTTTGCAGAAAGTGTGTAATGTTCATTACTAGTCATAATCTTCTGCCTGATTTCTTAATGCCATTAATAAATGTGATGCGCGAAAGACTCTGCAGACTCTGACAGCCTATGGGACAGTGACATAAGAACAAGATCAATATGTTTCCTAGGTTTATAACCAGTAACGACTTCAAAAGGACTTAGACCTGTGGACCTATCGTCAGAACTATTAAATGCAAACTCGGCTATAGGTGGTATGGTATCCCACGTCCTGGTGTGTTGTATATTCCTCATAGGGGAAACTCATCCGATAGATCATCAGGAAAGATATTACGAAACTCATCCATTACCGGAATGACTTCAGTGGGTAACTCTACACTAGCATTTGGTGCACTCTCTCTAGCCATAAGGTCATACATGTCGTACAACTCATAAAGGTAGTCCATGTCTGCCAACCAATCTTGAAAAGCTTTAGGGTCCAAGTAGCCATCAAACGTGGAGGCATCTACTCTAACTCCTTTGAGAAGTTGCGCATCAGGGTCATAGTGGTCTTGATGTCCCTCATGGGGCGGGTGCACGAGTGCGTGCCCATAATCGATTCCTTGGACACCTCCATTCCTTGGTTTATCCTCCTAATCACCTGCCTGAGATTGGGCATCTTCCCCAATGGTGGGGTTTTCCCTGGCGGAGGTCTCTAGTTGGGTAATGTGCACATCAAGCTGTTCAAAGCGTTGATCCATATGTTATTCCAAGAGCTTACTAAAAGATTCAAACTGCTGGGTCAGCTTGTTCATTGACTCTTGCAATTGCTCCATGTATAGTGTAGGGTGCAAGCCAAAACTACGACCCGTACGTGTGGGCATACAACTACTAACTCAATCTAAGGACCTTCTACTACGACTATATGTGCCTTTATAGGACTAATTAATGCTCCTGTAGGACTCTATATGTAGAAAACGACACAATACTACTAAATTTCCAGCAACCTATTTACCCAAAAAAAATATGTCAATAGAAAATTTAGTAAAGAGATATGCGAATTTTCTGATAGCAGAAAATTTAGCAGCCTATATCAGAAATTATAGACCTTTAAACAACTCTATATGAACACCTGCTCTACTGGGGATCCGCAGACGCCAACCCAACTGTCAATCTCCCTGCTTTTCAAGAGGAGACCTTGGACCACCTTCTCTGCTGGGGATCTGCAGCCTCCACGACCTAGGTCCATTTCACCGAATCTTCGATGTTCCCTTCATCCCCTCCCACACCATTCCTCAGCGCATCAATTTTTCGGCCTCAAGGGCTACTTTCTCTCCTCGCCCGAAGCTTCTTCTTGGTTTGACTCCTGCTCTTATTTGTTGGGAATTATGGCAAAGCCGGAACGCATCCCGCTACGAAGGCATTAGAATGTTGCTCATAGGATTATCGCCCGAGTCTCATTGTGGTTACTGGAATTGGGTAGCCCTCTGCCAGCTAGCGTATCTGCTTCCTTTTTTGTCACTTCTGATTCGGGCTCCCTCGTGCATGACCCCATCCTTGCCGAATCGTCTGCCTGGCCTCGACTAGTTATCTTGCGTAGACCTCACCCCGGGTGGGTTAACTTGAACGTTGATGGCTCCTCTCGAGGGAACCCAGGTGAGAGTGGCGGTGGGGGGGTCTGTAGGAACTCTCAGGGTCGTTTTATTTTCGTGTTTCACAGATATTATGGGATTGCGATGAACACAACTGCAGAAGCGCAGGCGATGCTTGATGGTATCCTTCTTTGTGGTAAATTGGGCTTCTCCAACGTTGAAGTTGAGTCTGACTCGAAGACAGTAGTCAACGCTATAACGGCCCCTTCTGGGCATTGTCCTTGGAATATATGGTACCAAATGGGGGCTATCCACCATCTAAGTTGTTCCCTTAACATCTCCTTCAGCCACGTATTCCGTGAGGGAAACGCAGTGGTGGATGCGCTTGCTAGAGAGGCAAGCGATGGCTGCCCAAATTCATTCTTTTGCCTCTCCTCGGACCTACCTAGGCGTATCAGGGGCTCCCTCCTTCTTGATAAGGCAGGTTTGGGGACTCTCGGATTTTGAGTCTGTTGTTTTTTCCTTCTTGCTGTTTTTCCATTTTTGTTTGTGTCTTGTTCAGTGTGCAGTCCAGTATATGATAGGTGGGCCCCGTCTCTTTTTGTTGGAGCCCGCCCGAAGGCCTGTATAGCTCCTTTTGATTTTCAATAAAGATCAACCTTTAAAATAAAACAACTCTATATGATGATACTTAATGCATAATGGACACAAAGAAACTAAACCCTAAACATGCAATGCATTCCCCTATAAAAACCTTGTGCTCTAATACCAAATTTGATGCAGGACATGAAATTCAAGTATGGTGTGCAAGATTTTCAGGCTTTAGATCTCATTAGTTCAGAAATAATCACACGAAATTCCACATCCCACACAAGTTCAAACACTCAATCAAGGGGAATCTTATGTGGATCCAGGACTACACATGTTAAGGCTAGATCAATCAAAATATAAACCAAACAAGAATCAAAGGAAGGTAAATTCATCCGCACATGCACAAAAATAATTTCTCCAATCCAAGGGATTTAGAATTTTTAATTCGGGGAACCCTAAGGTTGAACAAAGGGCATAAAATTGAGGATTTAAGTAATTAAGGGTTAGGTTTAGGGATTTTAGGTGAAAGAGGAGTGAAAGAGAGGAGAGAAACGAACTAGAGAAGTACCGCACGTGTGGACAACAGCAATGGCCCGGACGCACGTACGTGTGATCTCAGCCGCACGTGTGGGGCCCACTATTCAGAAAAAGGTCACCTTGGCCATGGTTGGCTAAGGATGGACTCCAAAACTCCCAAATCTTAACTCGATCTGACGCATAGTTTGTGCGTGGTGCTCCGCTGAAGTTTTAGCCCCCTGTAGGGCCAGATTCTGAAAATCTGTTGTAGAGAAAAGAAACGCCTGTAAATATTGATGGATTTATGGATGGAATACTTGTAGGAGAAAAAAAATATGGATGGAAGAAGGTGGGGGTGAATCGGGATAGGTGTGACTTCGCATCACGGTAGTTAGCCTTTCGAAGAAGGGAGAGTTTCACATCCAATTGAATCTCCATAACTCAAAAATTTAGAGGAGCAGAAAAATGCAACAATTTTATTAATCTTCATTGAGAAAAAAATACTACGAGGGGTACCTATTTATAATAAAACCGTATACCCCAAAACTCATGCCATGTGCACAACCTATTACTTGGAGACGAAGTAATAAAAAATAACAACTAATTAAAGCAATCTAAACCGTCCATGATATTCCTAATAACAATAATAAACAAAAATCAAAGTACTAGATTATTTAGAATAGTGGGCCACGATCATAAGAACCCATGGTGGGATTCACATGCCGATTGGGTCCACTCCAAGGGACCAAAATGCAGTCCTTTAACTAGGAGGCCCTCCCTAGACGTCGTTATCGATCTAGATCGATGGTGGGGCCCTCCTCCTTGTGTACGTGCATAGGGTGGCGGGCATGTGCGCGTGATGTCCCCATCACAATGGATTCTCAGGTAACAATGGAATTAATTTGGAAATGGATCGAAACGCAAACGGGCCAAAGGTAAACCGTGCTTCTTTTACAATAAGACAGGTCATCTAAAGAAAGACTGCGAAAATTATAAGAAATGACTAATAAAGAAAGGTAATTATTCTGTTCTTGTCTGTTTTGAATCTAATCTAACCGATGCATCGACGGATTCCTGGTGGATAGATTTGGGGAACTACTATTTACATATGCACTTCTATGCAGGAATTACTACAGGTCAGGTCACCAACTAATGCAGGGCGCTCAGTATACGTAGACAATGGTGTGAAGGTAGACGTGGAGGTAATTGGAGTCCATAGGCTTAAGTTAGAGTCTGATTATTTTTTGGATTTAGTAGATACATTTTGTGTACCTTCTATAAAGTGTAATTTAGTTTCAATTTCTTGTTTGGATAAGTTGGGATATTCATTTCAATTTGGAAATAAAAGTTTCAGTATTTACTTTAATTCAATTAAAGTTGGCATCGGTCTATAGTGAATAACTTATACCATTTAGACTTGATTGCCTCACACATTTATAATGTTAATGCCTTGCATGAAAATAAAGTATGATCTAAGCGAAGGATAGATTATGAGAATTCTTCCATGTTGTGGCACAGGCGACTTTGTCATATATCTCGTGAGAGATTGGACAGGCTTGTGCGAGAATGAATTCTCCATTCTCTAGACTTCTCCGATTATAAATTGTGCATTGATTGCATAAAAGGAAGATAGACCAGAAGTAGAAAGAAAGGTGCAGCTAGGAGTGTAGGTCTCTTAGAGGTGATTTATACGGACATTTGTGGACCATTCCTTATGACTTCGTGGAGTGGACACAAATATTTTATTACCTTTATAGATGACTACACTCGTTTTGGGTACCTCTATCTTATCAATGAAAAATCAAATGCCCTAGATGCTTTTAAAATTTATAAGGCGGAAGTTGAAAATAAACTCGATACAATGATTAAAGTTGTCAGATTTGACCATGGTGGTGAATACTATGGCAGATATGACGAATCATGACGCAATCCAGGGCCATTCGCTAAATACCTATAGGATTGTGGCATTGTCGCCCAGTACACTATGCCTGGTACTCCAGAACAGAATGACGTAGCTAAGAAGCATAATCACACCCTTATGGATATGGTGTGAAGCATGATTAGTAATTCGACATTGTCAGAATCCTTATGGGGTGATGCAATCAAAACAGTAGTTCATATACTAAACAGGGTCTCCAGCAAAACAGTAAGCAAAACTCCTTTTGAGTTGTGGAATGGGAGAAAACTAAGTCTCCGATATCTGCATATTTAGGGTTATCCTGCTGATGCCAAAGTTTATAACCCGTATGAAAAAAAGCTTGATCCTAGAACTGTAAGTGGTTTCTTCATTGGATATCTAGAAATATCAAAGGGTTATCGATGCTACTGTCCTTCACACTCTATCAGGATTGTTGAGACTGAGAATGCTATATTCATTGAGGACACTGAAAATAGTGGGAGCATGAACATTAGAAATTTTGTATTTGAGGAACAAATGACTGTGACTCTAGTCATAGTAACTTAAGATCACGTGGATATTAATGATGTAGTTGATCCTACAGTCAATGTAGAACACGTAGAACCTCGTGTACAGACCACTGATGAGGAAAATAAAAATCAAAATCACACCCAACAAGCTGAACCATTGAGAAGATTTGAAAGAGAGAGAAGGCCTGTAAATCGAGACGATTACATTGTATACTTACAAGAGTACGATTTTGACATAGGGGTAAAAAAGGATCCTGAATCCTTTACACAAGTCAAACAAAATACTAATCTTTCTCGTTGGTTTGATGCCATGAAAGATTAGTTAAAATCTATGAGGGATAATAAAATATGAGATTTTGTTGAATTACCCATTAGAATAAGGCTGATTGGCTGTAAATGGATATTTAAAACTAAGCGGGACTCCAAGGATAATGTCAAAAGATATAAGGCTAGACTTGTTGCTAAGGGTTTAATCAACGTGAGGGCATTGACTTTAAGGAGACTTTCTCACCAGTATCTAAGAAAGACTCATTCAGGATTATAATAGCTCTTGTAGCTCATATGGACTTAGAGTTACATCAGATGGATGTAAAGACAACATTTCTCAATGGGGATCTACATGAGAATGTATACATGTTACAACCTGAAGGTTTTGTAGCACATGACTCAGAACATTTAGTTTGTAAACTGAAGAAATCCATCTATGGGTTGAAACAGGCATCGCGTCAGTGGTACCTAAAGTTTCATGAAGTAATTTCCTCATATGGTTTTATAGAAACATTGTAGATAAATGTATTTACATTAAAATCAGTGGGAGTAAGTTCATTACGATGATTTTATATGTTGATGACATTTTGTTGGCTAGCAGTGATATCAGGATGTTGAGCAACACCAAGAAATTCTTATCTCAAAGATTTGAAATGAAGGACCTTGGTGAAGCTTCTTACGTCATCGGCATTGAGATTCGCCAAGATAGATCTCATGGACTGTTCAACCTGTCATAGAGGGCGTATATTACTAGGGTACTCGAAAGATATGACATACAAAATTGTGCTTCCGAATAGTCGCCCATTATGAAGGGTGACAAATTTGACCTATTTCAGTGTTCAAAGAATGATTTGGAAAAGAATCTAATGAAGGAATTTTCTTAGGCATCAGTAGTAGGGAGCATCATGTATGTTTAAGTATGTACGTGACCAGATATTTCCTTTGTTGTTGGAATGTTAGGGAGCTACCTATCTAATCCAAGAATGTAACATTGGATAGCTGCAAAGAAAGTGTTGCGGTACCTACAGAGAACGAAGGACTTTGGACTCATACCAGAAGATCTGATTAGTTGGAGTTGATCAGATATTCAGACGCAAACTTCGCAGGCTGCGTTGATGTTAAGAAGTCTACCTTAGGAACATCTTCATGATGGTTGGAAGAGCTGTCTTGGAAAAGCGTGAAACAGTCCACCACAGCCTCATCCACCATGGAAGCTGAATTTATTGCCTATCACGAGGCATCTAATAAGATAATATGGTTACAGAGTTTCTTCTCAGGTTTGCCGGTATTGGAGCATATCCCGAAACCATTGAGAATATTTTGTGATAATTCAGTTGTTATTTCTTTCTCTAGTAACAACAAGCATTCATCAAGGTCGAAGCATATCGACATCAAGTATCTTGTTGTAAAGGAAAGAGTTCAGAATCATCAGGTGTTCGTGGAGTTCATTGGCATTAAACAGATGATTGCAATTCCGCTTACTAAAGGGCTCCCTATCATGCCATTTCAGGAGCACATAACATCCATGGAAATTATTGATCCCATAGATGTTTTCAGTTAGTGGGAGTTGAGATTATATTGATTTTCATAGACATTCTAGAGATCTCATTTCTTATAGTTTGATGATTTGATATAAAGACTTATTTCTACTTCTCTCTCTATATATAAGCGCAAAATTTTGAGTAAGTGGAATTACAGTTATGTCTTGTTGGAGACATTTGAAAGCTTCGGGACCTCTTAAGGATAGGCACACATTATCACATTAAGTGTATAATCCTTATACCACATTTCCTAGTACCTGATCTATGTCATTAAGATTAATAATACTTGTGACCGCACTTAGCCTCACTTCGTCTAAATTAAATGTTGTGACGACTACCGCGATTCGATACCGACAGTTTTAATGGACCAGATTGAATAACATTACCCATATTGTCCAACAATTTCATTGTTTAACCATTGGATATTTTCTTAAATCAAAACTTGTTTTCAAAAGTATTTCTACTTGTTAATCATTGACATTGCTCAATGTGGCCCAAGTGGGAGAATGTAAGAACTCTATAAGGTGGGCCTTATTGATCAACGGTCTGGATTATCCTATGGGTTAGACTGTATGTTTGGGTAAACCAGTGGACCTCACTTCAGTGTGATTTGCACAGTGTATCTGCGCAAGTATGCGTATGGGGTGGAATGCTATAATTACAATACGCAGTGGTTGTTTGAAGACTACTAGGATGCTAACATGTGGAGCCGTGGGGAGAGAGTTGTGATGTGATTCAAACTCTCTGCACCCCAGCCAATCTATAAAAGGAAGGCTAGGTCCTCGATCCTACACCACAAAATAGAAGTAAAAGTCCCATCGATTCTTCTATTATTAGGGTGTTAAGGAGAGGAAGATCATAACATTATATCTCTAGTATTCTGGTATTCTGTTTCTTCATATATGGCATCTTAAACAGGTACGCCCTATTTCTCTTCTTAATCATCATGTTCTATGCACAGCTAGGTCCCACACATCGAACTTGGCGATGTATTCTGTCACCGTCGTGGATCCTTGGCGCAAAATGTGCCATTGATCCAACTTCTACCTGTAAGAAAGGGGAACATACTTCTCTCACAACAACTCTTTCATCTCAATCCAAAAGAGAACTGGCTTTTCTCCAGATTGTTCACGACAACACTCTATATTTCCCCAATATAGTTTTGCTTGGCCTACCAATTTCATCTTGGTGAATCCGACTCGTCGTAGGTTTAGTAGACTGTGCCACTCAAAGAAGTGGTCCATGTTTGCTAACCAGTTAAAAAAAAACTTTGGGGTCCAATCTCCCATCAAAACTGGGGGTGTCAACCTTGATGCCCTTCATGACCCTAGAAACAGGGTCCTCATACTCATGATATCTCTGGGGGTGTTGACGACGCACCCCATCATGGCCCTCCCATTGGGGGTGAATAACGGGATTACGATTGTGTGTGGGTGGTAATGGATATACCCCATCGTGTTTGTTGTCAGGCCCATAGGCCTGGTCTGCGCTCAAACCATCCCTAGGCGGATCAAGGCCCAAAACTTGGGACTGATCAATAACCCCAGTGTTGGGGGTCGCCTGGGCTCCACCTATAGTTGTGGTTGGAATACTAGCCTTTAGACGCACAACTCTCCTCTTGACGCGTGAACCTACCATCCTGATGCGCAAACTGTTGCGCGATATCATCCCTCAAGGTTCGAAATTGTTGATATATTCTCTTACGTAGGCCCTTCATAGCCTTGGCAAATTGATCGGAGTCCATGGTGTAATGGAGACCAAATCCACGACCGGTATGCGTGGGCATACACCAGGAATGACAAGTGAATGGTCCTAGATCTATGTACAACAAAGGGTAAAAACGATGATACCAAAGCAATGCAACTACCCTATATGGCCTAGATTTATATGGGGACTCAACAAAACCTAGAAAAAGGGTTGACTAAACTTAACAAAATATGTCCCCTTCGCAGAGCCGGTCACGCGGGTCGAGTTGGAAGAGACCGAACATGCATAAATTGCTGCTTAAAATCTTGTTGTTCATTTTTTTTAAATAGTATTAATGACTGAATATCTTGAGATTAAAGAGATTGAAATCACCAATTGAGAATCGATACTCACTTATTGAAATATTCATGATTGTTTATAGGATTCATTGATATCAAGTATAGACATCTAGCTTGTGTACCACTTGAAACTTAAACGATTTTTTAAAATTTGGGTAAAGGGTTTCTATAGAAATTTTTTACCACAAAGACGGATTAACAATAAACTGACCTACGCTAAAACTGAGCTCTGATATCAAATTTGATGCAGGGACATGTAATGACCTAATCTTAGATGCATGTATAATCAAGTTAAAGAATGTTCAAGTAAATACACGTATCAACTAACCATTTCCAATCAAAGGGATTTGGTAAATTTCAACACGAAGATGAGGTCATTCTGTCAGGATCATGCCCCTTAGTATTAAATCGCGTAAACAGTAAAAATGGAGGACCTAAAGATATGAGGATATCCTAGATCTAGCTTAAGTCAGTCTGCAGTTAAGTTTGGATCTGATTCTACTGACTAACTATCCCTCTTTTCCGTTCAAATTAGAAAGGGGTATCCAGAGGGGAACGAAATGGGTGAAAAATGAAGGGTTCGAGATGAAGAAAGTACGGGTCCTTTTGTCATCAAAAGAAAAGAAAAATGATGATTCTTACCTTTTCCTGCACCTCGAAGATCTAGAAAGAAGAAAACCTGAAATCGAGGTGGAATCCTCAACATCCAAGGGTCAATCTTGAAACCTTAATCTATTGAATAAAGATGAAGAAAAATAAGAATTTCTATTTATCTAATAATAATGAAAATAAGGTTTCTCACAACGTATATATAAGCTATGGAATGCACTAAAGCCCCTGAAAATAAGAAAAATAACAAAAAATACGAAAAATAAAGAAAGTGCAATAAAGCCCTGAAACAAGAAAAAAGAACAAAAACTCCTAAAACTAAAACACCCGTGTGGTAGGGTGTGAAATCCGACCCATGGATCTATGGTAAGGGTGTGCTCATGCCGCTCTTACACTCGTTGCATGTTAGAAAATGGGTCAAATGGACCCAAGGTCCATCCATGCACATTAACTCCTTCGCTCCGGTACTCTGTCGGCGACACCTCCTCCTGATGTAGGACATGAAAATTGAACGTGATATGTAAGATTTCAGACTTTAGATCATACTAATTTAGAAACATTCACAAAACTTCCATATCCTGCATAAAGTCAATCATTTAATCAAGGGGAATCTACAAGGGTCCAAGCCTACACATGCTAGGGCTGGATCAATTAAAATTATAGACCAAACAATGATTAAAGTAGAGTAGATTTATCCACACATGTTAAGGATTATTTCCCCAATCAAAGGGATTCACATGTTTCAATTCGGGAAACCCTAGGGTTGAAAAAAAAGTGGAATAGAAATTGGGATTTAGGATAATCTAGTGTTAAGGCTAGGGAAATATGGTGAGAGAGGAGTGAAAGAAAGGAAAGAGAGAACCTGGGATCAGTCCACGAGTGTGGGCAGCAAGCGGGCCAGATGCACGTGCGTGGATTGTAGCCTGCACGTGTGTGGGGCCCACAAACCCAGAAAGGGTCAGCAAGGGGTTGGTCGGCCAGGGATGGGCCACCCACACCAATTTTAGATCGAACGGATGACTGGTTTGAGCACGGGTGCTCCGCCAAGCTTTCTGCCCTCCTGCAGGGTCTAATTCTGAAAATCTACTGTAGAAGAGAACTTGAGTGCCAAAAGAGGATAAATCTAGAGATAAGATGGTTGTGGAAGATGGTGGATGTGGGGTGAAGGATATGGAGATGATTTGGGATAGTTGTGGCTTCACACCACGGTAGTTAGCCCTTCGAGGAAGGGAGGGTTTCACACCCAATTAGCTTCTTTAACTCAGAGAGATAGAAGAAAAAATACAAAATTTTATTCATAAACTTCAATGAAAAAACCTACATGGGGTTGCCTATTTATAAGAAAACCCTAAACCTCAAACGCCGTGCCATGTGCGCACACTAAGACTTAGAGACGAAGTAACAAACATAACTAATCAACGCAATCAAAATGTTCATGATGTTTCTAATAGCAATAATAACCAAAACTTAAAATCCTATATCACCTAAGGTAGTGGGCCCTGATCATGAGATCCAATGGTGGATCCACATGATGATCGGGTCTACTCCAATGATCCCTAGCATATCCTCCTAGCTAAGAGGTCCTCCATAGATGTCATCGTCGATCTAGATCGATAGTGGGGCCTTCCTCCTCCTTGATTGCATATGTAGGGTGGAGGGGTGTGCATGTGCGCATGATGTCCCCATCACCTCCTCTGGTACACTTTAAAGGGTGCACCACTAATGTCCGCATCAGAGTTGGTGCAGGTTGAAGGCTTTAAAAGGACAAGGGAGAGGCCCCAAAGGACGTAGGTGAGGCAATAAGAAAAGACTTGATGAACTATGGTTTAAATGAAGGTATGGCCCTTGATAGAGTGGTATGGCAGAAAAGGATTCTTGCAGCCAACCCCAAATAGTTGGGATAATGCTTAGATGATAATGATTCTATATTATATGCAATGATAATATAGTATAGCCTTTTCCAATTATAGTATAAGCAATTATAATAGAGTATAACCTTTTCCAATTGGCATGTACATCTGCATGCTGATTGTCAAAAAAGAATTTCTTGTCCACTCTTTGAAACCACCAAACAATGTCGAACATAATATATGGACTATCGGTTTAGTCTCGATATGACATTATATGATGCGAATATCTAATGTTTACAATTCCTTCTCATGTATTTCCCAAGGCCCGACTTCTCTTCTATTTCATTCAAAATAAATACTAAAAGAATCATACCCATCAAATGGTTGACTATCTTATTCTTTTTTCAAAATTCCATGCCATAAAACTTGCATTTGTGTCCTCACCACATGATTATTGAACTAACCAATGCAATCCTAGATCCCATGAAATTTTTAACCAAGCCAAGGGAGATACTGCATATGGCGTAGCTAAATCTTCTTTAATCGAGACAACAAAGTTAAAATGAATAGCGTAGCTAAATCTTCTTTAATCGAGACAACAAAGTTAAAAAGAATAGAATAGCTAAATCTTATACAGGAAATATTAAAAAATAAAATAAAATTGGAAGGCCAAAAATAAAAATAAAAATTAAGACAAGTACCTGTTCATTTTCTTCATTACAGTATCCTAACAGAGAGACCAGATTTCTGTGATGCAATCGCGACAACAACTCTATCTCTGTCAAGAACTCTTTTGTACCCTGCAAGGAACCTTCCTGTGCACGCTTTATGGCAACAACTGTACCATCAGCTAGAATGCCTCTATAGACCTTGCCGTAGCCTCCTTGGCCAATTTGAGTGGAGAGGTCGAAATTTCTTGTAGCCAATGCCATTTCTCCAATAGTGAAATCTTTCACACCATCGATTTTGATTGAGATTTTTGATACTGCAGAGAAGTGTAAAAAATAAATATTGACAGCTGTTATTCTAGTGAAGAGAAGTGCATAGCAAGATTTTCAGAAATTTGTGCTTTCAACAGACTGTCAAAGAAAGTTATATAGATTGGAACATTGTTAAACAGAAACAAGAGTTCATATTAAGAGTTTCAGAAACTAGATAGCCAATGTAGAATTCACAATGGAACCTTAGTCGCATGAAGCAGGAGCTAGGATGGGAGCAGATTTGTGTGCGGGATCATGGAAGAAACAAATCTAAAATATTGAAGTAATTTCATCATCACCTAAACCTTATCCGAACTAACTGGGGTCAGCTACATGAATCCTGTTCCAACATTCCACTCTATTAAGGACTCACAATATGTTCGCATAATATTTAATATACTATAGGAAGTGACTTACTGAGCAATCAAGTCAAAGAAGTATAGCAACCGGTTTTTTCAAAGTATGGATTAGATTCGCTTGATATTTAAGACTTGATTTGAGATTTAGCAACCAGGTTGCATAGGTTTGTCACCAGAACTTCCTCATCTTGAGGAATAGGATCGTTGTTAAAGGACAAAGGGAGGTGCAGATTGAGTTTGAATGGTGGAAGAAGATAGATGACCATGCGTGAACAAAGATCTTCCATTTATTTATATGTTGGATTCTTGAAATGACAATCCTCAGTTTAGGAGGTAAGAATTCATCAACATATCACCAAAGATAAGGTTGTTTACGAAGGTTCTTGAGAATTCAGGAGTTTCGATGATTTTAACTCGAGGAGTGAAAGATTAAAACATAAGAGTTTCCATTGAGCCAGATTATTTGATCCTGTGATAAGCCGCAACAGTCTTTTGTATTAGGATTAAAATTCATGAACAATCTGATTTCCAAATAAAGGTGGCAGTGGCTGGTTCTGGTTTTGATCAGGGTCAGGCCAAGCCTCTCCCTACTATTAGTCAGGATTAAAAGTCAAGTTCTGTCCTGGGATTTTTAGGATTTGGGCCTTTGATTTCTGACCCAAGCCCTCCATTAATTTCATAAATGGGGCTTATCTCGGGCTCGGGCTGGGCCTGAATAGAAAACTTATGTAAAACATAGGCCCAGGCTGGGCCTGTTTATTAATAGGTTTCAAAATTAGGCCCATATTTGACCCACAAGCCACAATTATAGACCCAAGTCTGACCCATATTGAGCCGAGATTCAAAATCTGACAGGCCAGCCTGGCCTGTTGCCACCCCTATTTCCAGGATTCAGCTAGGTGTTGTGAGAAATATTCAGCGGTCTCCTTTATTGAGGTTATGCTAAGAATTATTTTGCAGTCCCCTTGGCTGAAATAAAGAGTGAAGAAGAAGGCACGAGCAATCTAATCCAAGTATCCAAATGCTACAAGCCTGTTTTGGGAGCTTGGAAAGAATTTGGGTGGAAAATACTTTCCAAGGAACATTTCACCTGATTGGGAGTCAAATTTCGGTGGAAAAACATTTTCCAAGAACGTGTTTTTATAGCATAAGTCCCAAAAAAAATTCCCAGCCCTCCCCTTGTGGTTTCTATTTTAATTTCTCTCTCCAAATGCTTTCTTGGACAATAACTTCCAACGAAAATGCCACTCTCTCCTTTTATTTTCCAAGCTCCCACACAGGCCCTACAAGACATGTGAGTCAATTCTTAAGCAAAAAGATTTGAATCCCACCTTCGAATACCGTTTTATACAAATCCTACTTTATGATTTGAGTCCTACAATTTATGATTCAAATCCTAATTTATGATCCAAATTATACTTATTTTCTTCTATTGTAAACTTCACTTGGCTTTCATTTTATGTTTTTAAATTGGCTGGGGCTTTAAGAATCATTTAGAAAAAACCTTTTAAAAAAATTGTTTAGAAAAGGTAAATTTATTATTATTATTATTATTATTATTATTATTTTTAATGATTTCTTACTTCTTAACTGGTCGAAACACCAAATTGATGTATGACTTATCTAGAATGTTTTTATAGATGGTTATGATCATGCTGACTTATTTATTATGGAATGATGATTAGAAATCAAATTATCTTTTTTTGTTAGTCTACATAATCAAATGCTGCTTTTCCAATGTGATTCTACATTCAAGGAAGGTAACAAGAACATAAATTATTAAAAGATCCTTGTATGTTTTTTAAGGAAAATTTCTTGAAAGACAAAAAAAAAAAAAAAAGAAGAAGAAGAAGAAGAAGAAGAAGAGGAAAGATGAGAATCCTTTAACACTACTACGACATGGTATTACTTGGTGCATGTTGATGGTCATTACATAATGGTAACGGTGGGAACCATTACGCGTTATGGAGCAGTAAAAGGCGTTACAAAAAATGGCCTATAGTGGCTCCATACTGGTACGTTATGGGGCTGATATAGGTTACTGTAACGGTCGATACCGTAATTGAAAACCTTGGGTAGAGCAGTGAGAGTACATTGGTCAAACACAAATATTTTCAGAACTTTTTTTTTTTTTTTTCCTTTTATAATAACCTTGGATATTAAGGAGGAGACCTAACCTGCGCGAAATGGTTAACATTCGTTGCAACAGCATGAAAATAGGATACCCGGCAAACAGGTCCAGTGATGAGGACCTTTCATATAGCTTGCTTGCCCCGTATGACCCCGTATTAAAAAATTTCCAATTTGAGAGTCCTACTCGCATGGCTGGTGGATTTGTACCCATTCAACATAGACCATTGATTATATATTTTGTTGGAAATTGGAGTTTGGAAAACTATTTAAATTATAGAAAATTAAAATAAGAAAGTTAAAAAACTTATCAATTTGTATAAGTCGAGGCGTGACGTGAGTCACTCGGCTTGAAATCGAATTTGCTCCCCTTGGACAGCGTCCCAAGTGCAACAGGTTTCCAGAGCAATCGACCTCCAGGATACAACAACTATGACCCGGTCCCAGCGGTGCACTCACTGTACACAGGCTCGAACCACTTGTAGTCTTAACCCGAACTAGAAAATACTTGAAGACATTTTTAAGATGAAACCTGATTTTCTAATCTATTTCAAAACTTAAAATCAGAAGTCTATTTATAGACTTTATGAAGACACCTTTTCACAAAGGGTTGTGACTATTGGATTTAAATCCAATTGGTGCGACCCTTAGGCTCCAAAAGACACAACTTTTCAAAACCAAAATTGAAAGGATGCAACCTTTCAAACTTAAGTGAAAAGACACATCCAAAAGGCACCTATGACCAATGGATATTTTGAAACACTAAATTATTTTAAAATAATTTAAAATACAACAATCCCCCACATGTTTCAAAATTTTTGACATTTCAGGTTAAGATGGAAGAGTTGTGCAATGGTGCCGGTGTCACCATAGACTTGAACCGACATTAGAGTAAACATGTCAGGTCTATAGGAATCAGGTGACACCATAGTCTTGAACCTGATTCCTTTTGATGTAGATTGCAAGTACATGCCACTCACACAACTTTTCCGCTACAAGTGATTCTGCGGTTCGGTGCGTTTCGGCCATGCACCATTACCTGGATTTCATGAGTGCTCTAGAGAATTCGCCCAGATTCTCATAGGAAGCGGCCTCCACCTCCACACCCATATAGGTGAATTCCATCAAGTGTATGCAACAACTGTATACACCACCAAATATATGGCTATGAATTCATTAAGAGTTCTAAAAACTCATCCTTCTGCGTTGCTGCTCGCACTGTACACCATAGAAGGGGCTTATTTACATCAGTGCAATCGTCTACCTCGTGTCTTGTTGTTTACCCATTGAACCTATCTAATAGGATCTCTACTCGTATAGGTTGGGTTGCCAACACTGGTAGCTCATATATTAGGCTCAGCCCCATTCCCTTCGATGTATCACTTGGTCAGAGGATTTATGACCCGTAAGCCTTTTACCTACATCCGTCTTAGTCTCATTGTGGCTAATCATCCTTTCAGATCAGCTAGGGATCATCGTATTGGCAAGCTATTGCCTCACCAACTAGCTACTCATAAATGATCCTCTGCCTATGCTGATTTCTCTTTTTGCTCCTCAATCAAGTCTTTGACAGTCAGTTGCAGCCTCTTTGATTATTCATATCTTAGGCCAAAGCATATTGAACTCATTTCTAACCTCACAGAGTCAACAATTATGACTCCATCAAGTAACAAATACTGAGCATCACTTTTATTATGATAGTTGTTGTATCACCGGCTTTGAATACAACTAACTTTCTTAGCCTTGAATGTACTCTTATAATTCAAGCAACTTCACTAGCCTACCATTCAATTAACTGGTGTTAAAGTCAATCGACCTTATTGTATCTGCAATACAAATAGGCTAGAGTAATCTATCATGCATAGACATATGACAATTAAAATAGAGTATAACTTTCATTTAATCATATCGCAACATAATCATGTTATCATATGTTCCCTAACACATGAAAGGTTGACCAATTTATCAATTAGTGATTAGAATTCAATACAATCAATGGATATTTAGTAACTGAATATGGATGATAAATGTCCAAGTTCATTATCAAGTATCTTAATCAATGGATTGAACAATGAGATCCATAGGTGCATAAATTTGGTCAATAGATACATTTGTTGTTGGTATAACAACATAGTTCATCAAATGAACTTATAGTCTCATATGAATACCAATCCCAATGTCCAAAACCAGCTTCCAATGAGAATAAAATATAGCCTGAAAATCTCATTGACCCAACTTTATCTTTTGAATTCAAAACACTAACAATTTTCTTTCTGAACATTTATTCGATGACTACCAATTAGATCATCAAAACATGTAATCAGTTTGATTCCAGATATCTTGTTTCAAAAACCTACATGATGTCAATGTAACACATGTGTATATTGATCAACAACATTCATCATATACCTTTCTTGATACAAACCTTCATGTCAACCCATTTATCAAATATTCATTGACTAAACTTGTACTCCATGGGTTAAGTGGTTTATCTAAATGCATTCAAGTGCACCCCCACATTTTCAGATTTAGTCTAGATAGATATATCTATGGCCTACCTGATAAACTTATTAACCAAATTTTGAGTTTGAGGATTTTATAGGAACTATCATATGAATTGACTAGATCTAACACATGTGTTCTAGATTGGCATATGATTGGATGAAAATAATATTTTTCTTAAAAAGTATTGGATCTTACCAGTTATAACTAGTCTCATGGTTTAATTGACTTAATTATCGATCTGATCATGTCCATTGAAGTCATTCCAATCAAGACATGTGAGAACCATAATTCTATAGAACAACCAATGATGAGCCACATCTAAAATGAATTGTAACTATAATCTAATTGTTATCTAATGGTGAATTCAGACTATGCATTTAGTGGGTCTTTCCAACCAATTCCCTTAGTTGAAAATCATAAGAGTATTTTTATTTTTATTTTTACTATTCACCTTTTAACCTTTTGCCTTCACATGATGTTACTTCCATCAATGACTAACATTGATGCATCATCTACATGTGTCATGTGTCCGATATGAATACCCCTCCATTTAGGCCATTAAAGGCAAAACCCACTAAATAATATTTTCACTCTTACATGTACCATATGAAAAATGACATGATTAAGACTGATATTTTGGATCATGGATTCTATGCATGCAGTAGGCACCATAGATAACATAAAGATGATCTAAAGTTATAATTCCAAGTAAGCATGAAATCATGTGACCGAAAACTATTCCAGTAATGAGAAGTGTTATGTCTACTTCACATAACTTGCCACACATGTGTGAGGAATTCGATCTAAAGCAATACATGCATTTGATTATAGACAATGCCCTGTCCCATTTGGCCAATCCACTTATCATATATACTTGTAAGAGAATGTCTTTCGTATCAGCGTTCATGTTTGGCTTTTAGACAGATCCTGTTTATCTATAGCCCTACTTGGTAGATGGTCGGGATCTCTCACACATGCACCGTCCTAACATGAGAACTTTTAGAATCTTTCCCTATTTGAGAGTGTTGCATTTCTCAATTAATCAACAAAGAAAATTGATGAGTCATGAGTAACATCACCCAACTGTATGTTAACATTAACGTAACTTAAATTATACTAAATTAAATAGGATGTACACTACTCATGTAGCAGTTTATAATAACAATTGTGGAGATATTGCTTTTAAAGGGATTCGCTCCTTCTGCCCACCAAGAGATGATCGTGACCGCTTATTTGGAAATTCTTAAGATAAATTTTTATAATACATTGAGTCGATTTGGACTATCTAACGGCCAGTTTTGCAAAATTGCACCAACGATCCTAGCCATCCAATTAATAAACTTTGTGCCTAATATACGGTTTCAGCAAGAATCAACACCTGATCAAGATAGTATTTCATTATAAAGATGGGAGCATCACCCCAGTGATCCAGATGGTTCATCTAGTGGACTCTTATGAGTGAACAGTAGAGAATAATCTCAGTCATCGATTGATAAACCTTTTTTTTTTTTTTAATCACATGAACTGTTTCTTATTATATAGTAACCAGAGATCCAAATATGATATTTTGACCCCATAACATGACATCAAATGACACACTTGATGTATATAACAAATATTAGGCATCAAGAATTTTAGTGCATGCAAAATTTCAACAATAAATACAACTAGAAGATAGACATTAGAATAATCCTAACCGTACAGAACCTTGGAGATGAAAATAGAAATAAGAAAATCTTTTATTTTCTCTTTAAAATCTTAGGGACTTGAAGCTATTAGATCCCCCCACATTCACAACTGTCATCTATTCTCGCAACGTTTCAAATCCAGAATCCGGGTCAGGATTTATACATACAAACAACAACAATAACGAGCCCAAGATGAACAGTTTGGATCATCATGTGTGTTTGGCATAAGCAAGCAACGATTTGAGGGAGGATGACTAGTAAGGTTTATAACATGAAATAATCATGATGTTCTTTACTTCTGGTTTGCACATGTATAATAATGTTCATGTGTATAGTAGCATCATTGGTTCACATGGTTCCCATCATTTATATTTTAAAGATTCTATGTGAAAGTGGCTCTCCTTTGTTTATGCATGCATGGTGGTTGAAAATTAAAGTTCCTAATACTCGTGTCCTACCCCGATATCGTAGTTTTATATACATCCCAGATCAATCCTCATTGTACACAAATGGTGAATATTAGTGGATACCTACTTGGTGTGGCACCACATATGACTTGATCTTGTTGTGTGTGATAGACTGACATTGCCAATGACATAAGTATAAAAACAATCAATAAGCTATAACATCAGTGCATAAATTTAAGCCTTTTAGATGATTTGCACAGGTGGTCCAGAAAATATGTATACCAAATATGTATAAGATCCTAACTATTAGATGATATATGAGGATTCCAGATTATATGGGTTGATCTTTATTGTACAGGGATGTTAAGATCAGTGTATATCCTACTCAGTCGGTGCATACGTTCACTTTTGTACATGTGGTCCAAAGAACTTACATAATAAGTATCTATAAGATCTTGACCATTATGTGAGATATGACAATTCTATATTATATGAGTCATGGCTCACAAATTGGGTTGGTATGGTTTCATTTTGGGCTATTCCAACCAAATAGATGCAACCGTAATTCTTAAATAGTTTTCCAAACCAAAATTCGATTTCAAGATTGTTGAAAATTGGAGTTTGGAAAACTATTTAAATTATATAAAATTAAAATAAGAAAGTTAAAAAACTTATCAATTTGTATAAGTCGAGGCGTGACGTGAGTCACTCGGCTTGAAATCGAATTTGCTCCCCTTGGACAGCGTCCCAAGTGCAACAGGTTTCCAGAGCAATCGACCTCTAGGATACAACAACTATGACCCAGTCCCAGCGGTGCACTCACTGTACACAGGCTCGAACCACTTGTAGTCTTAACCCGAACTAGAAAATACTTGAAGACATTTTTAAGATGAAACCTGATTTTCTAATCCATTTCAAAACTTAAAATCAGAAGTCTATTTATAGACTTTGTGAAGACACCCTTTCACAAAGGGTTGTGATTATTGGATTTAAATCCAATTGGTGCGACCCTTAGGCTCTAAAAGACACAACTTTTCAAAACCAAAATTGGAAGGATGCAACCTTTCAAACTTAAGTGAAAAGACACATCCAAAAGGCACCTATGACCAATGGATATTTTGAAACGCTAAATTATTTTAAAATAATTTAAAATACAACATATTTTTTTTCCTAATTGTCCAGTTGTACGTCAACGATTACACAGTTGAGTCTGGCCAATGAGATTATTTATTTATTTATTTTAAAAAAATTTACTGTGAGGCATTTATAGCAGGCCCACCTGATGAATGACTCAGATCATGGATCATCGTGCCATATGTCCAATCTTGTGCAGCACACAGGATAAATAAACTTGTACACCAGGCACAGGTTGGATATCCCTTTAAAATAACCAATAATGACCTTTGAAAATCTGGACATAATCAAGGAACTTACGCTGACGTCTTCTTGAACCCCAACGGTAGTGTCTAGTACGTCTCCTCATGATGAGAATTGAGATAATGGAAGATATAGTCACTGTCCCAGCAACAGCGCCTATTACAATGCCAGCTAAAACACCCTTGCTTATTCCTGATTTTGAAGACTCAACAATCACTGCAAACAAGAGGGGCAAAAAAAAAAAAAAAAGAACCAGACAACAGTTAGTATCAGAAACACGATGTATACTAATTTTTGGACTACGAAAAATACGCTCATAAGCACAACAAAATTTCTACATCAACCTAGTTTCAAAATGATTGTGAGATTGAAGCTGTCATTTATAAAGGGTGAGACCCATAGTCTAGAAAATGAAAGACCACATGCCTGGCTTTCTTGTAAATATCCCCAATGATTTCACAAACAGTTTTTTTTTTTTTTTTTTTTTTTTTAAAATGACCCTTAATCATCATCATCATAGCCTTGCCCCAACTATTGGAGTTGGGCTTACAAATCTTGCTTCTTCGAAACAAGAATTCCCATGATTTGCTTCGAAAAAGTTTGACAAGCAGCTGCCCACCTGGTATCAACCCTCTACACGAGCATGGGGGCGTCCATTTTGTAATTGGAAGAGGAAAACAAGAATAAGTCGCAAGACAGCATATTAAGGTACACGCTCCATGATACTGGAGAGTGTATGGTATAATGATACTCCCTCTATGGCGGAATTACGACTCAACTGCTTTATCTTAACTTTTATGAGGAGATACTACCATGTACCATGGTCTCAACCAAGTAATGCATTTGTTTCTCAAATATCTAAATCAGATCTAGCAGTTGATTCCTGAATAGAACCATCTCTTATACAGTTCATGGAGCAAGAAGGCTTTTTACTAATCATGTCCAACGTGACTGAACCTATCCCCTCAGGTTTATGTATTCAAATCTACAGTTAATTAACTGAAAATTCTCATTTCCAGCAATCTTGTGAGGAAACCGAAATGTCCAATGCTCCAAGTCCAAATATACATCATATTTTCAATCTGTTAGCCATTTCTAACCTCAAAGGGCCACATAAGAGCATGTTGGTCATTTCCAAAACCAAGACTAAAATAATCCGGCTTTCAATATATCCGTGGGCACCTTCACCATGGATCATGAGCCTTAAAAAATGTACAGTTTGCTAATGTGCAGGATTCCTACATGCAAGGTGATCCAGACCATTGACCTGATCAGTCCCATCTTGTACGGGGACTGGCCAAAAGGCCTACTAGATTGATTGTCGACCTGTTTTTGCATTGAATGTGGAGCATTACTTTCCCTTGCTTCCTAACCATCTATTTGTTGGTCACTGATCTAAGCTTTAGGATCTTCCTGCCTGGGGGAGGGGGGGCATCCTCCATCCACTGTGTGTGCCTAATCAGACCAACAGTCTGGAATCTGGATCAACAAACCATGGGCCCAACATGTATGGAATCCTAAGCATCAGCAAACTGCGTGAGGCTCCGGACCCTTTAATTCCTCCTTTCACCATTTACACTTTAAAGATGTGGTCTTGAAGACATACCATTTGAATAAGGTCCCAAAAGGGTAAAGTAGAGCAGTTCAAATGGTCCAAACAGCTCGCTAGGAGGAAATTTCCAATCTGCGAACACGTCAATAATGCGCAAAATCTCGCTCTCATTAAATGTACTTCTAAAAACACCAGGAGGATTATCATACACGGGAAAGAGCTTCAAATACATCCTTAACCTATGACCTGCTTCCCAGGCAAATGAATCAATGACTAGCTGATAAGGTTGCAAACTGAGATGAGAGGTTAGCAAATCCTCAAATCGGAGCTCGTATGGAGGAAAATCCGATACTCCAGGACTTTTCAAACGATATCCAACTCCAAGAGGCGCAGCACAAAAGCATGGACCTGGAGAGAATGCTGGAACATATTCAAAAAAGTAATCCGTAGGGCATGTTTGAATGGGGCAACCATTAGTGAGGTTTGTTGAGCCTCCAGGTGCCGGTCCGCCTCCATTCTGAGATCCACAGAACTTGACTATGTTGAATTGGTTTGCATTGGCGCAGACGGGATTTCCTTGAAGCCTGAACATGTTGAACTAATGATAATATGGCAACCAGTAACAGGACTTCTAATTTGAATTACATTTCAATTTTTTGATCATTTTACCAAACTAAATAAACTTTCAGATGATCAGATTCTATATTGGGCAAGAATGGACACATCACAAGTTTTGTCATTTAAAAGCCATCCTGAGTATGAAGCACAATAAGCACATGAAATTGCCACGAAAATATAGGGAAATGACAAGAACATGGGAAGAGAAGTGCTTTAAAACATAGAACCAACATTAGCATCCCTGCATCCAAATTTCAAGGTAATATTTTACAATCCATGTCTTCTAGTATAAGAGTATAGCTATTATACTTCAAACCAAGTCATTCTATGAATATTAAGTGCATGAATGATTGAAGGTGAGCTTGTTTCTAGATGACATAGTTTTGATTGACAAGACAAAGCATAAACACAAAGTTAGATTTATGGAGGGGTGTGCTTTAGAATCTAAAGGATTTAAAATTAGTCAGACTAAAACAAAGTGTATGGAGTGCAAATTTATTTATGATAAGAGTGGGAATGAGGAATTAGTTAAGATTGTTTCCCAACGTGACCACTTTCAATATCTTGGGTCGATAATTCATGAGTGGAGAGATTGAGAAGAGTGTTACCCATAGAATTCAAGAGGGATGGAAGAAATGGAGATAAGCCTATGGAGTTTTATTTGGTCGTCGTGTACCACTCAAACTGAAAGGAAAAATTTATAAGATGGCTATAAGTCCAACTGTGCTTTATGGGACAGAATGTTGGGCAATTACAGAACAACACGTTCATAGGATGTGTAGCTGAAGTGACGAGGTTGAGAATGATGAGTGACAACATGGAAGGATAGGATTAGAAATTAATCATACAAGGGAATTTAGGAGCAGCACCAGTAGGTTATAGGATGAGGGAAAGTAGACTTAGATGGTTTAATCATGTGTAGTGGAAGTCAAGAACTGCAACTATTAGGAAAATATCTGAAATCTTTGGGAATGGAAGGGAAAATATTCGTAATTTAAATCTTTCCCAATAGAAACAGTTAGGATTGGGTTGGTACAAGTTGAAGGCTCTAAAAGGGCAAGGGGAAGGCACAAAAGGATGCGGGTGGAGGTGGTAAGAAAGGACTCGATGACCTATCTTTTAACTGAAGTTATGACCCCTGATAGGGTGGAATGGTGGAAAAGGATTCATGTAGCCAACCCTGATTAGTTGAGATAAGGCTTAGATGATGATGATAATGAATGACTGTAGGTGAACAACGGGATAGGAGCATACATGTAGACAAAAATAGGGAAGCAAATGAGCCAATCTATTCTCACAAAACGTGTAGATAACCTGCTGGCAATGTAAGAAAGAAAGGCCTTGAGTATCCAATGATAGACTTACAGTTTGATTGTGCCCTAGCTTGAACCACAAGCATGTTGATTTCATCAATATCCTGTACCAGGCTAGTCGGATTCGGATCTTGTCAGGTCCAAGTGCTGTTGTGTATCCATCGTGTCGTCCGACCTTGATTTTGAGTTGGGTCCAAGTCAAATAAGGGCATTTACATGATCGGGACTACCCGATGGATGGATTAGATCAACTAACATACATTCAAGATATATTAATTAGACCAATTTTTACCTGGTCCAAAATGGTGGACCTGAACAAGGCCCGATTTCTGAACGATTCAGCAAAATTGGGCCCATACCCATAAATATCGGGTCGGGTCTGACAATACCCATTGGGTCAGGGTACCTATTCACAGCCGTCTAGGACTTGAGGATTAACTTATTGTTGGGATAGATTGTTTAGTACTGTGATTTAGATAACGAACCCATCACATCTGATGGTGGATCTTATAGCTTTGGGTAGATGATGGAATCTTGAAGATCAAGAGAATTTGCTGGGAAAGTCACTTCCTTAGCCTTGATGATAATCAGATCATGGGATGAATTAAACTTCCTGAGTTAACAATTGAATACATCGAATGGATGGCAGAGTCAAATCTGCGGCCTTCCAGTTTCTGTTAGACAAGGTGGACAGGAGGATTTCGGGTTGGGTGGGTAGACTGATTTCTCAAGCAGGAAGAGTTACGCTTATTCGTCATGTCCTGAGCAGTCTTCCCATCCACATCATGTCTGCAATGAATATCCCTGGCCATATAATTGACAAGATGGAAAGAAGCTTCTCTAATTTCTTTTGGGGCTGGTCTCATGGGAACAGGAAGCTGCATTGGCTAGCTTGGAAGCGGATCACCAGACCCATCGACGAGGGCGGTCTGGGAATCAGAAGGCTGAAAGAAGTCATGGTTGCTCATCGCCTAAAATTAGCGTGGGGAGTCAGGTACAACAACCTCCTAGCCCCTGGGCAAGACTGATGTTCAGCAAGTATGCTAGCTATCTTCACACCAACACCCACGTACCAGCTTCTTCTAACCCCTCGCCTCTCTGGAAGAAAGTTAGATCCCTCCTTCCTCTTCTTTCAGATTTAGTTCAGTGGTCCGTGGGTAATGGTGAAATCAATTTTTGGGTCGACAACTGGTTGGGCAAAGGGCCCATCCAACACCTCATCGACGGCCTAGTCCCTGCAGAACTCAATGAACTAAGAGTGAGTGAAGTGCTGGGTCGCTCTGGTCCCTTCCCTCCTTCACAGGTTTTCTCTATCCTGCCCCAACACATCTTAGATAGCATAATCAATGGGGGATTTTCCACTTCTGATGAGCCGCCAAAATGCTTCTGGCCCCATGAAGCGTCAGGAAGATTCTCAATTCGCTCAGCTTGGAAGCTGCTGCGCTCGACCTCCCCGCCTGTCCAGTGGACTTCCTTGATCTGGTTTCCTAATCTTCCCCCAAAATTTTCCATCTTCATGTGGCGAGCTCTCCACAACGTCCTCCCAGTAGATAATAGAGTTCAACAGAAGGGTGTTGCCTTGGCTTCTTGTTGTAGGTGTTGCCCTCAACGCTCGGGCGCCTCTCCCCACTAGGAATCTATTCCTCACCTCCTTCTTTTTGGTCATCACGCTTAAGCCCTATGGTCTTTTTTTGGCTCCTTCAGTAGTGTCTCTCCGTTGCTCCACAGCTCCATTGCTGGTAGGTTAGCCCACTGGAGATATGCCTCTGCGCCTGGTGCTGCCCCGAAATCTCTTAGATGCTTGCTTCCCATTCTGATCTTGTGGGAGATCTGGCGATCCAGAAACGAAGCAGTTTTCGACAGCTCCCCTATGTCCTTTGGCAAATCGGTGGCACGCATTAGATGGTGGACTACGCTGATCCTTCGGACTGATCTAAAGGATGACGCTGGCTGGAATCATGGTTTTCGTTCCGGGATTTCTTCAGCGGGTCAGATTCGCAATGTTACTTCCTTGGTGAAGTGGTGTCAACCAACCCCGGGTTGGGTAAAATTAAACATTGATGGTTCAGTGAGGGGTAACCCGGGCCCTTCAGGCGGGGGTGGCGTTTGCAGAAATGATAGCGGTATCTTTCTGTTCGGCTTTGCATCCGGCTACGGGGCTGGTTCAAATAATCTGGCAGAACTCCGAGCAATTCATGACGGAATGTTGCTCTGTTTGGAACAGGGCTTGGACAAGGTTATTGTCGAATCTGATTCCAATCTACTAATTGACGTCCTCACGAGGCACTCAAAATCCCCTTGGAATTGGACTCCCTGGTTATCCAGAATCAGCTGTCTTCGCCGGTTGGGAGAGTTTACGTTCGTGCATATTCTCAGAGAAGGCAATGGTCCGGCTGATGGGTTGGCTCGGGAAGGGAGTCGCCTCCAACAGTCCTTCATATTTCTCCAAGCCAGAAACCTTCCTCAAGCTATCCGTGGTATGATCTTTTTGGATAGGGTCGGCTTAGGCGCGCTCAGAACCCACGCCTAGTTTGGTTCTTTCTTTTCTTTTCTCTTGTAGATAGCCGGGCCATCGCGTCCTTGGTGCTTCCCCTCTCCCCTTTTTGTTGTGAGGAGTTAGCTTCTTTGTGTTGACAGAGCTCTGTATAGCCTTTTCTTTCTTGGAATCAAATACGTCTTTTTTTTTTAAAAAAAAGAATGGATGTTTATTAACGACAACCAGACGCCAATTGTTCTAAATTCTTGTTTTCACGAAAACAAATATTTCACAAAATGAGACCTGGATTTTCCATATTTTCTATGTATATAAATATAGTAATGCAATTTGGAGAGATACTACTATTATAATGATTGAATTTGAAAAACCAATGCTTTCTTGTTGAAGTATAGCAATTTGGAAAATATGGCATCAAAGTCAATTTCTCATAGGATGATGAATTGAATACCTTCATCATATGAGAAATTGGATATGAGAAGACTTTCAGCACTTACCCATAAGTGATGGGATTGATCTAGGGCTTTTTTTTTTTTGTTAGCTTGTTAGTACACAACACTGTCAGTTCACACTTCACTGTTAGCCACTCCCACTAGAGATCGATACCAAGACCTCAATGTTGAAACAGATTGATCTAGGGCTTGCCTAATAAGGAAAGTAACAGATAAAGATTCCATCTCCAAGGAGATCAGTGATGGTTTTTTTTTTTTTTTTTGACCCGTCGTCGACCAGTCGTGAGCCTTGCTCGACTGGTCGAAGGCTAGTCTCGACCAGTCGTAGGAATCAAGCCATGGCACGACTTAAAGTCCAGCGGCTTGGGCTATTTTTCTCCGGGGTGCTCGACCGGTCATGGGTGGCTCTCGACCGGTCGAAGGTTCGTTACGACTAGTCGTAGTTACGCAGATTCGTTCCGCGATTTTGCGCAGATTTTGTGTCGCAAGTCCTTTCAAACTGGGATGTGGAAAGGAGTTTCCTAAAACTTTAAATAGGAGGTACCTAAGGCTTTCTAGGTACAACGAGAGGTTTCTTAAAGCTTTACAAGGGATTTGCTAAAGGGTTTAGGGCTATCAAAGGTGGGAGAGAGAGGAAAGGAGAGAGAGGAAGCTTATAGAAGGGAGATTATGCTCGTGGAGGTTATCTACTGCGCAATCTATATCTCAGCGCTTCTATGTCCTCGTAATCGGTGAGATCTCTCCATTTTTCTTTGTTTCTCTCATTGTTTATCCACTTCTGAGTGAGTGAAGAAGTTTGTAACGTTCTACTTCATAGTGGATTATTGATCTGGACGAGGTCCCGTGGTTTTTAACCTCTTTGAGGGTTTTCCACGTAAAAATCTCTTATGTGGTGTGTGGTTGATGCTCTGATTTATTTCATTGCTTTGTTATTCCATAATTCTGGTTTGTTCTAGAGGGCTAGATCCTAAGGTTTTGTGCAAGGCCCCCAACAAAGTGGTATCAGAGCTAAGTTCATTAAACGGGTCGGATCAGTTTTGAATTATGGAAGGTGGCTCATCAAGGATGATCGGCCTCAATGGTTCTAACTGGACCATATGGAAGGCTAAGATGGAAGACTTGCTTTATTACAAAGACCTATATTCTCCAATTTTAGGCATATCAGCAAAATTCAAGGATATGATTGATGATGATTGGAAGAGGATGGACCGAAAGGTGTTGTGGTTTATTAGACAATGGTTGGATGATTCTGTGTTCCACCATGTGTCTACAAAAACTCAGCCGCTAGCCTATGGCTGAAATTACAAGGGCTGTATGAGAGGAAGACAGCTGGTAATAAGATTTTTTTGATAATGCGACTTGTGAATCTCAAGTTTAAAGATAGTGGTTTGTTAAGGGTCAAATATTGCATATTAGACCCCAGTTATTACCGGATTTATGAACATGCCACCGTTTAAAAGCCTAATTTAATAATGTTTGTGATGCAAGGTACATTTGCAAGTGTGGACTACAAAAAGGTGTTAAAAGTGTGTATTTGATGCTCTCTAATGACACTAAAGGCAAGGGACAGACTCCAGGGGACTAAGATCGACGAATTTACACGCACGGAGATCCAAGAAAATCGAGAAACTGAAGCTCAAGTGGCCCGAAAGACATCCAGAATGCAAGATTACAGGGTTTCCACCATCCGTTCGGCTCGAAACTTCATACATGGCCTGAGGACCATAAATTAACCGTACACATCAAAAATCATCTGTTGGATCCCTCTGGAAGTGACCCAACGGACAAATCAGCCTATAAAATGGTAAAGTGGGGCCCACCTGATATCTAGATCTGCTTCAAGTTCGGTCTCAACTCATTAAATGAGCTGAGGAAATGAATGGACGGAATGGATTTCAGTCGAACATCACAGTGGACCTCGCATGTACATCGCGTGTACATGGGGTATCCGATGCCCGAGCCGCACCGGACGGTCAGCCCGGTCAAAGACGGGTTGACCCGTCTTCTTTCGTGCGCAGCAACAGCGGACGCACCAGCGTCCGCTGATTTTGAACAGTGGGCCCCACTCGTTGCCTGTGTTGATGATCAGGACTGTCCATTCGGTCCAGGAGGTGTTTGATACCCTCACCTAGGTGTCCTTTTGACCCATGCATGGACAAACACGTAGATCTCTGATTAAACGTAAGACGGACGGCTGAGTTATATTCAATAGGCTACACCTAACTCGATCCAAAACCAGCTATCCCTGAATGGTTTTTCGTTGTGATTCTAATGGACGACGTGGATTTCCCATTAGAATTCAATCATGGGTCCACCGACTTTCACAGCGTCGACGTAAAAGCTCTGTTTCGTAACAGAGCTTGCGATTTTCTTTGTGGGCCACCATCATGACGCGATGTTCTGATCCGGGCCATCTATTAGAATTTCACGGGTCATCTGGCCAAGGCCTAGGTGTCAAGATTCCAAGAAACATCGAGGATATGATTTCAGCCTTCAAACGAAGGATAGACGGTGTGATGAAAACCTCCGTGGGCCACATCAAAGGACGGCCAAGAAGAGACCATTCTAACTGAAATCTCGAGAGTATTTTGGTGGACGGTGTGGATTTCTCCTTCGACATCAAGAGTAGGTCCCACCGAGAATCAACGTAAGTTGATTTACGTAGGACTGCGCATCCGAAAAAGGATCCGGACGATCCGGAATTATCTGCGAGCTTGGCTAGGATCGGACCGTCGATCCTAGCCATCCAAATCAGTCTCCCAGGGTGGCTGATCATCGCCAATGAGCCTGAACGGTTTAGATCCCACTCTTGGAGGATCATTCCGCTAAAATTTTCACCCAGATGCACCCGCGGCATCTCTTGTTCGTTGCGAGAGAAGTTGCGGAGGATGCTCTCACCGACTTCAGCTTCTGTTCTTTCATTGCTATAAAGAGAAGAGAAACTCAGCCAGGGGAGCATCGACGATTGGGAGATTCAAGTTACAGTAGAGGCAGGGAAGAGAGAGAAAGAGCTGGTGTTTGTTTAATTTATTTCTTTCCTTTTCTCTTATTTTTCTTATGAATTCTATGGAGTCTAGCTTATCCATGTCAGGCTAAAACTCCTTAGCTAGGGCTAAGGGGTGAAGCTTGTAGTGAGATGGGCCGATTTTACGGCTTGGATTGTATACATTGAACTACTTCTCCATTAGTTGATTATAAGAAATTACATTTAGTTTTTATTGATTTTTTGTGACTGTAATTACAATTAATCTGTGATAGCTTTATGTAATTCCTTTACTTTTATCTTGATGTTAGGAAACCCTGTTATTCATCATTGCCCCTTGGACATGGTTGGATGACAGAACTTTTTCTAACATTCATCCATTGTTGATTGGTTGTGGATTGGTTTCGTTTTGTTGTTTACTCTGTCTCATGGGCATGGTTTTGTGATGGAATTGATTCTGAGTCTCACACCTTTCATCTCCTTGAAAATTTAATCAAAAGTAGTTCAATTCCAGTTGAGGTCGTAAATCAAGCGTAAATCTCCCTGATCTTTACAAGTGGATCCTCTGAATCCCTAGTTTCTCTTCTCTGAATTTTCTTAAGTTTTAGATAATTATTTCACCATTATTCCTCAAATCACAATTGGTTTAGATTTCATTTTAGCCTAGTTCTAGATCTGGTTATTTTCAGATAACGTACAGGTTTCAGTCCCTATGGATTCGACCTCGGTCTTACCGAGTTTATTACTACATTCCAACCTTATACTTGGGGAGTGAACATGGTTCTGTGGCCGAGCACATGAATGAGGTCAGTAATATAGTGAACCAACTCTCCTCTATGAAGATGGTTTTGGATGATGAATTGCAGGCTTTACTATTGCTTAGTTCATTGCCTGACAGTTGGGAGACATTGGCGGTGTCTCTAAGTAATTCCGCGCTCGACGGAAAGATATCCATGGAACAGGTAACTAGTTGTCTCTTCAATGAGGAGACAAGAAGAAAGTCTCAGGGGTCTACTCAGCAAGAGGCCCTTGTGACACAGGAACAGGGGAGAGGAAAGAACAGGAAGGGCGGGAAGGCCGGAGAAAAATCAAGAGGCAAGTCGAGTAACAGACATGATGTTGATTGCTGGAATTATGACAAGAAGGGCCACTACAAGCATGAATGTTGTGGTAAGAAGAACGACAAGAAAGGAAAAGGGAAGGAAGATGAATCAGATTCCACTACAGTTGCTTCAGATGGCGACGTTGTAGTTATTCTTTCTACAAATCATGTTGTATATCTCATGGCTACAAGTCAGGACACCGACTGGGTGATAGACTCGGGAGCTTCTTTTCATGCGACTCCACGCAGGGACTTCTTCACAAGCTATAAGTCAGGTGACTATGGGATTGTGAAGATGAGAAATTCTAGCATATCAAAAATTATGGGAGTCGGTGTTATTTGTGTGAAGACCGATGTGGGCTGCACATTGGTTCTCAGGGATGTGAGGCACATCCCAGACCTTCGCCTCAACTTGATGTCGATGAGAAGGGTGGATGATGATGGCTATGAAAGCCGGTTTGCTGGTGGGCGATGGAAGCTCATTAAGGGTTCATTGATCATGGCCAGAGGAAAGAAGTGTTGCACCCTTTACAAGACAAGTGCCAGTATGTGCAAGGGTGGGTTGAACGCAGTGGAAGATTAAGCTATTGACATGTGGCACAGGCGTCTAGCCCACATGAGTGAAAAAGGGTTTCAGCTACTAGCGAGGAAGTGGCTCCTTCCAGACGTGACAGGTACACCTCTCAAAACATGTCTTGATTGTTTATCAGGGAAACAACATAGAGTTTCATATATTAAATCTGTTTCTCATGTTAATAAACTGCATGCATTAGATTTGGTTTATTCTGATGTTTGTGGTCTAGCGAGGACAAAAACCTTGGGTGGGGCATTGTAGATGATGCATCTAGGAGGGTTTGGGTTTATGCTTTGAAATCCAAGGACGAGGTCTTTAGTGTGTTTAAACTATTTCATGCAATGGTCGAGAGAGAGACAGGTACATCATTGAAGTGCATCCGCACTAATAATGGTGGTGAATACATTGGCGAATTTCATGATTACTGCAAGTCCCTGGGTATATAGCATGAACAGACGGTTCCCAAGACCCCCTAGCATAATGGTGTAGCTGAACGAATGAATCGCACCATTGTAGAGTGAATCAGATGCATGTTATCCCATGCAAAGTTGCCCAAGACGTTCTGGGAAGAATCAATGCACACGGCAGTATATTTGATAAACAGGTCTCCATTAGCCCCGTTGAATGGAGAAGTGCCTGAGAAGGTGTTGACTGGACATGATCCATCGTACAGTCATCTCACGCTGTTTGGATGCAGGGCATCTGTTCACGTACCAAAGGACGAGAGGTCCAAGCTCGATATGAAGATCAGGCAGTGTGTGTTCTTAGGGTACGGTGATGAAAAATTTGGTTACAGATTGTGGGTTCCAACTGAGAAGAAGCTCGTCAGGAGAAGAGATGTGGTTTTCTTTGAAGATCAGTGTATAGAAGACATTGGTAAGCAAGAAAAGAACCAGCCTAGTTCAGGTGAGCTAGAGGACATGGATCCGGTTACTCCTCCCGTGGTGCCTGATGACGGGGGAGTACAGCAAGGTGCAGAGGACAAGGGAGTTCCTTCAAAAGATGGACCATGGGAGCAGCCCCCATTTGATTCACCTGTTGAGCCACATGTGAGGAGGTCATCTCGGGACAGACAACCGTCCAAAAGGTACTCGCCGCATGAGTACATTATGCTCATTGATGGGGGAGAGCCAGAAGATTATTCTGAGGCCCTAGCCGACGAGCATAAGGAGGAGTGATTGAAAGCTATGCAAGAGGAGATGAAATCTTATATAAGAATTACACCTATGATATGGTGAAACTGCCTAAGGGCAAGAATGATCTGAGTAATAAGTGGGTGTTCAGAAAGAAGATTGAGTAGAAGAATTCGCAGACGAGGTTTAAGGCCAGACTTGTGGTGATAGGGTTTGGTCAGAGGAAAGGTATAGACTTCGAGAAGATATTCTCACCAGTGGTGAAGATGACGTTCATACGGTGTTGCTTGGGTTAGCGGCTAGCATAGATTAATTGGAGATAGAGTAGTTAGATGTTAAAACTGCCTTTCTCCATGGTGACCTGGAAGAAGAGATCTACATGCACCAACCAGAGGGGTTCGAAGTTAAGGGCAAAGAGCATATGGTGTGTAGGCTGAGGAAGAGCTTGTATGGGCTGAAACAAGCTCCACGACAATGGTACAAGAAGTTTGATTCATTCATGTTACAGCATGGGTATGACAGAATGGAGTCGGACCACTATATGTTCACGCGCATGTTCTCAGATTGTGATTTCTTAGTTCTGCTGTTATATGTTGATGACATGCTCATCATGGGAAAAGACATCAAGAAGATCGATAGGCTGAAACAGGAGTTGGGCAAGTCTTTTGCGATGAAAGACTTCGGCTTGACTAGACAGATCATAGGAATGGAGATAACCCGTGACAGAAGCAGCAGGAAGCTTTGGCTGTCATAAGAGCGGTATATTGAGAAAGTCCTAGAGCGGTTCAATATGAATGCAGCGAAGCCGATCAGTACTCCACTGGATGGTCACTTCAAATTGAGCGACAGGCAGTGTCCGAAGACGAAGGCAGAAGTGGAAGAGATGCAGAAGATACCCTACGCGTCAGCTGTAGGAAGTTTGATGCATGCTATGGTGTGTATACACCAGACATAGCATATGCGGTTGGTGTTGTCAGCTAGTATCTTGCCAATCCTGGCAAAAAGCATTGGGCAGCGGTGAAATAAATACTGCGGTATCTAAGAGGCTCATCCAGGTTGAGCCTATGCTATGGTGACGGTAAACCTGTGTTAGAGGGCTACACAGATGCAGATATGGCAGGTGACATAGACTCCAGGAAGTCTACATCGGGGTTTATGTTCGCGTTTGCAGGGGGAGCGGTTTCCTGGCAGAGCAAGTTATAGAAGGTCGTAGCGTTGTCGACGATAGAGGTCGAGTACATTGCAGTCACAGAGGCATGTAAAGAGATGCTTTGGATGAAGAGGTTCCCACAGGAACTTAGCCTAAAGCAGGATGAGCACGTGGTCTATTGCGATAGTTAAAGTGCTATACACTTGAGCAAGAATGCAAGTCAGTATTCCAAGTCGAAGCACATAGAGATTCGGTATCACTGGATCAAGGATACTTTGTAACAGAAGGTGTTATATCTTGAGAAGGTCCACACGGACGATAATGGGTCAGACATGATGACCAAGGCTTTGCTCAAGGGCAAGTTTGAGGTTTGTAGAAACCTGGTTGGCTTGAAGAAGGTGGATCCCTCCTGGGTCAAAAAGGGAGAGATTTGATGGGTTTTTTTGACCCGTCGTCGACCGTTCGTGAGCTCTGCTCGACCGATCGAAGGCTGGTCTCTACCAGTCGTAGGAGTCGAGCCGTGGCACGACTCAAAGTCCAGCGACTTCCTATCGCAAGTCCTTTCGCAACTGGGATAGGGAAAGAAGTTTCCTAAAACTTTAAATATGAGGTACCTACGGCTTTTCTAGGTACAATAAGAGCGTTTCCTAAAGCTTTACAAGGAATTTGCTAAAGGGTTTAGGGTTATCAAAGGTGAGAGAGAGAGGAAGCTTATAGATGAAAGATTATGCTTGTGGAGGTTATCTACTGTGTAATCTATATCTCAGCGCTTCTATGTCCTCGTAATTGGTGAGATCTCTCCGTTTTTCTTTGTTTCTCTCATTGTTTATCCACTTCTGTGTGAGTGAAGAAGTTTGTAACGTTCTACTTCATAGTGGATTGTTGATTTGGACGAGGTCCCGTGGTTTTTAACCTCTTTGAGGGTTTTCCACGTAAAAATCTCTCGTGTGGTGTGTGGTTGATGCTTTGATTTATTTCATTGCTTTGTTATTCCATAATTCTGGTTTGTTTTGGAGGGCTAGATCCTAAGGTTTTGTGCAAGGCCCCCAACAATCAAGGATAAGCTTAGGCTTCCCTAGTTAAAGTGAGACATGGACTGGGTGGGTTTTTTCTCCTTTATAGATGCTTCCTCAGATCATACTTCCAACAAAGTCGTCCACTGGATTTCTTCCACCCTGGAAAATTTGAGAGAAAGGGACACAGGTGCCTGGAGGTGGAGCAATAGGATCTGCAACACAATAATTGTAATCATTTACGACAACTATCAAATTCCTCAAGATTCCAAGGGGAATCCAACATAAGATCCTAACTGATCTAAAGTTTTGGTGATTAATTTAATGGAAAAATCTGGTTACTGCAGTATTCCACTGCGTGACCTTTGAAAAAACAATTCCAACATCCAGTGGTAATTATCCAAGCATTCTTCGAGTTATCAAAAGCAACAGGAAGCAGAGCCAAGAACAGCAACAAATTGTTGATAGAAGTTACTTTATGACCTCAAGTAACCCGGGCTAGGGCCACAGGCTCCCAGAGCTGGTGTGACAGCCTAAGTAGAAGAACTGCAACTATAAGATATAAACATGGAAACAGATATCGACATGGTATTTCCAACACAATCCACAGGCAATTGTACAGGAAACATTTTGGGGCATTGGGCGTGATGGTTTGGAACTTCCCTACCTTTCAGGGGACCCTTTTGTCTAACACATTGATCCCAATTAATGGGTATAAAAAATTCTAGCATCTGCAATTCACGAAACCTTTTGGAAAATGTTTGCTGCCAAAGATCCTAGAGTTTCCTATGGGAAGTAAGTGATACAAATCATTACCCTCCAACTGTTCCAACGCTGGAAGTTGGTACAGAGCACAGATTAAAATTCACATTTAGATTTCTTCAGAAAAATGCTCAAATATTTCAGCTTGGTGAGGTTCTAGAGGGTGGTGATAAAAATAACCGTATACGTTGCCAGAAATGCTAAAGCTTGATGGAATGCAGTGTATGACTTCAAGAATAATGATCTGACAATGAAAAGAAACAGACAAACAGTATTAAAAAATGGAGCTTCAGTCACAACAGAAGCAGTTGAATAGGCATACAATACAAGAATATGGCATAAACATTTGGGCCAAAATAATGCACTAAATCATTGTCGTAAAATAATATGCATGAACTTTTGTTCTGCAAATAAGTCTCTGGATATGTCCCGGCTTAGTCCCACTCTTAATTCTTGAATTACCATTGTCTAGGAGGATGTGCTCTGATTTTTACATCATTAGACTGAAGATGGCATGAAACAGATGAAACCCAACACAAATTATTGGTTCATGAAAATCGAGAAACACTAGGCTAAGATGACACAAGCCTAGAGTTGAACAAGGACAGTTCATGAATAGGCATACAAGACAGGAACATGGCATAAACATTTGGGCAAAATAATGCACTAAATCATTGCTATAAAATAATATGCACATAGTTATGGACAAGATTAAACTGGAAATGTCTTAAGCTAGTCCCACTCTAAATTATTGAATTGCCATCATCTAGGAGAAGTGCTCTGATTTTTACATCGTTTGACTGAAAATGGACATGAAGCAAATGAAATCCAATACAAATGATTGGTTTGTGAAAAAGGAGAAACACTACGTTAAGATGATAGCAAGAACTGGTATTTTGTTAAACAAACTGATAGCAAGAACTGGTATTTTGTTAAACAAACTGGTATTTTGTTAAACAAACTGATAGCAAGAACTGGTATTTTGTTAAACAAACTGGTATTTTGTTAAACAAACTGATAGCAAGAGGATCACAAATGATTTTGTTAAACAAACTGATAGCAAGAGGATCACAAATGATTTTTACTACCACGAAACATTCCAAGTAGAAGGAGAATGATGTAAAAAACTAAACATAAGTCTTGGTCATAAATGAGTATATTGGATACATAGATGCAAGCATAAAAAGAAAATGGAAAAAGAAGGTGACCATAGCACTAAGAATGTATAGAAGCCAGTGATATTACAAAATCATAAATGGGCTGGACTTACAATATAATTCACTAGGTTGTTGTTGTCTTCTTCTTCTTTTCTTCTTCTTCTTCTTTTTTTATTTTTTTATTTTTTTTAATAAATAAATTTAAAAAAAAAAACTAAATGAATGCATTGCAGATTAGTTGGGAGGATGAGCAAAGCCAGGAGAATAATTATTTGGCAACATTAGAACATATATGAAATTTAAGCATACATGATTGTGACGTTTGCAGGAGGATTAAGAACGCCTGAAATATTTGAAAGTAAATTATTCTGGAAATACCTGCAAAATCAAAGATCATAGAAAAAATTTAGCAAAAGATTGAAGCTAAAACTTTCGAGTTACACAAACATATAAAAGTCCATCCAGAGGACCGAAACAAATTTGATCTCAAGACCAGGGCAAAACTAGAACTACAAAACCATCGTTGTGCTGCTTTCTAAGATACACCAGAGGTTTTTTGAGAAGCAAACATAAGACTAGCAAAGAGAAATGGTGGTTTATGGTTTCAGGTCTTACAGGAAAAGTCTTGTCTTGCCATCGAATGTCATATTCTGCCAAATAGATGGAACAAAACCACTCAATGAGTTGTTCTCAAGGGACCTGCAGTGGAAAATGAGTCAATCAATAATCCCATCAGGAGCATGCCAAAATTCAGTTAATATGCATAAAAGTTTTAACTACAACTGTTGGGTGAATAAATAACATTTACAAATCATAACAAGTTTACCCAGCAGGCAGCACAGAGAACTAAAAATAATAAAGCGTCAAAATTAGATTAACCCACTTTTGAACTGCAATGATGTAAGGTACTCATAAAACTTATTGCCACGTACAGCCATACAATCAGCAAAGAAAAAGAAACAGTGGAAAGATAGTCTCACAATTTCTGCAGAATTGGAAGGTTCGAGAAGATTGTGGGAATAGATCCATTAAGATTGTTGTACGCCAGCTCACTGTAGTAATTGTTTATCAATATCAATTATCATATTGAAATCAAGAAGATTAGTTACATGGAGGTTCAATCAATGTTCCTGGAAACATTGGGATACTTGTAATGGAAGAGAACTAATAAGTGGAAGTTTAGTGAATTGGACATATTCAACCAAGCAAACAGAAGTGGTTGCAGCAAGTGAATGCCTTAGAAACTCCAAGTGGGGAAGTTTACTTACATAGTAGTGATATTAATAGAAATTTTATTTGATGGGATTGATCCAGTGAGATTGTTCCTGCTAAGATCCCTGAAATATGAACAGCATCACCAAGTTAGACATGCACATTGACCTTAAACAGAATGAGTCTGTAAAATATGTAAACATGAACAGAGAGATTGTGACCCTAGCCCTGAGAAATTTATTACTACAAACTTACAAATAAAGAAGGTGTGTTAAGTTGCTTAGGTCGGGAATAGCACCTTGCAAGCTGCAGTTCCTAAGACTCCTGCCAATTCAGGAAAAGAAAACATATGCACAAGTCGCAAAAAGATTTCTGGAAACATGTAAACATGTGCTCTCTCTTTTTTTCGATAGGTTAGTATGGGCTCAAACCCAACACCTCTATGTTAAAATGCACCCTGCTACCATTGAAGCACGAGCTCAAACCCATAGGTACAAGCTACAAACGCTACATGTAAGGCTTCAAGTAACACATAGGCACAAGCACACTGCATAAACGTTGTCAATTAATAACGGCAGTAGAAGGACATGGAAAAAAAGAAGAAGAAGAAGAATAAGATTTCAAGCATGATCTCTACAGCAATCAACAAAGAACAACAAAAGGAGCCTATAAGAAGTATTTTACAAAAAGCCAGAGGAATCTGTCGTGGAAGATGCAAGTGGTGACAAACTCATGATGGTACTCAAATCGACTTACATGCAGAATAAGGTTGATTCATAGGGGGAAACAAAAAAAACAGATCAAAGAGTAGCTGATTGCATTTAGTCAAATAAAACGCTTGATCATAGTAATAAGATCTGAGCTTGCCTATGTGATGGGAACGTATAGTCACCTAACTTTCCAGGTGATCTCCGTCAACTCGCAGCAGAAGCTACTGCTACAAGAAGGTTATACCGTTATAAAGGTCATTTTGTCTTGAATCTGTAGGTTATCTAGCTTGCTGGTTGCTATGATTTGGATTTCCATGATTCTATTATAGTTTATACTTGAATGGTCTCCCAACAAACAAGTAAAAGACTTTGTGCAGCTTTATACCTTGCTACAATTATTGTGATAAACATCATAAAATTTTGAAGCCCATTTTAAATGATAGTCCATCATGGTTCCATCAAAAGTTCAAAGAGCAAGTATCCCACCTTCGATGCACACGCGCGTGCGCACACACATATATTGTGGTCCCTTGGTTTTCTTACAAGTCTCCATCTACAATCACAACACTTATCCATCTAGAAATGTTCCATGCAGCAATGCTCTTTTTGCCTACCTATTTGGCCGTTAGCCTCCTGCATGTGTTAGACGCCCTGGATAAATAATTCATCACATTCCAGTGTTGGGAGCCACATCTGGGGCCGCCCACTACCAGTCGAGGTTGCACGGATTTCGTGTCGCAAGTGCTTTCACAACTAGGATACAGAAAGGAATTTCACGGATTTCATGTTGCAAGTCCTTTCACAACTGGGATGTGGAAAGGAGTTTTGCGGATTTTGTGTCGCAAGTCCTTTCGCAACTGGGATGCGAAAGGGAAGTTGCCAAAACTATAAATTGAGGTCCCTAGGGCTATTATAGGGTTAAGGTGAATATTGGGGAGCTATTCTAAGGTGTGGGCAAAGGGTTTTCTATGTGCTTCCAAGGGAGAGGTTAGTATATTGCCTTGTAATCTTTGTTTTTCTTCATAGTGGAAGTTTTGCATCCGTGGTTTTTTACCCTTGTTGGGGTTTTTTAAACGTATATCTTGTCTTGTGGTTTGTTTAATTGCTTTGATCTATTTCTAGTTTATATTTCTTCTTGTTTATCGTTTGTGGGTGAGGCCTGAGATTGGATCTAGGTTCTGCGTTGGCGTGCTGCGCAACAACTGGTATCAAAGTTATTGGTTAGTTCTATTGGGAGCGTTGGCGGAGAAGATGGAAAAACTAGAATTGAGAGTTTTGATGGTTCAAACTTTGCCTTCTAGAAGATGGAGTTGGAGGATTATCTGTATTAGAAGGACCTCTACATCCTCTAGGAGGAAAAGAGAAGAAACCAGAAAAAGATGACAGATGATGAATAGTTTTACTAGATAGGAAGACTTTACGAACGATCGACTCTCTTGTCTAAGAGCGTCGCCTTCAATATATCCAAGGTGAAAACTACAAAGAATTAATGGAAGCCCTAACCACCATATATGAAAAGCCCTCAGTGTCCAACAAGGTTCATCTTATGAAACAGCTATTCAACATAAAGATGTCAGATGTTGGGAGCGTGGCTGAACATGTAAACCA
>JAJHSJ010000008.1:75218790-75277003 GCA_021015155.1 Magnolia officinalis | reverse complement strand
ATCCCCCACCAGCCTTGATGATCGATCAGCCCGTCCACCCACACCAGCTCCCTGCACAGCAACTACACCAGTTAGAGGAGGAGGAGAGGATTGAGCAGCCGGTCCACCACCGGTCATGGTGATCGACATATGATCAGTATTTTAATATTATGCATAATCAATAACATATATAAAGTATTAAACAATATTACTCATATTAACAAAAGTATGACATAACTATGTTTTACTAAAAATACTTAACCAATACTATCCACAATCAATAACTTATCATACCAATTTTTAGTTCACTTGTAAATCATTAAGTGGAAAAAAAGATATATATATGAAACAACTACTAAATGAACTAATTGTGTAGTTTATAAGTTATTATGTCACATAAATTTCATGAATAGAGCCTGTTATGCTATGTATCATGAATGGGCATACAGTCAGCATGATACACTAACAAACATGTTGTCTAGTTAGTAATGTAATATGGGGTGGTTAATCAAAAACTGCACAATTGTTATGTGAGTTGGGACGAGATAAGTCAAGGTTTGAAGAACAAAGTATAGTACATCCATCTCTGCAGTACATGTGGCAAGGTGTCTTAATGATCAGTACCATTCATTTAATTTCACACACTGTTGAAAGAAAATGGTTCAAAATGGACATTGATAAGATGATCCTATCTAACTAATAAGTGACCTTCAAAATGGATACTTTTTGGGAGGAATGCAAAGGGAAGTGACCTTCAAAATGGCTCTCTCTCTCTCTCTCTATACTTTTTGGGAGGAATGCAAAGGGAAGTGACCTTCAAAATGGTTCTCTCTCTCTCTCTCTCAACTGCACCAACCATTGGGCTCGGGCACGCCCATCATGTCTCCCATTGCTTCCTTTGGTAGGCCTAATATGGGGAGGCCCATCTAATGGACGGCCCAGGCACATCACAGTGGGCTCCACACAACTGCTCTACGTTCAAACAGCTGCGGTGCACGGTGTTGCATGTACGTACGTACGTACGTGCATATATTCCTATGAAGTCCCATTGATCAATTTCAGCCCATCAGCAGATTTCTCATTTCCAAAGTTAATTTGAGGAAGCGTTTGTAGTTAGATCAAATATCCAAGGGAGTCATCAAACACTATATCCTTTCACACGCCCAGCATGGATATGATCCAGGCCGTTCATCTATAACAGCATAACATGGATGGTGTATGCACCAAAAATCAGACTGGTTGAATGCCCCTAGGGTCAGAAAAATTCAATCAACGACAAGAGGTAATCCACACTGCATGACTTTTGGGTACAGCCTCAATATATGAGTGGCCTGCATCTCATACATGTGGGCCACATTTACAGATGTAGGGTCAGAGATGCATTTTATATCTGTGCTTCGCACTGATCCTTTCCTTTCAGTTTTCTTACTTAGTCCATTTGGATGGGATCTCAGCTTGTCTACATCATCAAATGAATATAATACATGGCCATGGTAATAGATACCAAATCAAGGGTCTTGATCAATCGTTGTTAACGTGAACATTCCTCCAGGGAGAATCAAAAGAACCCTTTAAGGAGACATTTTCGTCGTTTTAAGATCATCGACAGCGGTAACGACAGGCTGGGGTGGGCCATTGTATTCTGGGTCCCGGCTCAGTACAGGTTAGGCTCGGCCCTTTAATTGTGGCCCACAGGTCTAGGACAGGATTTTAGGACGCGATTTGACTGGTGACACCAAACAACAGCCAGCTAGCTGATGTCAAAGCTCTGTGGGCCCTACCATGTTGTATGTGTTTTATCTAGGCCATCCATCCATTTTTCCAGCTTATTTTAGGGCATGAACCCAAAAATGAGTCAGATCCAAGTCTCAAGTGGACCACACCATGGAAACAGTGGGGCCAATGATGTCCACCGTTGAAACCTTTCTAGGGCCCACAGTGATGTTTATTTGTCATCCAACTGGTTCATAAGGTCACACAGATATGGATGAAAAAGAAAACACAAATATCAGATTAATCTAAAAGTTCTGTGGCCTCGAGAAGTTTTCAATGGCAAGAATTCAATCCTCACTGTTTCCTATGGTGTCTTCCAATTGAGCTTTGCATCTGCCTCATTTTTGGGCTCATGGCCTAAAATGAGCTGAAAAAAAAAAAAGATGGACGGCCTGGATAAAACACATACATAGTGGACCCCGCAGAGCTTTGACATCAGCTAGCTGGCTGATGTTAGGATCACCAGCCAAACCGCTCGTCCCTACGACCCAGCCAGTCAGATTGGTCCAGTACTAAGCCAGACTCGGACGAGTCACATGAGACTCGTCTAAGCATTAAAACCTTGATTAGGGCCCAACCAGACGGTCCAGACCCATTCATGATGCCAAGAGGTGGGTCATGCCACAAATCAAAGGCCCATTTACTAAATTGGGTGGGACCATGCCCGAGTTTTGGCCCCATCAGTAATCAGACGGGCTTGGGCTACACTGACCTGGGCCGAGAACCGGCCTCTTACCATTCCTAATCATCGGTCATGTATTCGAGTTTTACAAACATTCCTGCAACAACAGCATCTCCAGTTTGTCCTGATGAATCCATCTTGCCTATTATGATTCGCAATCATCAGCATGATCATATGGTCAGTGAATCCAGAACGTCCATCTGGTGAGTAAGATTGCTATTCAGGTCTAATTGGGCCCGGTTGTCGAGGCCGCTGGGTTGTGTTCTGGTTGGAAAATGCCCACCTAACTTAAAATCGGGTTGGATTTGGGTCGAGCAAATTCAGGTCCAGTAAGATCGGATTCGGAATAATCACATGCATTAAGGTTGGGTTGGGTTGGGTTGGGTTGAGTAAAGATGACTTGGGGTTAGGTAACGTTGAGGTCGGGATAGGCTCGATTGACCCTCAACCCTATCCAACCCGCCCAAGTTATATCCCAACATATCATACACTAACGCATGCATTGGTGGGCCATGATAACCCCAAAATCTCATCTACCATCATTTGGACTGAAGTCTGTATTGTGCGGTAACTCAACCATTCACAATACTAACTACTAAAACCTTTGAATTATAAATAATCAGATATTAACAAGCAACATACATAGTATTACAAACCCATGAACAGCAACGCCCATGTACAACTGGGATGCAAGACGATGTACCACAGCCCTAAAATCCAAATCACATTGTCCGGAGAAGCAACTAATACCTTGGGTACCAGAACATGCCCTTAATGCCTTCTGGGTCAGCTTCAAACCCCAAGTTCTTATAGAAATCAACAACTGGAGAAGGCAAAAACAAGAAAATGTCAAGATTTAGGTGGTTTTGACTTCAAATTTAGCTGCTTCGCTTGTCTCGAGTCGTCGTTCAAGCCAAGTCAAGCTTAGCTAGATCCTTGTGTACAGCCCGATATAAGATCCAATGTTAAGAGCATTTCTCTGTGGACGCATAGGATCCCTAAGTTTGGACGGTTTGGATCGATGTAAATATATGCCATGTGCAAGGATAAGTCACAACCATTTAAGAGATCAAACAAAATGCACACAGTAGTCCGACACCATGTTGGTTGGACAGGGCGACGGACTCATGGACCATGTGCCAGGGAATGTTCATTGCCTGCCTCAACTAATGAATTGCCAATATCTCATACACATACCACGTTAACACGTATGCCCCGATTCACCTCTTCAATTACCCCCTGAAAATGGCTTTAGCTCGAATTTTTCTTATTCGTATGTGCGCATGTGCACGCTGGAATTGATCGGTTATTTTATTTTCCTCGCCTTATATTCCCATGTTAGTTTTGCGATATTTAAAAACTGGTGGTGACTTTTCAACCATACCTTTTGTGTAATTGTAAGGCGATCTGTACTGTTCAAATCAATGACCCAACTGTGGATGGAGCACAACCGAAGAATAAACTTAGAAGAAAATCTCACTATTTCACTTTCGACCTTCCATTTGATAGCCATTAATTGGATGATCATGATTTCTTGAACTCTTTGATTTAAGAGATATGCTCCATCCACAATGGGGCCCACATTTTGGATGGTCCGAATAGCTTCACAACACTATCACACGCGATGAGGTTAAGCCGCCACCATTTTGTTAACAGTGCAGAACTAACACACTTATACGCGTGGGAAGCATTGTAAATACTCGGTCCCCACAAGAGCAGCCGTCGCACAAAAGGAATCCTCCAAACCTTCCTTGGACCTCAGAACAGATATATTCTCATCCCTCGTCTTCAAACGAGACCACCGGAGAATAAAAGTCCATACAATCTAGCATGAAAGCAACTCAAATGATTGACAGAGAAATGTATATCGTATCGTGTTCGATTTCCTTAACATAAAAAAGAATTTTTAAAAAATAATAATAATGAATTAATCGATCACAATGTACACATAGTCTCCGTTCGATTTCTCAGTGTTATTCTTATGTTTGTTCTTCGTTCTGTATCAGTGTAAACAAATGAAGACGGTATCGTCGGTGGAACAGCGGTGTCATCGATTGGGACTGGTTGCTCCTCTGCTTGCTGCTGTGAGGGGATCGATTGCTCCTCCTCCTCTCGCTGGTGTGGGGAGAGCCGGCGTGGGGGGACTGGCTACTCGATCACCAAGACCGGTAGGGGGCACCGGTTGCTCGATCATCTCCTCCTTTTCTAGTGGGTGTGGGTGGTGTGGGGGGAGCTAGCGTGGGGGGACCGGCTGCTCGATCATCTTCTAGTGGTTGTGGCTAGTGTGGGGGAGCTGGAGTGGGAGGATCGGCTGCTTGATCACCAAGACCGATGGGGAGACCGGCTGCTCGATCATCTCCTCCTCTTCTAACTGGACAAAGGAATCTAGAGTTGAATGAATTAGAAGAGCTGAGGAGATACTCCTATGAAAATTCTAAAATTTACAAAGAAATGACCAAAGCTTTCCATGACAAAAACATTTTGAAGAAAAATTTTGAATATCAGCAAAATGTCCTATTGTACAATTCTCGTCTCCAGTTCTTTTCAGGAAAATTAAGATCAAGTTGGATATGCCCTTCATTGTGAAGAATGTATATACTCATGGGGCTATTGAAATTGAGAATCCACGTAATGGCAATGTGTACAAGGTTAATGGTCAAAGATTGAAGCCTTATGTAGAAAACTTTCATTTAAGAGAAGAGTTTGTCCCTCTTCATGAGCCAGAATATTCAGATTAATGCTCCTAGTCTGACGGAGCATTTATGTAGAATTTGTATCATATTCAATTTTTTTATGTCACCTAGTAGGTGAGTTCTTCATGGTAGGTATTATCCACTCTTTCTTTTATTTTTATTGTTCTCTGCATTACATAATCATTACATTGGGGACAATGTAGATTTTAGGTTGGAAGGTGTGGATAGTTATCCATTTGAGGTTTTTTTTTTTTTTTTTTTTTTAAGTTTATTTTTTGGGTTTCTGGGGAAAATTTTTTCAACATTTTTAAAATAATATGTTTATATACAAGAATGTGAACATAATATTATACGAATTCCAAAGGAAAAGTTAATACTTATTCTAAGTTGATAGTAGTTAGAATTCTGATAACTGAAAATTATAGACTTAAGTTCGATTATCTAATCACTAGTTTAGAGTGAGTTGTAATTTGATGTACTAAATTCACAATACACCCTAGCGAACTCAATAATGAATCTGATATATGAACTCGAATAACAAATTTTGATTCAATCAAGGTTGAATGATCTAATACCATTAACATATGCATAAACAGAGAATATTGAAAGAACAAGTGATAAAAAAAAAAAAAAGTGAGCAGCTGTACAGGGCAGCTCATGGACACACCACAATTGCCGATGTGGCTAACAGGAGCAATAACTAGGCCATCCATCAAGTGGGCTTGAATGTGCCCATGTTCTCACCCTAAAATAAGCCATGATGCTAGAAAGCAGTTAGATGGGGAATAAAACTACGTAGTTTAGTAGATGTAGAGCTGTACATGAACCGAGTTAGCTCGGTTAACTCACTCGACTCGACTCAGAAAAGCTCGACTCAGCTCGAAACTGGGTTCGAGCTAAGTAGAGCTGATTTTTTGAGCTCGAAAAAATTTCGAGCCAAGTCCGAGCCAGACCGAGCTCAACTCGACTCGGTTTGAATCGATTCGACTCGGATCAGGTTCACTTAATATAAATATTTTGTAAATATTTATATATTAAATAAATAATATATTATATATCATAACATATATATATATATATATATATATATATATATATATATATATATATATATAGTATATTAAAACCCTAAACCTAAACTCAAACTCAGCTCATATACTCGGCTCGAGCTGGCTCGATATGATCGAGCCAAACCGAGCTAGTCAAGCTAAGGGCCGAGCCGAGTTCGAGCTGGGGTAGCCTGCTGGTCAATCCGAGCCTAGCTGGGCCAAGCTTGACTCGGTTCAACTCGTCTACAGCTCTAACCGATGGCCCAAGCTGAAAGGAGGGGAAAAGAAGTTCGAAAAATACCCAAAATTGCCCTTATAGTGTTACAGGTCAATTAATGTACGTGCCGCCACATATGCCAGCATGGCAGACAGGCAATATCCAAGCCATCCGTCGAAAGGGTACCACTGTGTAGATTCCCTGTTTAGGGAATCAGTGGATCCACTTGTCGTGTGGACGACAATTAACTGAACAAATGAACAGTTGTGAAAAAATATCCTACACTGACCAAACTACTTTTATCTTTGGTCAGTAACATCTAGACGATGAGTTCCACCTGATGGATGGCTTGGATATTTCGCCTGTCCGCCATGTTGGCATATAGGTTGTGTGTGCATTAGTGGACTTGTACACGCATTTGCGCTTAGGAAAGCTCCATAAAAACTGATCTGGTTTCTCAACAATGCACAAAAACCTTCTTGATTAATTCGAAACTCGGATGAGTTGACTCGATTGTTCTAAACACCAATTGTATGAAAAAAGCTACGAAAAAGCTACCTGAAGCCACCCAAATGATTCTAAATTCAGCTTGTCTTTTAGACGAGTTGAACTAGTATATTGAAAGATTGATGTCTGACCCTAGTTTGAGTTTTTAGCACTGCTATTTAAGTAAAAGACCAATGCAAAAGGAGTATAAGGGATGTCGAGGATGAAGCTATCTATGTTGATTAGAATAAAGAAACTATACGAATCGATTAGAATAAAGAAACTATACATTGATTATCAGCAAACAATGTTATATTAAAGCACGCATCATTCAAAACAATATCAAAACTCAAAATCTCTGTTATTTTGTATAAATACCAATAATCCAATGCATCATCAAGGAACTCCCTTCACAAGTGTAAAAATAAGTGTTTGGCAGTCTGCACAAGTGAGCCCATAGCTTGGTCAGCCCAAAACTGATCTGATGGACTCGGACATTGATGGACCACGCCCAAATCCTAGCCATCCAATCTCTGGCCTTTTCCCATTAGTAACTTTATTTTTTTCTTAACCATCTATTTGCAGGCCAATGATTGTTGGGTCAGGAATCAGGATTGTCCATCTAGGAGACTTTTTCAGGCATGGTCCACCCACTAGGGGGCCCATCAACAGTCTGGATCATTATCATGAGCCCCATTGTACTATAGACTATCGGAACAAAGAACTAAGGGGTTGTTTGGATGCTGGGACTTCCCAATCTTAGGAGAGTTATGAATCTTGAGAGTGCTCAATACTGAATTGGTGACTACTGCATTGGAACATTATTTGTTTGGATAACATTCTGGATTGGCAGTCACATATCCTCAAATCAATCTGTTGTTTGGTTGACAGATTTAGAAGAAGAGGGATACTCAAGTGCACCTTCCTTAAGAGCAAAATGGCTGAGGGGAGGGGGGTTGGATACGCTTTTCCAGGGGAGTCGGTAATCCCTACTATTGGGACAGCGAGTGGTAGGACTCATAAACAATAACCTCTAGAGGCTCCAAACAGGGAAATCAAAGAAATGCCTTGATCGGCCAATTCAAGATCGATCAACCGATGCAAGGATCCAAATAGGCTCTTAAATAACAATGTCTCTCACATTTCATGTGGGTCCAAGAACGTGCATGGGTGTCGAGTATGTCAGGGTATTTCCAAAAGGGTATTTCATATTTTTTTTTTGTTCATTTGACCATAATGTTGGATGTATGCGTTATGTCCCTTGGATGTCATACACATGCTAATTGTTACCCACAATTCACAAGTTCAACAATTAAAAAATGGAATAAATAAATACACAAAGCCATTTTGGTAATTTCACACCTTCAGAAGCACTGCTCGGTCATTTTTAATCATGAAATACTCTTTTGGTAAATTTTAAATTAATAATGAGTTTGTCGGTAATCTTAACCGTGAAGTCATTATTTTGTAAAATCTAAATCAACAAGAATTTTTCTATAAAAATCTCAAAACCATAAAACAAAAATAACTCATACGGTTTTTTTAAGGCAAAATTATTCATGGAATTGGATTTACCAAATAATGCATCCATGTTATTCCCCAGCAATGTTATTTAAGAGGAGAAATTACACTGCTCTCCTCCAATTTTTCTTGACTCAGTATGAAAAAAGTTGTGGTGGCTACATGTTATGTGTCTCACATCTAACTCATTCAACATATGCACACCAACATTATTATTAGTAAAATAAAAATTATGGCAATTCCTATCATATGGTGAGCACAAGCGATGATCTGATTGATCAATTGTTTTGTTCATGCTATCACCGTGTTGTGGTGCATATGCTTAATGGGTTGGATGTTATACACCTAAAAAATTAAAGGCATTATTTGGTCAAATATATTTTTCTAAGGAATATTTTTGTGGTAAATTTAAATTTTATGCATAATTAATAACATATGTAAAGTATTAAACAATATTACTCATATTAATAAAAGTATCACATAACTATGTTTTACTGAAAATACTTAACTAATACTATCCACAATCAATAACTTATTTAAACCATTAAACAAAATTACTCATATTAATAAAAGCATACCATATAAATATATTTTATACATACCAATTTTTAGTTCACTCCAGTATCTTAGTTGGCCTAAATACAACAACTCTCGAATAATATAAATCATGGTGTGAACGCTAGGAAATCGGCGCAAATGTTGATTTATGTTTGTACTGGGGTGATCGGGCTGATTTGGATTGGTGATGCAATGTAGACTTAGAGTCGCCACTAGCCACTTAACTCAAAATCCCGCTGTCAGCTAGAACCTTCAGAATATATAAAGCTAGAGAATCCGAAGACTCTCTTGCTTTAACTTGACTCCTGGTCTACAATCCGAGATTCTGAGTAGGGGATCTCGGTTACAAAGAGGAAAGGTGTTAGGCACCTTCTTTGCCCGTACAGATGTACAGTCTCTACTTCGTGTGGTAAAATAGTCTTAAGGGATATGATAATGATATTGAAATAGGACTAGGTAGACTTAGATTTCTGATGTGGCAAGATATAGAATCCCGATAAGCAGCAAAGCATACATCCAGAGAATGTCTAGAGGAGTTTTTAAACAAATACGATGATGCTAGAACTATCAAAAAGAGAGACTAGGATACCATGAGTTTTTGATGTGACAGGATCCGGAATTCCGGTAAGTCACAGAGCATATATTCAATGGAAACCTAGAGGAGCAGAGGGGTTGAAAAGGGAAGTAATGATGCGATTGATGAAGTATGAATGTGTAGACACTGAAAATCGGCTCCCACGCTGATTTGTATGTTATATGTTTTGGTGGTGGGGGTGATTAGTCTAATTTGTGGATGTTGGAGTTGCCACTAGCCAATTAATCTCAGAATCCCGCGGTCGGCTAGAACCCACGGAATACGTAAGGTTGGAGAAATTCGAAGACTCTCCTATCTTAGATTGACTCCTGGTCTGCGATCTGGGATTCCGAGTAAGAGACCTCAGTTATAAAGAGGGAAGGTATTAAGCACCCTCTCTGTCAGGTACAAAGGTACGGTCTCTGCTTAATCTGGTAAAACAATCTCAAGGGATGATGGATGTTATGGTCGAGATGGGAGTAGGCACACACGCAGATTTCTGATGTAGAAAGATTCGAGATTTTGGCAAACCATAGAGCATACGTTCAACGGCGTGTCTAGAAGGCAGATGAAATGATGCTTATGCAAAAAGGTAAGAGAAATGGACTAGATCACTAGGAATTTCTGATGTGACAGGATCTAGTGTACAGCAAGTCACAGAGCATACATTCACTAGAGATCTAGAGAAGCAGGGGGGTTGAGAAGGGAATAGATGTCATGATGAATGCTTGTATGTAAAATGAATGGATCTTTAACTCGATCTTGAGTAGGCTAAGACATGGACTGCACCATGATCAATTTAGGCTAGTCTTGTGAAGTTAGGAAGGCCGGGATGAGGCTAAGGGGGAGCTAAAAAATCTGAACTTAGAGGCTTAAGAGCACCTCCTCACCCTCACTCTCTTCCTCTCTCTCTTTCCCTCTCCCTCTCCCTCACTCAGATTTTAGGCACTCTTGGTTGTGTCTGAAATGTGAAAGGGGAGAGGGCTATTTATAGCCTTCTCCAATGGCATTGTTGTAATTGGTAGGTAAGTAAGAGGTAAAAGTTGACATGGCAACTTGTGATTGGTTGAGGGGACAGGAATGTCATGTGGCATGCTCTCATTGGCTCTTGGTGGTTGGTGAGATTGGTAAAAATGGTAAATGCATGACTTTTGGGTACAGCCTTAATAGATGAGTAGCCTGCATCTCATACATGTGGACCACATTTATAGATGTAGGGTCAAAGATGGCTTTTATATCTGTGTTAGGCACTGATCCTTTCCTTTCAGTTTTCTCATACATGTGGGCCACCATTAAGGCTCCTACATCTATAAAAAGCATTCCAACATGAGCAGCCCTATTTAAAGGGACACCCCAATAGTAAATTAACCGTACCCAAATGTCTTCATTTCTGTTCTTGATTTCGGTTAGAGCTGGACATCTTGGACCCGATCGGGTAAATCTGACCAGATCCGACCCGATTCGATCCGAACCGACGGCCTGGATCGGTCAGGTTCGAACAAGATCAGTCAGATCCAACTGTTAATCAGATTGGGTTCAGACCATTAATTTGAACCGGACCGATCCGGTTGGATCCGATCCGATCCAAACCAGACCGATCCGGTTGGATCCGATCCGATCCGATCCAAACCGGACTGGATGTATTCAACAAATGGGTTTGGATGAAGGTCATCCCTACCGTCTATAGCATTGAAATAACATGGCTTCCAAAATTTCGTTATTTCTGCACCGAGAAGCCATCTCTGACCCTACATCTGTAAATGGTGGGCCACACCAGATTGAAGTCCAAAGCTCACATGGATATTATTAGTATGCTCCACCAAAATGAATAGGTTGGTGGTACAAGTATCACACCAAGATTGTGACGATGCTACAACGCTCTTTTCATGATATGTAGAGTACTTGTGATAATGGAAAAAGATTGTGTACATAGATGGCTACAAAAAAGAGTATTGGGTGGTAACACCAACACAACACTCAAAACAGGACTAGTAAAGCTTAGCAATTCATACAGCAAAGGTAAAATCTATTGAATTTTGGTAGAATGCATCTCCATGCATTGCATAGGATACATCGTTATTGTAGCCGTTGGTGGGTCATGGTCGATGGTGATTTGAAATGTTGATGCAACGACAGCCTCAAGAATCTTTAAAATTTTGAAATATCTAACTTTGGATCGATGTCATGGCTTATCTTCCTGCAAAGACAGTTTTGATTACCATACATGACTAAGATCCAATGGTCGTAGTCTCAACGTATTATATTGCAATGTGTGGCTATCAAAGAGAGATGATCAAGCTTGTGGGCTGTTCATTAGGCCTCATGCATATGATCCATGGGTCTCAAGGAAAAGTCATATTCTCATTGATCATCCTTATGCACATTGGAAATTAAGGTTTTTGATCTATCCATTTGGTAGGGTTCACGTGGGTTTCTTGTGATAGGAAAGAATCAATTGTTAGGTTTGCTGTAGAAAACAATACCACGTCAAGGATGGATTGGATCATCCAATCAATGGTTTTTTTTTTTTTTTTTTTTTGCTTGGTAGACTATGAAATGTGTTCTCGACTTGATAAACCGTTTGAATTGACCGTGGAATGTCCAAGTGAACGATGCAATCAGGAGCACTATAACATACTGTGCTCCTCCGAGAGAGCATTAAAGCATTTGTATTTTAGAATAAAGAAACTACCATATTAAAATACTTTAACCTTGATTCGCAAGTGTGCATGTGTCCATATGACATGATCATTGTACTATTTATTAGGTAGGCCTATTGTTGAGGGTCCATGTGATGTAGGACAATTAACTACTTTCTCTAAAAGCTCAATGGTAAAGCGCGGCGATTTAATCCATTTGTTTCATAGCCCAAGCTCCACGTCCTATGGGTTATGATCTCCACAGAATTCCTTGTGTGCCGGCCCCACATCACATGGATACTGCCTCACATGAGACACCCACCTCACATAGGCCATCCACCTTGAGTGTGCCCTTGCATTCTACCATCAACCCATCCCACTTGAGCCTAGTGTAAAAAAATAGCCCTGTATATAGTTGGCTTAAATTCAGACAATTCTAGCTTTCCAATCAGCAAGGATATTAAAAGGCAAATACGCAATGGCCCACAATTACTGTGTTAGAAGTCCTCTGATTGGATTGTGGGATCATCTAATCAATGCGACTTAGAGATATACATATATATGGCATGAAGTCCTCTGATTGGATTGTGGGATCATCTAATCAATGTGACTTAGAGCATGACCGACCTGATGAGCAATATTCCAAATCTCATACAGATGTCAAGACATGATTTCATGGGTAGAAACATTATTCATTGATGAGATTGGTTCACAGCTTAAAATTCACTCTAATTTTACGATCACAACATTCCATATAGAGTCAGGTATGTAATGTAATCCCTCGTGGCTTTGATTATCCCATCCATATGGTTTTGAGCAAGATGAACTATATATATATGGTACAGTCCACCGAATGATCAAACTAAATATCATACTGTGTTATGCATGACATGTTAGGTTTAAGGGTCTAGAATCACATCCATTAAGCATGGCATGAAATAAGCGGAAGTGCAGAAAGTAACATTTAATACTTTGATTTCTTTTTATAGGTACATAATTGATAGTGGGACATTGGAGTAAACTAAGCATTACCCTCCATCAATGATGCCTTTATATAGGTAATTCCAATAATCAAATAATTGAAAATCTAACAATAAAAAAATCTTATTACTTATGCATGATGTCATTTGTTAACTTTGCAAATAAATTACATCAAAATCTATCTTTAATTAGTGAGATTAATTTCTTAAAAAACGAATTCTGCATTGGCTACTCCCCCTGTCACGGATTGCATCCTACCCCTTCGGACCGTAATCCGTCCGGGCAGGGCTCTGTGGGCCGATCGTGATGTAAGTGTTTTATCCAAGCCGTTTATCGCTTTTCTCAGATCATTTTAATCTCTGAGCCAAACACCGAGCAAAGTACAGGCTTAAGTAGACAACAAAGTGGGGATTTAATGTCCACCATTAAAAACTTCTTGGGAGCTGGAGAAGTTTTGGGTCAAGCTAATATTTGTTTTTTTACTTCATCCACGTCTAAATGACCCTATTAATAGGTTGGATGATTAAAAAAAAAAAAAAAACATCACGGTGGCCTTTAGAAAGGTTTCAACGGTGGTTGTCATTATCGCTGTAGCTTCCTCTGGTGAGCGATGTTTGGATAAAACACTTACATCACAGTGGGCCCCACAGAGCCCTGCCCGGATGGATTACCGTCCGGGCGGGGGTAGGACGCAATCCGCGTCCCCTGCCACTGGCAAATGGCTAGTGGTCGGTGCCCTGTGGACCCCAACAGGATGTATGTGTCCCATCCATGCCATCCATTAATTTTTCCAGTTAATTCTATTAAATGAACCCAAAACTGAGGCAGATCAAAATCTCAAGTGGGCCACACAGTGTTGATTGAACTCTCACCATTAAAAACTTCCAGGGTTACAAAAGTTTTGGATGAAGCTGATATTTGATCTTTGCCTTCATACGGTCTGTATAACCTAATCTACAGGTTGGATGTCACACCACGTGTCCAAATCCCAGAGCAGCCACGGTCCAATCCCACAGCTAGAGCAGCCAAGAGCAGCCACGTGTTGTGATAATGATCATTCACTACTTTTTCTGTGTTATGATAACACCTGAGATTTATACATTCTGCATTTTCATTTCTGCCCTAAAAGTGACACGTCGAAGCGGATTGACTGTGTGGATATAAGAAAAAAACATGAAAGTGGGTCTCACAGTCAGGGATAAACTGGGGATCCACCAAAGCCGCATCCACTTTGAAGACCAGAGGGGGTGTAACTTTGCAGATAAAACATTGATACTCTGGTGGAACATGACCATCCACAGGCACTCAGCGTCTGTATCCGAAGCGAACACTTCCAAAAACACAAACTGTTCTGATGAAAATGAAATGGTTGGGTACCGTTAATTTACTGTTGGGGGTACCTTTAAATAAGGCTGTTCACGCTGGGAAGCTTTTCTACTGTTCCTTCCTTCCAAGATGGTGCAAACGAGATCTCAGGCCCAGTGACAACTTCTTTCTTTCCATGTTCCAAGAAGACCTTGGACACTGAGGGTATAGCTGATTGAGCATCCGGTCCCCCACCGGTCTTAATGATCGAGCAGCCCATCCGGATCCCCCATCAGCCTTGATGATCGATCAGCCCGTCCACCCACACCAGCTCCCTGCACAGCAACTACACCAGTTAGAGGAGGAGGAGATGATCGAGCAGCTTGTCCCCCACCGGTCTTGGTGATCGACATAATGATCAGTATTTTAATATTATGCATAATCAATAACATATGTAAAGTATTAAACAATATTACTCATATTAATAAAAGTATGACATAACTATGTTTTACTAAAAATACTTAACCAATACTATCCAGAATCAATAACTTATCATACCAATTTTTAGTTCACTCCAATATCTTAGTTGGCCTAAATACAACAACTCTTCGAATAATAGAAATCATAGTATGTGTTGTAATCTCATAATGCTAAAATAAATTGTAAATCATTAAGTGTGAAAAAAGATATATGAAACAACTACTAAATGAACTACTTGTGTAGTTTATAAGTTGTTATGTCACATAAATTTCATGAACAGAGCCTGTTATACTATGTATCATGAATGGGTATACAGTCAGCATGATACACTAACAAACATGTTGTCTAGTTAGTAATGTAATATGGGTGGTTAATCAAAAACTGCACAATTCTTATGTGAGTTGGGACGAGATAAGTCAAGGTTTGAAGAACAAAGAATAATACATCCATCTCTGCAGTACATGTGGCAAGGTGTCTTAATGATCAGGACCATTCATTTAATTTCACACACTGTTGAAAGAAAATGGTTCAAAATGGACATTGATAAGATGATCCTATCTAACTAATAAGTGACCTTCAAAATGGATACTTTTTGGGAGGAATGCAAAGGGAATTGACCTTCAAAATGGTTCTCTCTCTCTGTATATACTTTTTGGGAGGAATGCAAAGGGAAGTGACCTTCAAAATGGTCTCTCTCTCTCTCTCTCTCTCTCTCTCTCTCAACTGCACCAACCATTGGGCTCGGGCACGCCCATCATGTCTCCCATTGTTTCCTTTGGTAGGCCTAATATGGGGAGGCCCATCTAATGGACTGCCCAGGCACATCACAGTGGGCCCCACACAACTGCTCTACGTTCAAACAGCTGCGGTGCACGGTGTTGCATGTACGTACGTCGCATATATTCCTATGAAGTCCCATTGATCAATTTCAGGCCCATCAGCAGATTTCTCATTTCCAAAGCTAATTTGAGGAAGCGTTTGTAGTTAGATCAAATATCCAAGGGAGTCATCAAACACTATATCCTTTCACACGCCCAGCATGGATATGATCCAGGCCGTTCATCTATAACAGCATAACATGGATGGTGTATGCACCAAAAATCAGACTGGTTGAATGCCCCTAGGGTCAGAAAAATTCAATCAACGACAAGAGGTAATCCACAGCCTCAATATATGAGTGGCCTGCATCTCATACATGTGGGCCACATTTACAGATGTAGGGTCAGAGATGCATTTTATATCTGTGCTTCGCACTGATCCTTTCCTTTCAGTTTTCTTACTTAGTCCATTTGGATGGGATCTCAGCTTGTCTACATCATCAAACGAATATAATACATGGCTATGGTAATAGATACAAAATCAAGGGTCTTGATCAATCGTTGTTAACGTGAACATTCCTCCAGGGAGAATCAAAAGAACCCTTTAAGTAGACATTTTCGTCGTTTTAAGATCATCGACAGCGGTAACGACAGGCTGGGATGGGCCATTGTATTCTGGGTCCCGGCTCAGGACAGGTTAGGCTCGGCCCTTTAATTGTGGCCCACATGGCAGGTCTAGGACCGGATTTTAGGACGCGATTTGACTGGTGACACCAAACAACAGCTAGCTAGCTGGTGTCAAAGCTCTGTGGGCCCTACCATGTTGTATGTGTTTTATCTAGGCCATCCATCCATTTTTCCAGCTTATTTTAGGGCACGAGCCCAAAAATGAGTCAGATCCAAGTCTCAAGTGGACCACACAATGGAAACAGTGAGGCCAATGATGTCCACCGTTGAAACCTTTCTAGGGCCCACAGTGATGTTTATTTGTCATCCAACCGGTTCATAAGGTCACACAGATATGGATGAAAAAGAAAACACAAATATCAGATTAATCTAAAAGTTCTGTGGGCCCCGAGAAGTTTTCAATGGTAAGAGTTCAATCCTCACTGTTTCATATGGTGTGGTCAATTGAGCTTTGCATCTGCCTCATTTTTGGGCTCATGGCCTAAAATGAGCTGAAAAAAAAATAAAAAAGTATGGACGGCATGGATAAAACACATACATCAGTGGGCCCCACAGAGCTTTGACATCAGCTAGCTGGCTGATGTTAGGGTCACCAGCCAAACCGCGTCCCTACGACCCAGCGAGTCAGATTGGTCCGGTACTGAGCCGGACCGGACGAGTTACGTGAGACTCGTCTAAGCATTAAAACCTTGATTAGGGCCCAACCAGACCCATTCATGATGCCAATAGGTAGGTCAGGCCTCAAATCAAAGGCCCATTTACTAAATTGGGTGGGACCATGCCCGAGTTTTGGCCCCATCAGTAATCAGACGGGCTTGGGCTACACTGACCTGGGCCGAGAACCGGCCTCTTACCGCTCCTAATCATCGGTCATGTGTTCGAGTTTTACAAACATTCCTGCAACAACTGCGTCTCCAGTTTGTCATGATGAATCCATCTTGCCTATTATGATTCGCAATCATCAGCATGATCGTATGGGGTGGGCAAGATTGCTATTCAGGTCGGATTGGGCCAGGTTGTCAAGGCCGCTGGGTTGTGTTCGGGTTGGAAAATGCCCACCCAATTTAAATTCGGGTTGATTTGGGTCGAGCAAATTCAGGCCGGGTTAGATCGGGTTCAGAATAATCAAATGCATTAAGGTTGGGTTGGGTTGAGTAAAGATAACGGGTTAGGTAACATTGAGGTCGGGATAGGCTCGATTGACCGTCAACCCTATCCAACCCGCCCAAGTTACATCCCTACATATCATACACTAACGCATGCATCAGTGGGCCATGATAACCCCAAAATCTCATATACCATCATTTGAACCAAAGTCGGTATTGTGCGGTAACTCAACCATTCACAATACTAACTTCTAAAACCTTCAAATTATAAATAATCAGAGATTAACAAGCAACATACATAGCATTACAAACCCATGAACGGCAACGCCCATGTACAACTGTGATGCAAGACGATGTACCACAGCCCTAAAATCCAAATCACATCGTTCGGAGAAGCCACTAATACCTTGGGTACCAGAACATGCCCTTAATGCCTTCTGGGTCAGCTTCAAACCCCAAGTTCTTATAGAAATCCACAACTGGAGATGACAAAAACAAGAAAATGTCAAGTTTTAGGTGGTTTTGACTTGAAATTAGTTTAGCAAGCGAAGTAAGCCTGAGCGGCTGTACAGGGCAGCTCATGGACACACCACAATTGCCAGTGTGGCTGACAGGAGCAATAACTAGGCCATTTACCAGGTGGGCCTGATGTTCTCACCCCAAATGTGCCCATGTTCTCACCCCAAAATAAGCCATGATGCTAGAAGCAGTTAGATGGGCAATAAAACTACGTAGTTTAGCAAGATGTAGAGCTGTACACAAACCGAGTTAGCTTGGTTAACTCGCTCGACTCAGCTCAAAACTGGGTTCGAGCCGAGTGGAGCTGATTTTTTGAGCTCAAAAAAATTTCAAGCCAAGTCTGAGCTCAACTCGACTCAGCTCGGAATTTGACTCGGTTTGAATCGATTCAACTCGGATCGGGTTCACTTAATATAAATATTTTGTAAATATTTATATTTTTAAATAAATTATATATTATAATGTTAAAAACACTAAAACCTAAACTTGAACTCAGCTCATAGGCTTGAACTCGGCTCAAAAGATCGAGCTCAAGCTCGGCTTGAACTCGGCTCGAGCTGGCCCGAGCTACTGACCGAGCCAAGCTGAGTTCAAGCTGAGGTAGCCTGCTGGTCAAACCGACCCGAGCTGGGCCAAGCTCGACTCGACTCATGTACAGCTCTAAGTAGATGGCCACGCTGAAAGGAGGGAAAACAAGTTCGAAAAAATACCCAAAATAGCCCTTATAGTGTTACAGATCAGTTAATGTACGTGCAACCACATGTGCCAGCATGGCAGACGGGCAATATCCAAGCCATCCGTCAAAAGGGTACCACTATGTAGATTCCCTGTTCCAGGAATCAGTGGGTCCACTTGTCGGGTGGACCAAAATTAACTGAACAAATGAACAGTTGTGAAAAAATATCCTACATACTGACTGAACTGCTTTTATCTTTGGGCAGTAACATCTAGACGGTGAGTTCCACCTGATGGATGGCTTGGATATTTCGCCAGTCTGCCATGCTGGCATATAGGTGGAGTGTGCATTAGTGGACTTCTACATACATTTGAGATTAGCAAAGCTAAATAAAAACTGATCTGGTTTCTCTACAATGCACAAAAACCTTGTTGATTAACTCGAAACTCAGATGAGTTGACTCGATTGTTCTAAACACCAATTGAAAAAAGCTACCTGAAGCCACCCAAATGATTCTAAACTCAGAGAGTCTTTTAGACAAGTTGAACTAGTATATTGAAAGATTGATGTCTGACCCTAGTCTGAGTTTTGAGCACTGCTATTTAAGTAAAAGACCAATGCAAAAGGAGTATAAGGGATGTCGAGGATGAAGCTATCCATGTTGATTAGAATAAAGAAACTATACGAAGCTATCTATGTTGAAACTATACCTTGATTATCAGCAAACAATGTTATATTGCCAATATCCCTTTGCAGGAGTGCACGTATTAGCTGTTCGACCAGAGCCTTTCCAAGACCCTGACCCTGAAAAATAAAGCACACATCATTCAAAACAGCATCAAAACTCAAAATCTCTGTTATTTTGTATAAATACCAATAATCCAATGCATCAAGGAACTCCCTTCACGAGCTTTTGGGAAAGGGGAAAAAACATCTAAGATGTGTCACAAGTGTAAAAATAAGTGTTTGGCGGTCTGCACAATTGAGCCCATAGCTTGGTCGGCCCAAAACTGATCTGATGGACTCTGGCATTGATGGACCACACCCCAAATCCTAGCCATCCAATCTCTGGCCTTTCCCATTAGTAACTGTATTTTTTCTTAACCATCTATTTGCAGGCCAATGATTGGTGGGTCAGGAATCAGGATTGTCCATCTAGAAAACTTTTTCAGGCATGGTCCACCCACTAAGGGGCCCATCAACAGTCTGGATCATTGTCATGAGCCCCATTGTACTATAGACTATCAGAACAAAGAACTCAGGGGTTGTTTGGATGCTGGGACTTCCCAGTCTTGGGAGAGTTATGAATCTTGAGAGTGCTCAATCCTGAATTGGTGACTACTGTATTGGAAAATTATTTGTTTGGTTAACATTCTGGATTGGCAGTCACATATCTTCAAATCAATCTGTTGTTTGGTTGACAGATTTAGAAGAAGAGGGATACTCAAGTGCACCTTTCTTAAGAGCAAAATGGCTGAGGGGGGGGGGGGGGGGGGGGGGGGGGTTGGAAACGCTTTTCCAAGGGAGTCGGCAATCCCTACTATTGGGACAGGGAGTGGTAGGACTCATAAATAATAACCTCTAGAGGATCCAAACAGGGAAATCAAAGCAAATGCCTCGTTCAGCCAATTCAAGATCAACCAATGCAAGGATCCAAACAGGATCTTAAATAACAATGTCTCTCACATTTCATGCAAGTTCAAGAACGTGCATGGGTGTCAAGTATGTCAAGGTATTAAACATTTCATGTTCATGTGTGATGCTAACACATCCTTCATGTATCCCAAATTGCCCTTATCAAATAAAATAAATCATGGGGTGACTAGGTAAGTGACTTGAGAGATGCTCCAGTGCTCTCAAAGCACTGAGTTATAGTACTCCTAGTTGAATTGGGTCACTTGAACAGTCCAGTCGATTGATCTAGAATATCCATTAGGTCTAGCACGCATTGCATGGGCTACCATGCAAATATCACACCAATCTGATGATCTCAACTATCTGATGAATGGACTCTAATATGGACGGTCTCGATCATTGAACAAAAATAGGTCTCACCAACAAGTCAATCCATTTATTTGATAGCTCCCATCATGGATTACTTCTTATTCTAAATATTCCCCTGTTAGGCAATCCTAACCATCCCATCCATGGTTGGACAAAATGATGGCTACAAAAAAAAAAAAAGGCCAAATCTAGGTGGATTTGATCATCCGATAAGTCTTATTTTTGCATGGTAGTCCTTGAATGTGTTCTAGACTTACAGGACAGTTTAGATCTATCTATTGGACTGTCGGACTGTCCAAGTTACCATACGCAACCACGAGCCCTATAACTTATAGTGCTCTCAGAGAATTGGAGCATTTCTCAAATAACTTTCAACCCAATAGATGAAATAAGTTAGATTTCCATGGAATTCAATTGTTTTTCTTTTCTTCTCTTTTTTTTTTTTTTTTTTTTTTCCAGTCATACCTGATAGGATGGGTCAACAAGGACATCCCAAATCGTGGCATTGAACGCATGATCCGAAGTAGCACGAGCCATGCCAATGAGCTGCTTTTGGTCATTCCCCTCTGTCACATAACTTCTCCAAGTACACTAAGATGTTCATCATTTTTTATTAAAATAGATTTCAGCTGCAAATTGTATTGGAAGTATAAATAAGCATGAAATATCAGCTCAAATCTAACCAAAAGCAGCTGATAATACTGCAGTAATCTTGACTGACATAGGTACCTGTATCTGGAGATTTCCTGATAGAATGTAGGGTCGCAACCATGTAACTATTCTTCAAAGCCGCAGCTAGTTTTGTTAGTGGCCTCCTAGGCCAGCCCACCTATTCAATCCATGAGTTAGTAATGTTAATCAATGATTAAGGGTGCATGGCATTAACAAATCGTATTAATAATCAAGATATTTAATGATGCTTGTCATTTTTTATTCAACCCATCAATGGTACAGGTGGGACTGTCATCTCTGCAACATGAGACACTGACATGGCAGGCCCTATCATGGGATGGGCCATACCGCAATAACTACAAGAATAATGATCATGCTCGTCTGATGAAAGTTACAGCCAACAATCCCATTTAATGGTGGCCTATCAGACGTTACTATCCACTAATGGCAGAGACTCGCGCGTATCTTACATCCCCCACAGGTCCAACCATATGAATGGCTGGGATGAAAAGGTGGGCTATACATGTGGAGTTTGTTCGGCCAAGCGAATTCTCGATGGAGCATCATGTATCTCCTGGGGCTATAAATATTAAGGGCATGCAAAGAAAATTTTACACGGTCCTTAGGGAAGTTATTGAATCAATCATAGTTTTGTGAGGACCACTATGATAAAATACTCAAGGGAGGGAGAGTACCGGGAATTGTGATATCTCACCTTCCAAAATAAAAAAAGAGAAAGCGCATTTGAGAAGTTATGAAAATCCACGCTTCATTTCAAATAAATTCTATAGTTTTTATACTTTCTCTGTAAGAAGATATGCAAGATCAAGCAGTTAATCAGCTGCAACCAACTAGAGAAATATCACAGATCAACAAAACTCTGGCTTACTCTTGCTGTCATAGTGGTTCCAATCGGTTTTACGGTGGCGGCGTTTGGTTGGCTTCTGGGAAGGAATAGGGTCCTGACAGTCAACAATCTTGGGAAAAGAGGAATGCAGCTTCCAAATGTCTGCCTCATATGCCTCAATGCGGAGGAAACTGTGGATCATCTCTTCTTGCATTGTCCTTTCACTTCTGATATTTGGTGGAGCATACTTAGGTTGGCAGGGATCTCTTGCATTTTCCGAAATCTATGGACGACATGTTCTGCTCGAGGATCCCGGAGGAGCTCTGGGTAAAAAGAAGTGGAGAATTATCATAATGGTTGTTCTTTGGGCTGTAAGAAATAACCGTTGCTTTCACAATCGTGGTGTCTCAATGGCGGGGGTGTTCTCGAGGGTTTTGGTCATGTTTAGAGACCCTCCCTCTGGTTTTGTCTCTTTTTTGGGGGGTTTTCACTGTTTCTCTTTTGGCTTTCGGTTTTCTTTTCTTGTTTGGTTAGGTAGTGTTTCTTTTGCTTTTGCTGTTGATCAATAAAATTCTAATCTTTCAAAAAAAAAAAAAAAGAGCAAGAGGCAGAGATTGCCCCATTCAAAGTGTCAATCTAAGAACTCCCTAGCTAGACCATCCACCAACTCATTAGTTTTGCAAGGGATGCGATTATGGACCATCCAAGGGCCTTTTCAGAAGGGGAATGAACCGTACTTTTTCTCATTTCATATCCAGACAGATTTGATTCAACAAAATCAGGCGTTCAGTTTCCCCAAGTGTCCCACGTGGAAGTGGAGAGACATTAAAAGGCATGTTTTTTCAATCTGTTCCCATTCATCTACAACTCAAAATGGAACAGATAAGGCCGTCCTATCCAATTCGATCAGGAACAACCCGCATTTGACAGCCTGGAAGTAGCTAAAACATCCAAGATTCATCCATAATTCCCCAAAGGCCTTGAAATACCAGATTTCTTTCTTTATGCCCATGAAAATGTGTTAGAAGAGTCACCCTAACAACACCGGAAATCTTAGAATAGAAAATCTTCAGCCTAACCAAAAGAACATTAGCCTCAGCTTCATCTGACTTGTTTTTGCTGATGGAAAAAGAAAAGACCACAATAACAAAGGTCTGAATCTTCATCATTTTGAATTATTACCCCCGTTAATTGGTCATTGAACGGTTGAATATTCAACCAAAACACTAGATTCATCAAGGCATAGAGCTATCCTATTTTTTTTGTATTGGGGGATCAGCCTTTTCTTATGGAGGCGCATCAGGTCTAATGTATTCCCCTCTCGGTACAATAATTTGATTCAAGATGAGTGGAAAATAAAAAATAGCATCCCCAAATTAATTAATGAAGTATTACAAGGAATTGATATTTGCACCCTTTATTTTTACTATGCACATTCCTCTTTCCTTTATCTTGTTTTTTCACACCTCTATTTTTATTATGCATTTTCCCCTTTCCTTCATCTTTTTTAATTTTTTTGAACTTATTTGCATTTTTGCACAACCAGAAAAGTTGAAAGAAGCAAAGGAAATGGATGTCTCTATCAGAACCATGGGTGTAAATGTAAATATAACTTCTCTTTATCATGCCTATGCATATGGGAATTTCCTGTGTTAAGGGAATTGTCTAACTAAGATAAAAGATTCTTTTAATTCATTGAGCATAAGTTCTCACCTTATCACATAAAGCTTCGAGATCATATACATCAACATCTCCACCTGAAGAAAAGATTATCTGTTCTATTGTTCCATCTGGTTGGGTCTTCTCAACAAGTACGATCTCCTGAGGAAAAGGTTCTTCGTCCTCTGGGAGTGTCTCGGGCGGTTCAATTACTTGTGTCGTGTTGTTGTTCTTCAAAAAGCTGCACCAGCAAGAAAATTAGGCATAGAAGAAAGCTGAAATATGACATGTGAGGCTGCATTTGGAGGCACAAATGAGTCAAATTGTGAACATTCAATTTAATCAAGAGGAAATGACAAATGCATTTGGTGATGTTTCTTGTATTGATAATGACAAAGTAGCCCTCAAATTGCAGTTGCATTCTTCATATTGCTTTTATTTTAAAAGTCAAAACACAACTGCAATTTGGAGTCCAGTATGTTAATATGAATATCAAGGTGTGATTTGGTTAGTTGCACTTTATTAGACTAATTGTTGCAGTTCAATTCAATAATACACATCCTACATGCAGCCACCGCAAAGCATCAACAGGATGGATACATGGATGATGATGGTGATGATAAAAGAAATCAATATTCATCCTAGGAATCTTAGATGTTAAGCATGTGCAACTACCAGATTGGACTTTGATACTAGCTGTAGGAAGCATGAGCAGTTGCAGGAGTGGGAATGGCACAAAAAAGCTAATATTGTGCTATTTATGATTTGCAAAACCTGTACTTTCAAGCCCAAAAGCCTGTGTGGAAGCCTGAGTAGAAGAATCATGCAAACTCGAATTGAGGATCAATTATAGGGTATGGAGCCTTAAACATTCAGTTTTCTAAGGCACAGAATTCAATACATGCGAGGCCCATGATACATTGTCTAGACCACTAATCAGGGATAGTAGATTCCTCAAAAATCTCCAACATTGGGAAATCCATTCCTTTTATCAGTGTCTTAAAAATCGATGGCTTATCATCATCTAAGTTATCCCAATTAATTGGGGCTGGCTACATGAATCCTGCTCCACCATTTCACTCTATCCAGGCCTCAATTAGACAGCAGGTCATCAAGTATTTTCTTACTACTTCCATCCACGTCCTTTAAGGCCTTCCCTTTGCCCTTTTAGAGCCTTCAACTAGTACCAACTCACTCCTAACCGGTGCAGTTCTTGGCCTCTGTTGCATATTACCAAACCATCTAAGTCTACTTTCCCTAATCTTATTACCTATTGGTGCTGCTCCAAAGATCCCTTGTATGCATTAGTTTCTGATTCTATCCTTCCTCGTCTTGCCACTCATCTATTTCAACGGCCTCATTTGAGCTACACTCATCATATGAACATATTGCACCTTAACTGCCCAACATTCTGTCCCATAAAGGATGGCCAGTCTTATAGCTATCCTATAAAATTTCCCTACTAGCTCAAATGGTACATGATGATTACATAAAACTCCAGAGGTACATCTCCATGTTTTCCACCCAGCTTGAATTCTGTGGGCAACATTCTTCTCATTCTCTCCACTCCAATGAATTATTGACCTAAGTTATCGAAAGTGGTCATTTTGGGAAACTCCTTGGTCAACAATCTTAACTAATTCTCCATTTTCACTCCTATTGTTACTAAAATATTGCACTCCATATGCTCTGTTTTTAGTCCAACGAATTTTAAATCCTTTAGATTCTAAAGCACCCCTCCAAAAATCTAACTGTGTTTACACCCTCCCTTACCTTGTCAATCAAAATTATGTCATTCACAAACAACATATGCCACGGGATCTCTTCTTGCAAATCTTGGTTAACTCATCCATAAACAATGCAAATAGTACAGGCTCAATGTTGACCGCTAGTGCAAGGCTATAGTAATTGGGAACTCCCTGGTCTCTCCACTAGTGGTCCTCACAAATGGATGGCCAATGCAAATTTCCTACAAATAGATGGCTAAGGCAAAGAGAGAAAAAAAAATGGCATTGCTTCATTAGAAAATAGGCCTATGGTAGAACAGTTGGGATATTAAAATCCTAGAGACTTTTTGGAGCATAACCCATCCACGATGACACCCATCAGAGACATCGCATGTCCTCAAAGAGTTGAATGATTGCAAATGCTCAATGCACTATAATTCCTCCCAAGACATGCATGCCATCTAGTGTGCTATGAACACAATGCATGGTTGCATACAAGGAGGAGCTAATGGCAACTCAGATGGTTTGTAAAGGCATCGCACGGGCTTTCATGGATTGCTTTTGTGTATGCATGCTTTTGTGATGGGAATGCACATGAATAGCTGGCACAGTTGGAACTTGGAATACAGGCGCAAAGGAGAAAGTTTCAATTAGTTTGTTGGGCCTATGGACAAGCAATTATTAGCATGTAGGAATGGTCCTAAGAGTACATCATCATGAGTGAATGTCTACTGGCAACAATGATGTTCATCATGCTTCATGAGCAATGAAATGGACGCCTTCTGTAGTTACCCAGTTGAATATGAACTTCGCGAATAGGGATTATAAGCTCCTTAGCCCGGGCATATGCATAGTACCCCTGAGCCTAGAATTTAAGTGGGCTCCATGGTTCAGTGTTCAGACTCCATATCATCGATCTTAGGGACCACACCATGGATAGACCCCATCCCAAGAATCTAATACGCTCAGAGATCCTAGCAAGTCAATTTTGGCCTTTCCCCTTTGATTCTAGAGGTTGCAATTTTTATTTTATTTTATTTTTAAATTTTTGAAAGGAGACTATTTTTATAAAAAAAAGTCGCCGACGTGGCACCAATTTTAAAAAAGGGAAATTGAATCCCTCAAGGGATATTATGCACAAGGCCCATTTCATACCATACAGCTTCACCTTACTGAAAACCTCCATCTCCAAATGACTAATATTACAAAAATATGTCCCATTCCTTTCCCCCAAATTGCTCCAAGAGTAGCCAACAAGAACAACCTCCAAACACTTTTATCTTTCTTCCCAAACCTGACACCATGCCAGGCCCAAAGCAAATCACCCACTAACACCAGCATCACCCACGGCATGTTGAAAATCTTAAAAAGACTAACCCAAACCTCGTCGGTAAACTGACAATGAATAAACAGATGTTCAACCAATTTGCCATTCTCCATGCACATCACAGAAACATTAGTCATCACCATTGACCTTTTCTAGAGGTTGTCAATAGTAAACACTCTTTCTTTCAGCAGCCAAGCAATTGTTGCAACTTTTAGAGGGGCGCCATAGTGCCACACGAATGACGTAAGCATCTTCCTGCCTCCCCCTCAAGAGGAGCGAAGCATCCTGTACAAGGAACAAAACAAGACCCGACCCGACTTGTCTTTTAACCATATTATCCTATCACTATCCTCCACAGACGGGAAAAAGCTTTGAAGGCAATTCTGGAGCGGCACAACCCCAGCCCAAAGCGATGGAATTTGTTCTTATCATTCGGCCCTTGCTAGAGAAAATCACGCCTTAACCTATCTATCCTGACCAAAACCGATTTTAGGCACTTGAACGGGGGCATAAAATACAAAGGCATATTCAATGGCGCTACTTTACTAAGAGTTAGCCGGCCACCCAACACAAGATACTGACTCTTCCAACTTGAAAGCTTTCTTTCAAACCTCTTTTTCTACACCCAACTAATTCAACCATCCGATTTGCCTCCTCATTTGACATCCGAACTCTTAGTATCTCACTCTTGGCTAAGTTTACCGTGAGGAGACCACTTCAAAGCATCTAATGATCGTTCTCAACTTATCCACATTCTTTCGTCCACCTTGCAGAAGAATAAGATAGTACTATTAGCAAACTGAAGTCAGGGTTTAAGGAGCTAGTCCTTTCCACCCTAAACTCGTAATCTTCTACCTTTTTTCTAGCATTTTGCTCAAGGATTTCACCGCCACTACGAATAGAAAGGGAGAAAGGGGATAGCCCTAATAAATGTCTCTCAAACTTATGGGGGGGGGGGGGGGGGGGGGGGGGGGGGGGGGGGACACTTTGTATGATCCGTTGATCGTTCTCAGCAGATCACTTTGGGTGATCCCTAACAAACACTTTAGGAGAACACTTCAAAGCATCTAATGATCGTTCTCAACTTATCCACCATTGATGTGTCCACCTTGCAAAATAAGATAGTATCGTTAGCAAATTGAAGTCAGGATATTAGGGAGTTGGTCCTTTCCGCCCTAAACTCGTTTCTACCTTTTTTCCAGCATTTTGCTCAAGGCTTTCGCCGCCACTACGAATAGAAAGGGAGAAGGCGGATAGCCCTAATAAATGTCTCTCGAACTTATGAAAAAAAAAAAACACTTTGGGTGATCCGTTGACTAGAACCAAGAACCTAGCCGAATGCACTCCTTCATCAATCATCTTCATTTCACGCCTCACTCTAGCCTCCTCAGCATATAATCAAGAAAGTTCCAATCCACATGGTCATAAACATTTTCTAAGTCCAACTTGTCGATAATACTTTTCAAGCCTTCCTTATATCTGGAATTGATACACTCGTGCGCAATTAAGGCACTACCAAAATGTTTCTTCCAATTATAAATGCACTTTGCCTTCTGGAGATGAATCTTGCTAGAACTACACTAAACCTAGTTGTTAGGGTTTTGGCCAGAATTTTGTAAAGACCCCCAATCAGACTTTTCGGGCTAAAATCCTTTAAACTCTCCACTCTCGCCACCATGGGAATTAATGCAATAAAAGATGCCCCAAGCTCTGCCATTAGCCTTCCCCTCTTGACAAAATCCACCATAAACTTCATCACATCGCCTTTCACACAGCATTTCCATTTGAAGCCTTAGAATTGACTCGACAAGATGGCATAATCTGTTGTTGCAGGGTCCATCAGATCAACAACCTGGATTACCTAACCATGGGCACAATTCATACAAATTACAACTTGAAGATATTGTGGATATATTTCCTTTCAATGAATCATTTTACAAAAGCACGATGCAAGAATACTGATGGCTAAGTACTCTTTTTATAGTGAAAATTAATTTACTTAAGAGACGACAAAAGAACTGTGTAAGGCCCAATCAATCACTGGAGCTGGGTACAGAATTATAAGATCAAACCTGAATATGGCATGGCTGGCATTACCGTTGATTTTTATACCCATTAAATAAATAGATAAATCCCAAATGTTCAAGAAGTTTTAGGACTTAAGCTTCCAATAAAACCTCTAAATAAATACTTAATGCAAACAAGGTTAAATCTTAGATTAAAACTAAAGAGAGAAAGATTATTGATACCCTTCAGGTAATTCTTGAACCTACAAGAAGTATGAATGATTTGTGCTTGGGGCAGCATGTACAACCTAATCCGAGCTAAGGGGGATTCCACTTTCCTGTTTTTTCCATCCCAAATCAGAAGTGAGACGTGCATAGGAAGATCCCAAGCATATCTCACTCTCGCTAGCTTTTTTATGTGAATTAATCATTTTGACCTTGGCACCAGGATTTCAGAATGGACCCCCCTTCACTCATGTAAAACAAAGACATTTCAGAACTACTTGTTTTAACATGCCATGATTGGTACTCTTCAAAAAAACACAATCGGTCAAATCTCCTTTTCTCAACGAAAACACATTTCATCCCTTTCACTTCCCATACAACCATATGCAGCAGGCCTCCCTATGGTCCCCACAGAATGTAGAATGTCCATCAGAACCTGGACATCTTTCCTCCCCAAAAATTATTCAACTGAGTATGGTTGGAGCTTTCTCCAGTAAGAAATGCTATTTTTCAGTCAAAGAAATGCTATGATGCATGCTTCATAGAAGTATCCTCCACACCTTACATGTGGCAAACATGTATGCTAATCAGCAATCTCAGTTTGGTGGGCCACCACATGGATGGGCTAGGCCAAAAAGATCTTCATGACAGGACAACTCCAATTGTTGTGAGTTTTCTCCTAATTGTGGACAATAACGCAAAATTTTTTTAGTTTAACCATCTTTTCAGGCCACCGATCAGAAGCTACCACAACCAGTCCACCAACGTGGTGACCCACTAAATCAATGGTCTTGATCATCGTACAAAAGTGGAATGGAATTCCATGAAGTGGATGCATCATAATAGGCATTCCTCTTCTCCAATAAGAGATTAGATTAAAGATACATACGTAAAAGTGCATGAACACATGACCATAAAAATGGCAAGAAAAACCTGAGACTCAAAACTGATTTACATACAGGAAACTGCTACAAGCAACATCTTTCATTCATTTTGGAACATAACAAGGTTGTGAACCACATAGTGCAACAATTTAAGTAAATCTACAATATACATGTTCAATTTCTCTAGATCAGCATTCATCTAAAATTACCCAGATCTAATGGAATCCCATAAGCTAGCCTTCAGTGGACAAACCTTTGGCTTTCTTCTTACTGCAAGATAAAATTCAGAATGACATTGTTAACAACACATCTACATGCATTCTAGCTCAGTATGCCCATGACAAAGTAAGAATTTAAATATCAAAAGCATAGATACATGTCAGCTTACTCGGAAGCATATCATGATATAATATGGATTGGAGGGAAAGGGTAGGAAGATAACTTGTTGAATATCCTCACAGAAAAGGGAAAGCTTTCAAACTACATTCTATCCCGAGACATCATAGAATTCAAAGTGAGAATGAACTACCCTCACAGAAAAGGGAAGCTTTCAAACCACATTCTATCCTGAGACAGATAATAGAATTCAAAAGTGAAAATGTACTACTCCCCCTTCTAACTTCCCCCTCTAACCTACATCATGCCATTCCATTTTTATTTATTACCAGTTTTAAGATGGAGTATATACTCACTATTTTGTATAAGTTATTAGAAATTAGAGCATGTAAATTATCAGCCATGGAATCATGGTAGTTCCACTGCCTCATAAATCTTATGAGCTGAATTACTGTAAGTTTTCCAGTGTTTATTGAGTGGTGATGACCAATCAATGGCCCCGTTGTGGATGGAGCACATTATCGCAATCACACTATTTTAAGGGTAACAACCAAAAACCTTCAAGAAATTATTTTAATCATCTCAAATTAGCACATCATTTTCTTTTTAATTACCATTTGATGGACACCACTTGGATGGTTAGGACTGTCCAATAAGTTTGATTTCGAGATATGATCCATTCGCATGGGCTTTACGATTTGGAAAGTCAAGATTGACGTGTATGAAAGCCACATGTAAATTTTGTATCGCCGCTAAGTTGTAGGTTCGAAATCCCAAAGCCCCAACTGTAGTTTGCAATTCAAACTCGAAAATGATATATAAATAAAAGACAAATGCTTCCACCATCTGGATTCTTGAAGCAAATGAAGATGCATGGTTAATGAAACAGCCCCGAATCAAAACCCAAAAGGGTTGGCCAACAGTACCCAATTTGAGGAGTCATTCACAACACAAACAAAAGCCCAAGAGGATTGTTCTTAGTAGAGTTCTTTGATATGGGATGGAAGAATTGTTTAGTAGAGGAGTACAACTCAAACTTGTCTCACTTAAGCAAGCTTTCGAGATTACCAAAAGAGAATGAGAACTTTATCCAATTGACAAATGAAAGCACTACCATTCCTCCTACAGGATCCGGAGCCAAGGAGATACTCTATAATGAAGAAACTAACAGCCAACAAGACGATATAGAGACGAAAAAGGGGAGCATACTATAATTGCGATGAAAGATTCACCCCAAAAGAATGCTGCAAAGCTGGATCGAAAGTATTGGAAGAGTACAAGAACAAGGAACATGAGGCAGAGGACAATACTAGCATTTGGTTCGATCTAAATACGGTAAATTACATAGGTTGGAAAGATTTCTAGGATTTCCTTTTATTGTTAGAGGCTTATTTCTTTTAAAAGTTGCAATGTCTAGAGAGGGGGGGAATGAAAATAATATTTTGTGTCGGGTGGAGGATCTCTCATCTAAAGAGATCAACTCCTTCTTCCTCTTCCTTTTCTTTTATCATTTCGTTTTCCTTTTCTCCCCTCTTAATACCATTGTGTCATGATTTTCCATGGGGGCATCTCTCGAGAAAAAAAAAAAAATCTATGGGGTTGTATCATTGGAGTTATTTATGCTTTATGCTTGTCAAATTTTCAACCTCTTCTCTCTTGTTGTTCTGTGAGATTGTTTGTGGAGATTATGGAATACAATGAGAGGATTCATTTCCTCCTTTCTCTTCATAGTATAATAATTGTTATTCACAAAAAGCAATATGAGAAGGCTAACTGAATTGTTCAGTTGCATTTCCCCAGAAATTGAGAACACAAGAAGAGAGCTAACCTGGCATCAGCCTAGAGTACGGATTAGAACAAATCAAGATCCGATCCAACACTTGTAGATGACATGCAAGAAAATGCCGATGGCATCTGCAATGGATACAATTTTATAAGTCTTGTTGAAATGCTAAATAAAGCTTAGTGAATAATTGCAAATGAAATAGACCCATTTGGTAATCCATGGTGTGGTGGTCCATGAAGTTCATCGAGAAGGTTCCACCTTGAATGGCCTATGTCACAAAAATCTCATTGCTACAGGAGATCCCCAACTTCCATACAAGGGTAAGTCAGAAACAATGGTCCAGTTTGCCACATGTGTATCATCAATGAGACCCACTGGTTGAACAATCAAACTCCATAATGCAGAGGCATTTTCACACCGGGCTCCAGTGGGATGGCCTGTGAGATGCAAGGGCACACTCAGGGTAGGCGGCCCGTGTGAGGCGAGTGGCTCGTGTGAGGCGGAACCCATGTGATGTGGGGCCCACGAGGGAGGTTCAGACGAGGACTTAACCTATGAGATGTGAGGCCTAGGCTATTAGATAAAGGGATTGATTCACCATGCTCTATCAGTTCGAGCTTTTAGAAGAAGTGGTTAATTATCCTGCATCAAAGTGGCATCAAAGCAGGAGGTCTCATGAGATGTGGGGACTGGGCTATGAAATAAAGGGATTGATTCACCATGCTCTATCAGTTCGCGCTTTTAGAGCAAGTGGTTAATTGTCCTGCATCACTCCACATTGTTGGGCATAAGGGGCAAACCCGGCTACCTAGCAAATCTCTTTTTCTTCATCAAAACTTAAAAGGCAAAAGCATATTCATCCATACTAGTATTTTCCTTGAGAAGCCATGTTAGATGGTGGGGTTATCAACCGTAACATGGCACATGTATATGCCAAATCATGGCTTGTTGCGGTAAGCATAGCCCCAAAAGCACATGATCAAGTGATCCTAATCATCGAACTGGTGGACATTGAATTGACAGTTAAAAGCACGGCCCACCATGGCTTTATTATGGATGATCAGTCATAGCCCAAAAATCACACGATCGAGCCATCCTAAACATCCAATTGGTGGACATCAAATTGACACTTAAGGAAGGAGTTCAGGGGAATGAATCTCATGGCCAAAATCAAATGGTTAAGGTCATATGGGCACAACCCCCAAAAGTACAAAATCAAGCAATCCTAACCATGCAACTGGTAGACATTTAATAGACAATTGAAAGGGTGACCCATTATGGCCATATTCTGGATGGTCATTCATGGCCCAAAAACCAAAACTGAGTGATCCTAATCATCCAATTGGCGGACATTGAATTGACGGTTAAAGGGTGTCTGTGAGCCAAATCAAAGGTAATATGTTTAGGGTCATCTGATCAGCCCGATCTTTGACCTACGCCCAATCGGCACTAGGACCAATGATATGGACGGCTTGGATTGGCATAAATCCACATAACATGTACAGTGGACAAGTCAACCTCATTTAAAACGGTGCAGAAAATCCAATTCAATCATTTAACAGAAACCATTAGCAAGTGATGGTGGACATTCAAGAACCGACCCAAAGCAATTTTCAAGATCTTTCGGGCATCCTCCATCCACAGTGGGCCCCATCATATCAGCGGTCCGGATCAACATACCATTGGTCCCACATGCACGGAATCCTGCGCCTCACCAAAATATCTATTTGTTGAGGCTCAGGACCCAGCGATTATTCCCCACTCTGCAACAAAAAGCTCAGTTTTTTAATGAAATTTACAAAAAAAAAAAAAAAAAAAAAAAAAAAAAAAAAAAAAAAAAAAAAAACCAGTTTACAGAAACAGAAAAATGGCAGTAATTACCGCATAATCTTGTGAAGGGGCTATTTCGAAAAATAAAGTACAAAATTTACAATTAAAGTACTGTATTTTAACATAATTTACGAATTCACCCCGGATTTTCCAACAGTAAACGAGTGTAAGTTCTTACACCGAAGGAGGGATGGAGGCGTAGGTTAGCATTTCTTTGCCTTGAGACGTAGAGAGGAGCACCAGCAGCAAAACCGCAGTCTCCGCTACTGTTTTTTTCGTGCGTTTAGGAATAAACGGGGACGGGCAGATAAGACCTTGTAAATGATGAGCACGGTGCGCAGTGTGCGGATGACGTATTGCGTGGTGTCATACACACCACCGACCTCCGTAGTGTGTTGACGTCACCAAGTTATGTGGATCCCACCATGATATATGTGTCATATCCACGCCGTCTATCCATTTTTAAGATCATTTGAGGTTCTGAAATAAAAAATAAGTCAGATCCAATCTCAAGTGGACCACACCACATAAAGCAGTGGGACAGTATTTACCACCGTTAAAACCTTAGTAGAGCCCACCATGATGTTTATTTGCCATCCAACCTGTTCATCAGGTCACAAAGATCTGTATGAAAGGAAAATAGCAAATATCATCCTGACCCAAAACTTCTTTGACCCCACGAAGTTTTCAATGGTAACCATTCAATCTCCTACTACTTCTTTATGTGGTGTGGTCCACTTGAGCCTTGGATCTGCCTTATTTTTTATTTCATGCCTAAAATCATGTGTCAATATGAATGGACGGATTGAATATAACACTTATATAGAGGTGGGCCCACAGCTTGGTCACGTCAACACACGAGGTCGGTGGTGTGTGGCACACCACGTTGGTGGGAGACGCAAGTATCCGGCAACACATGTTACTGGGAGTTCCTGCAACACAGAGCCCTCTCGGTCCCACAGAGATGTCCGTATAAAATCAGATCCATCCATCGGTTTCTCCGGATCATCTTAAAATAAGATCCCAAACATGAACTAGATCTAGGACTCAGGTAGACAAAATTTCAAGAAGAAGAGGGACTGAACGCCCATAATTCAAAATTTAGTGAGCTGATTAGGTGAGACCCTGGATCCACCGAGCTGGGTGGGACCCCTGACTGTGGGGCCCACTTTGATGTATGTGACTACATCCATGCCGTTCATCCGGATTGAAAGCTTACTTTACGGCGGATTAAAAAAAGAAGCAAAAACTGAAATAGATCCAAATCTCATGTGGACCATAATACAGGAAACATTGGTAATCAACCAACCGGCTCGACCCTCTCGTCCTCTTCTAACTGGTGTAGCTGCTGAGCGGGGAGCTGGTGTGGGTGGGTGGGCTGATCGATCATCAAGACTGGTGAGGGATGGGCTGCTCGATCGTTAAGACCAGTGATGGGATTGGATGCTCGATCAGCAATACCCTCAGTGTCGGAGGTCTTCTTGGAACATGGACAGGCAGCAGTTGCCGCCGGGGCGTGAGCTCTCATTCGCACCATCTTGGAATCAAGGAACAGTAAAAAACTTGCCACCGTGAGCAGCCCTACTTTAAATATCATTTGATCATCTGTCGTTCGTGTGTTGGGTTCTACCGTAGGAGCATGACATGAAGGAAAGTCGGGGCTCCTGCAGGGCCGCTGCCACATTTCAATGTTCAGCGACGACACGGGACTGACGAAAAGGAGCTTATCTACTTTCACTGGGATGATCTTTCTTCTTTTATCACAAGACACTTTTATTAGTTCACTCCAATGTCTTAATTTAGCCAAACAAAATATTTGAATAATACTAATTAAAAGTATATCAGTTAGTAGCATAATATTAACATATACCTTAAATCATCTAAATTTGACATTTTTTTTTAATATAAAGTAACTCCGAAATGAATTACTATGTGAACTCACCTCTCACATATATATAAGTTGTGATATCACACAAATTTCATTAGTTAGGTTGGTCATGATATTGCATGAATGGACATACAATCAGCATGAAACATGAGCCAACATGTTAGATTAGTATGTGATTTGGGTCATAAATCAATTACAACACATTTGTGATCGAGAAGGGACTGAATATTGCAAAGCTGGAAGAACCGGAAGATGGTAGACTATGATCCAACCCAAGAGTGAAATGGCTTGATCATTAGGCCATACAATCTAAAAAATGTAGCTTGGCTTAAGCTTCCAAACACGTGTGAACTTGTTCGCCGTTATGGTAATTGATGTTATTGTTGTTATGCTTCATCAGTCTTATTCTAATTAATTGGGGTTGGCTACATGAATCATATTATGCTAATATTCCATTCTATCAAGGACCGTAACTTCAATTAGTCCATTAATAACATGCTTGTGAGAAAAAATTTCACTCTATCATGAAACATAGTTGCTACTGTTATGCTTGTGAGAAATTAAATAATTAACCAAATCATATGAAATGTGTGCTTGGAAAATGAAATTTGATAAGAAATGCCCCTAAGATTGAATTCAAAATCTTAATTTCAAAGGTTTCCTTCATTGCACGCCAACTATGCACATGAATGAGATTGGGGTTAATTAATCCTCGCAACAACACATGTACATTCAATATGGACCATTCATCACTTTCTCAAATATCCACTTTTTTCTGTGATTAGAATGTCATGTTACCGGACCAGGCCATGTTCACAACAAACCACCCCAATTCCCCAATTGTTAAACTTACCTAATCTTACACACATGTGCTACATGGGCAAGAGAGGGCGTTTGCTCCACGGTAGCTTTACGTGAGCTCTTTTGAAAATAATCCCCTGCTTGGTTGGGCCCCACTTTGGTGTTAATGTAATTAAAAATTCATCCTGACCATCAACTATGTCACCCCATGTTAGACCTTGGAACTGAAAATCAATTCCATCGATGGTTCAAGTAGACTGCACAAGTGGAAATAGTGTGCAAAATTAAGCTCACCTTCCAAAGTGATTCCTTTGATGAGGTACTCTTAAATGAAGTATGGCCGTGATTTTTGAGTTCTACGCATAATCTTTGGTATGGCATTGAATGATTGGAGTGGATTTCACTTACTCATAACCATGGGTCCTGTAAAAATCAAAGGTAGACGTCTCCCCCTCTACTGTTTTATTGGTGTGGCCTACCTGGATCAAAAGTCAGTATGATATTTTGTCCCGAGAAGTAGAATGAGATGGCACATCCAACGGTCGTAGTGGATCTCACATGCACATCACTACATCACTGATGGGCCAATAAAAATAAGGTTAGGCGTCCTCTTCTGCCATTAAACTTCTTGGGCTCCGTTATAAGAAAAAAGGGCCATATTAGAACGAAAAGAAAACTTTAGGATTAACTGTGGCCCCTTCCTCATGCAACATAGTTCGTAGCTGGTCATGCCACCCACCTTGACATAGGTATTATATATCCAGGCTGCCCATTGGTTTTTTGAGCTCATTTTAGAGCATTAATAAAAATAAATAAATAAATAAAAGAAGCAGCTAGAAATGTAAGTAGTCCACATCATAGGAATTGGTGGATATTGAACTCTTGCTATTATAATTTTCCTAGGGCCCACCGTAATTTTTACTTGGCACCCAACTTATTGAAAAGGTCACAAAGACCTTGATGAAGTAAAATAAAAATAAAAAACAAATTTCAGCTTGATCCAAAACTTTTGGACCACAAAAAGTTTTTAATGCCTACTAACCACAGTTTCTATAGTGTGGTTAACCTGAGAATTTTATCTACTTTATTTTTAGCATCATGTCCTATCATGAGCTGAGAATATGGATGTAGGGCATGGATATACAATACGTATATCAAGGTAAGCCAAGGTCAGGGATGCACAGTAATGCTTGAGAACAAGTTGCACCTAATTTATTTATTTTTTTGAAAAACACACCTTCTCACGGAATCGGAAGAAGTTAAACAGCGTGAGATAAATCTAACCTTGATTTTTGATATGACCTACCATGTCATGTATGTAATATTCGGAGGCGGATTAAATACTGACAGGTTAAGTAGCGAGACTCGCTACTGTAGTGACGTCACCAAGTTATGTGGACCCCACTATGATGTATGTGTTATATCCACAACGTCCATTTATTTGGATATATTATTTTAAGGCATGACCCAGAGAATGAGTCAAATCCAAGTCTTTAGTGGACCCCACCAAAGAAAACAGCGGGAAGATTGATGCCCACCATTGAAACCTTCCTAAGGCCCACTGTGATGTTTTTTCGAAATCTAACCTGTTCAAAAGTTAAAAGAGACATTAAAGAAGGGAAAACACAAATAACAGCTTCAAATAAAACTTTTGTGGACTTTAGAAGTTTTTAACGGTGGTGTTACTGTCCCCACTGTTTTCTCTAATGGGGTCCACTGGAGCTTTGGATGTGACTCATTCTTTGGATCTTACTCTAAAATGATCTCTCTAGATGGATGGATGGCGTGGATACAAAACATAAATCATGGTGGGGCCCACAAAACTTGGTGACGTCACTTCAGTAGCGATCTCGCTACTCAACTTGTCAGTAGCCAATCCGCGCCTGTAATATTCACTCCCACCATCAGATTTGCAATCTAATTGGAAGTCTAGAGCCAAAATATAAGGCAAACTTGTAATTCAGGTGAGCCACACCAATATAATAATTGAAGTAGAGATGTCCACCTTTGATTTTTACAAGACCCAAGCATGATTGTGTGAAATCCACTCCAACCATTAGATGAGACAGAAAAGGCTAGGTGACGGACCCAAAAATAAGATCGACGCGTGATTCAAGTGGGCCTCATCAAACGAACTATTTTGGTGGGTGAAATTTTTCAGAACACTGTTTCCAATTGTGTGGTCCACCTGAACCACCGATGGGGTTGATTTTCAGTCCCTAAGTTTAATATGGGGTGACACACGTGATGGTCGGGTGTATTTTACAATAGCATCACAATAGGGCCCACCCAAGCCAACGACCATTTTGAAACAGGTGTTTCAAAGGTACTGCGGAGCAAACGCCCTCTCTTAACATTAATTAGCTAGTTGGACCAAAACGCAGGGTCCAACTAGTTGCGCATGAGCATCTCTCTCTCTCTCTCTCTCTCTCTCTCTCTCCCTATATATATATATATATATATATATATATATATATATATATATATATATATAGGAAAAGGTATAATGCGCTCGAGCTGATTTTAACGCCCCATGAGGTTGAGCTGTGTGGGCCCCACCGTGATGCGTTTCGAACATCTACCCCATCGGTCATATGCACCATTCCATCGTTGACCTAGGTCTCAAAAATCAAGTCAATCCATGACTTGTGTGGGCCACACCACATATAGAAGTGGAGAGGGGCCGTGCACCATTAAAACATTCATAACCATTTTTGAGGGCCCACCGAGATGTGGTTTGAAAATCCAGCCCATCCATTATGTGTGTCCCACTTGAATGAGGGTTCAGACCAAGTTTCAGGCGCATGCAAAACTCAGATGAGCCCCACCAAGTGCTTTTATATGTTTTAACGGTGTCTTCACATAATTTTAGATGGTATGGCCCACCCGAGTTTCGTATACGGCTGATTTTTGGGACATCCCATTATTTAAAGGGGACCCATCAAATGCATGGTGTTGATGGTCGAAACACATCACGGTGGGGCCCACACAGCTCGACCTCATGGGAGCTTATCGTCAGCTCGAGCGCATTGTACCTTTTCCATGTATATATAGAGAGAGAGGCATGCTCACCTACGCACCTATGCATGTGCGCACCTTTGTACACGTGTCATGGGTGTTGAATCCGAACGGTCCATAAGATGCAGAATCCCATCAAACCTTAGGGTGTGAATTTTCACCCTGATCTAAGATTCTGGTGGACCATAGCAAAGATAAATTCAAATCAAGAGAAGAAACTGTTTGCATTTTTCATAGCCCACCAAAGTTTTGGATCAAAGTAAAATTTCATACCAAGGGGTTTCATGAGGTTCTGCTTCATGTGGACCGTCCAGAGTTTCGAGATTCATCAGATATGATGAGTTCTCAAAAAAGTTCATATGTAGTACGTACCAACTGGTTCATGTGTGTGTGTGTGATATATATATATATATATATATGTGTGTGTGTGTGTGTGTGTGTGTGTGTGTGCGTGCGCGCGCGCGCGCATGTATATGTGTGTACATCTAAATAACATTTCATTCCAAGAAGAATATCATGCATGGCATGTATTATAAATGATATAAATGGGTAGTAACCATATCACATGTCTCTTGCTCTTACGAGCCATAAAGGTTGTGGATCAACCTGGTACTTGTGTTTTCACTTCATCCATATGTGTGATCTCATTAGCATGTTAGAGGGGATGAGGTATTGCGTTGTGGGATACACACCACCGACCTTAGTGGTGTGTTGATGTTACCAAGTTATGTAGATCCCACCATGATATATGTGTCGTATCCACGCAGTCTATCCATTTTTTGAAAGCATCTTAGGTCATGAAACAAAAAATGAGGCAGATAGAAGTCTCAAGTGGACCACACCACAGAAAGAAGTGGGACAATGTTTCCCACCATTGAAACCTTAGTAGGGCCCACAATGATGTTTATTTGCCATCCAACTTGTTCATCAGGTCACAAGATCTGTATGAAGGGAAAAAAGCAAATATCATCCTGATCCAAAACTTCTTTGACCCCACGAAGTTTTCAATGGTAACCATTCAATCTCCCACTTTTTTCTGTGGTGTGGTCCACTTGATCCTTGGATCTGCCTTATTGTTTGTTTCATGCCCTAAAATGATCTCTCCATATGAATAGACGGATTGAATATAACACCTATATTGAGGTGGGGTCCACAGATCTTACTCACGTCAAAACACCGAGTTCGGTGGTGTGTTGCACACCACGTTCGTGGGATACGCATCCGGCAACCCCAGTTACAGGGAGTAACTGCAACACAGAGCCCTCTGGGTCCCACAGAGATGTCCGTATAAAATCAGATCCGTCCATCAGTTTCTCTGGATCATTTTAAAATGAAATCTCAAAAATGAACTAGATCTAGTACTAAGTTAGACAAAATTTCAAGAAGTAGAGGGACTGAACGCCCATAATTCAAAACTTAGTGAGCGGATTAGGTGAGACCCTGGGTGGGACCCTGACTGTGGAGCACACTTTGATGTATGTGACTACATCCATGCCGTTCACAGATTGAAAGCTCATTTTACGGCATCATGAAAAAATGAAGCAAAAACCGAAATAGATCCAAATCTCATGTGGACCATAATACAGGAAACATTGGTAATTGACCATTAAAAACTTTTGGTGGGCCACAAAAAGTTTGGATCAAACTAATATTTGAGCAGTCTCTTCATTCATATCTTCGTGACCTTATCCATGGGCCGGATGGCAAATAAATATTCTAGTGCCCCATGAAGTTTTTAATGATGGATTCAATCGCTACAATTTCCTGTGGTATGGTCTACATAAGATTGGACGCGGATTGCGTACCACCCCCGCCCGCCCCTACCTCCGAACGGGCAGTTCTGTGGTTGGTCTACCGTGATGTATTTGTACATCCAATCAATACCTTTTCTCGTATTATTTTAAGGCATGAGCACAAAAATGAGGCAGATCCATCCAACGCCCAAGTGGACCACACCAAATAATAAGCTTGGTGGCATTAAAATGCACAGAGCATTAAATATAAGTTGCATTAAATGCAAGAGTCATCTGTGGTGTGGTCCTTTTGACTGTTGGATCTGCTTCATTTTTGTTTGGATGCCTTAAAATAATCTGAGAAAAGGGACAGACGGCTTGGATGTACAGATACATCACGGCGGGCTCACCCACAGAACTGCCCGTTCGGAGCTACGGACAGGGTAGTACGCAATCCGCGTCCCATAATATTTGTATCTGCTTCATTTTTTAAACCGTGTCTTAAAATGAGCTGTCAAGCTGGTTGGACTGTATGGATTTAAAGCATATACATTAATGCGAGCCGCACAGTCAGGGTCCACACACCTTGTGGATCCATGGACCCATGGTCTCACCTAATCCCTTTTCAAGTTTGGATCATTTTATCATCCTGGTTACAAATTTACAATGAACTTATGAACGGTTTGGATGGAATATAAACATCAGGGTGAAGATTTAAATGGTGGGCGTTTCCTCCCCCATATTTTCGTTGTAATATGACGTGGTAAAACCGAAGGATGGAGTGGATTTCATACGCACATCACCGCAAGAACTCCTTGCACTACCGTTGCAGGAACCCGCTCCCTGCGTGTCAATGGGCCAGCGTCGGGCCTGAAAAATCAGAACTTTGAATAGGCCGGGCCTGACAGTGATCTGGGCCGAGACCTACCCTAGGACCAGCGCATTGAAAGCCCTATGGCTTTCTAGTCGATTTGACCTTTTTTTTTGTGAAAATCTCACAGAAAATACACTATAAAAAATATCTATTTGTAATGACGTATGTTTCAGTACTCTCGGAGCATTTATCCATCTTAACTGTCCAGTAAAAGTGCGAAATGTACTTCATAGTTAATGGTGCAAAAATCACATTGATCAAGCATGCAATTTATATTTTATTTGGTCTTTTTTATAGTCATCCATTTTTCAAGTAAAGGATGTCAGATTATTTGGTTGTGCTTGTGTATTGTGCTGGGCATGCAAGCTTTTACAGTATCATCCGAACTTAAAGAATTTAACCCCAAGCATTAAGATAAACAGAGATTGTGGGCGAATGATGGGTTGCCCCACCACTTTTGGCTGCAGAGACGGACCCTAATGAGGAAGAAAGATTGAATTTTGTTGGGATTTTTGGCCTGCGGAATTACACAGATCTAGATCTAGGATAGCAATCCAATGGCACCAAGCACACACACAAAAAAAGAGAACACACAGATTTAACATGGAAAACCCTTGCGGAAAAAAACCACGGCACAAAGCGACAGATCACCACTATGAAAGCATCAATTACAAAGAGAAAGGACTTACCCAATTCGAATAACCTCGAATCTCACCCTTGCTACACCCTTTGATAACCCTAGAACCCTTTAGAATACCTTTAGGAAGTCTTGGAATAATATTAGAATAACCCTAGGGACCCCAATTTATAGTTTTGGCAACTTCCCTTTCGTATCCCAGTTGCGAAAGGACTTGCGTCACAAAATCCGCGAAACTCCTTTCGCATCCCAGTTGCGAAAGGACTTGCGACACGAAATCCACGAAACTCCTTTCCGCATCCCAGTTGCGAAAGGACTCAGATTTAAGACATCTCGCAACAATCTCCACCATGTCTTCAATCTTCAACCGTGTAGCTTCTTGACCTCTTCTCTTATTTCTACATCACATCATAGCTCAAGATCACATTGGCCAACCAGCGCCAATCACGGATCTGATAGATACCTGCTATACCGTCAGCGCGAATATATCTGAAAAACCGATCTCTTCTCTCTGAGAATAACCCCTCGCTACCAACCTCGTCCTGTATCTATACCGTATCCTCCTGAAGGTCCACCTGCATCCAACCGCTCACCGGCCCACTGGAAGCTCCACCCGCTCCCATATGTCGGTCTGGTACAACGAATCCATCACATCGCCCAAAGTCACCTTCCACTTCTCAGCACCAGGCTTACCTAGAGCCATCAGAATAGAAGATGAATCCTCTGCGATATTAGAGTCGTCCATGTACCACACCGATATCCTGCGATCATGCCGTATGATTCTTCACACGGGTGGCTGCTCCACCTGCTCTGTATCCCTGTCCGCACGTCTCAGCCTTCCTGCCCTGCCCGCTCATGTGGCCATGCCCATCATGCCACACACGTGCAGAGGTGGAATCCGCTACATTCACTGTAGCTCCACCTTTTGAAGTGCTCCCGATCAACCTGTAAACATGATCGAGTCGTTGCGCGTTCATGATTACCCGTGCCCCCTTAGATACTTTAACAGCACCATCAATACATGTGTACTCGCATCCTTTTGCCTCAAGTACACCAAGAGAAATCAGATTCTGCTTCAAATCAGGAACGTGTCTCACATCTGTCAAGGTACGCTTCACCCCATCAAACATCCTGATGTGCACCGTACCAACAGCCACAATATTACAGGCAAAGCCATTGCCCATAAACACTGTCCACCATCGCACTCCCTGTAGCTAGTGAACCAACTCCGATGAGGAGTCGTGTGAAAAGATGCCCCTGTGTCTAGCATCCATTCGTCCTTACGATCATCGTATGACCGTCTGAGCGAAGACACAGACAAAACATCACCATCACATCCACTCGATTCATCTGACGTGGCAGTGTTAGCCTCCCTGCATGAAGCCTCAGAATCTTCCCTCTTATATTTAGGATTTTCACAATCCCTCTTCACATGTCCTTCTTTCCCACAATTCCAGCATTTTATCTTTCCTTTGCCCTTGCCCTTGGATTTGGATCTAGAACCTGAAGAACCTATACCTTGTTCAGAATTCCTACCCACTGTAAACAGTGCATCAGAAGATGTCCCCATGTTGTTGTCTAGCTGTCTCATAGCCTTCCCTTGAACGGCTGAGATAACAGTGTCGACACTCAGGGTTTTATTCATGCTGCACATAGTGTCCTTGAATGACTCATAAGACGCCGGGAGAGAATTCAGCAACATACATGCTTGTTCTTCATCTTTCATCACTTCCTCCATATCCAGCAATTTGCAAACCAATTTATTAAAGTTGTTGATGTGAGCCTCCAGATCTCCACCCTCTGCCATCTTGAAGTTATACCACTGCCGCTTCAAGTGTAGGCGATTTTCAGAGGATTTCTTCGCATAGACATCCTCTAATTTCGCCCATAACTTAGCCGCAGTTTTCTCCCTCATGACGTTGTAGAGAACCTCATCCGTGAGACATAAACGGATCGATGATAAAGCCTTCTTATCAAGAGTATTCCAATCACCATCAGTCATAGTGGACTTCCGCTCCTCAAGAGCACCATCTTCGCCTTGTTTGATTAAGGAACTCATCATCTTGATCTTCCATAACTCAAAATTATTTTTCCCTGAGTACTTCTCAATCTCATACCTGGCGCTCGCCATTATTACTAATCCCTCAGATTCAGATCTGTGCCCCAACCGAACTCAAGCTCTAATACCACTTGTTGGGATTTTTGGCCTGCGGAATCACACAGATCTAGATCTAGGATAGCAATCCAATGGCACCAAGCACACACACAAAAAAAGAGAACACACAGATTTAACGTGGAAAACCCTTGCAGGAAAAAACCACGGCACAAAGCGACAGATCACCACTATGAAAGCATCAATTACAAAGAGAAAGGACTTACCCGATTCGAACAACCTCGAATCTCACCCTTGCTACACCCTTTAATAACCCTAGAACCCTTTAGAATGCCTTTAGGAAGTCTTGGAATAATATTAGAATAGCCCTAGGACCACAATTTATAGTTTTGGCAACTTCCCTTTCGTACCCAGTTGCGAAAGGACTTGCGTCACAAAATCCGCGAAACTCCTTTCGCATCCCAATTGCGAAAGGACTTGCGACACGAAATCCGCGAAACTCCTTTCCGCATCCCAGTTGCGAAAGGACTCAGATTTAAGACATCTCACTTGTTGGGATTTTTGGCCTGCGGAATTACGCAGATCTAGATCTAGGATAGCAATCCAATGGCACTAAGCACACACACAAAAAAAGAGAACACACAGATTTAACGTGGAAAACCCTTGCGGGAAAAAACCGCAACACAAAGCGACAGATCACCACTATGAAAGCATCAATTACAAAGAGAAAGGACTTACCCAATTCGAACAACCTCGAATCTCACCCTTGCTACACCCTTTGATAACCCTAGAACCCTTTAGAATACCTTTAGGAAGTCTTGGAATAATATTAGAATAGCCCTAGGGACCCCAATTTATAGTTTTGGAGGATGAGCTAACTCCAAAAACTTGTCCTCAGTTTGGACTGGCTACACTTTCTTAAAAAGGTTTTTAATTAGTCGTTGTTTTAAGCTCGAGCACCCGCTCTTTATTTTCACTCCAATTAGAGTCAAGTCAAGCGAGACCGGGGCTTGGAGGGTGCAATCGCTTGGCCTTGTAATTGGAGCACTCATTCGTCGACAGGTAGAAGTGCTTTTTAAGTTTGTTATGAGTTTCAACCAAAGCCAAAGGCCCCCATGGACTTGGTAGCGGACGGTTCAGTTGGCCTTTCAATGCATTTCAGTTTGGATTCAGCCAAAAAACGTGAGTTGATAAATAAGTCCTGCACATCTCATGCGCCTTCTTTAGGCGTGAAGGACTGAGTTCAGGCTTGTTCCCGACAAAGAAAGAAGAACATTCCCATAGATTCAACGATCAAAAAAGATAGATCACATCTTGGCCAAATGTCAATCCTCCTATAAAGAAGAGAAAAAGAGTGGAGTTTCAAGAACAGATAATGTTAATCATAAATTTCTATATGCTTAAGGAAAATGGGATTTGCAAAGTCAGTTACGAGAGTTTTTTACCTGCTATGCGCCTTCGGTCCTTGTTATCATCCCTTCGGGACCCTTCTTCGCCTTCGAGTTGAAGCCCAACTTTTTCTAGTTGGGAGAATGGCTTACGTCATGTCATTGTTTCTCCTTGGTCACTGCAGCTTCGCCTTCATGACTTTAGTGACCCCATTTCTTCAATTTTCACTCATTGATTCGCTCATCGTTAATACGAGATATGACTCACTAACACGGCACCTACCTCAGGCTTCCTTCTCAGGCTCACTCTCCTTGGGTTCTTCCTTTACAAGAACGGGGGCCCACATAAGCGGTGGAGCATGTGGTTTAATTCAATGCAAAGCGAAGAACCTTGCTAGGGCTTGACATGTCATGAATCCTCTTAAAAGAGAGGGGTGCCTTTGGAAACGCAAACACAGGTGGTGCATGGTTGTCGCATATGGGCTATTATTATTTTGATCAAGCCGCCATGGTGAAATCGGTAGACACACTACTCTTAGGAAGCAGTGCTAGAGCTCCTCCTTATCATCAAAGGATATATAGAAAGGAGAATGTTTTTGTTAATTGGGGAACACGACCTGGTGTTGTCCTCACCTCTGGCACAATTGAGTAAGTTGTGAAGGGAATGGTTCAGTCCTTCTAATAAATTCTTTTGTACTTTTATTTTCAATGACTTTTTTCTTAACATGATAGTAGAGATAATCTAATTCTCACAATGTGAGAGTATAATGAACTCAATTGCATTAATTAAGATAAAAATAAAAGCTTACAAAAGTATCCAACATCTATAACATAGATAATGATGCCCTAGATCTAAGTCTTCCTTGGTCCAGTGACTTTGGTGTAGACAAATGGAATTACACTGTTGAAAAGAACATAAAAACACCTTCTTTATGATCCAATGCTCAGCATAGATGGAAGGAAATCACTATTCTTAGTCTAAGTCGAGCGTAGCAGCGTAAAAAAACAAGATTACATTACTCATATGCTAAAGCCAGTCCAACATAATAGTGTAACACAAGTTATCATATACTAGGATAAACTAAGATAAAAGATTAAAAAAATAGACAGCGTTGCGCTATAGATTATATTCAATATATGTTGGGTTGACGGAGGCCTAGAGCTCTTTGATCTTCCTCCTATTTATAAAATTTTAGGATGGATGTATAAAGATATCTTTGTAGTCACTTATCATGTCTGCTGATATGGAGATAATTGTCTAGACTCAAAGATAATCATGGCCTATCAAACGACATTCATGTATGCTGGTTATTCATTATGCGTTGGTCATTAGTTGCGTGTACGTTCCACCCCGATCGCGTGGATGAGAAGTTCTTTTACATCGCACGAACATGAATAATGCGCCATGAAGTTAGGTCAACTAGCATAGTCATTACTCTGCTCCTCAAATATTTTTTCCCATAGATACCATACAAAATGTCATAGTGCATCGACCGAACTCATCTTTTAGTATGATTGTGTTTTGATTGATACACAACTTTAGCCACTGCCGTGATTAGTTGGTTCTGCCATGTAAATGGGATGTGGGATACGTGTCCTTTCTGTAGCCAGTTGGGCTTACTCTTCTTAGGCTACTCATAACTTTATGGATTCTAATATCATTCGGTCGTGAGGGTAGCTGAAGAAATCTTCATTCTGTCTCTTGTTGAGATCTTGTTGCCACATCGCATCATTTGAATCGTTGTATCTGACACGGTCATATCAGGCGTAACACGGTGCCCTCTACATCTATTCTCATTCAACCGATATGCGAAGAGATATATCCATATTTTATGGATAATTATATTGATGTCTCCACGTGGTAGCTCTCGGTTAATCTCTAGTCTACATTTGTAGCATGGTAGAGGATCTCGTGCTCAAGGAGACAAACTAGCGGATCCACGTGGCGCAGTCTTATTGACTCGTCGATTGCCTACATCGTATCTACTTCGAGAGATGTTTTATCGCCATGATGTCACATTTAATGTAGGAGTGACGGTTCTTCTTTTATACAAGGTCTTCCTCTTCTTTAAGGTCTTACATCTTTTCAGCTTCTTCATGTGTTAATAGAGTTTTATGTTACCAACATCTCCTCTTGCAATGGTGGTAGACGTTTCTCCTCCTCTTGAGTATCAACAAGCAAGAAACTTACTAATAAAGGGCTTACTTGATATAATCTTCTCGTTTGACCCTTATAACATTCCTATGGTAGTGAGCCATCTTCAAAATATAGTTTCGACCACTCCAAATGCGTCTGACATATTAGCATATCTTGAAGAGCTTTCGGCAATCATCAATGAATTAGAGCTGTCGGGCGGGAATATTATTAAGAAAGAATTCTTCTTTCTGATTATAAGCTCTTTAAGGAAGAAGTTGGAAAATTTTTTGAGAAGAATGTCGTCTATTGCTAGAGGAGGTTTTGAGTATCAACTATTTGATTCGCTGATTCGCGAGGAGCAACAATGTCAACTACAAATTATGCAAAAGATACGTGAATGCCGTCGTAGAAAAAATCATGAAAGGGCCAAAACTTAAGTTAATGACTTGTTTTTCTTGATGGATGAATTCAGAAGTCCTCTAATATCGAAGAGCTATGAATGAAGAATCGTTTGAACTATATTTGAAAGAGATCGTTATAAGAAGGCAAGTTATAGATATCTTGGTGTTCGTAAAGAAGGTGTGATAGGAACATCGTACTTAAAAGTTGAAGAATAATGAGGCTAAGAACATTATGGTTGAAACCTCTTTTTGATTCGTCACTCTTCAAGTGAGGCATCTTTAGGCGTCTCCCTTGAAGTCATCTGGCTTACTTATTTTTTTGTAAGAAGATAATGGTATCTTCGAATTACTTCAGAATTTGTCAGCCACACTTTGATGATGTTTTCCCGCTTGCGTTAGCCGATGCTAGCTAACTTTTATACATTTTCAATATTTTGTATTTAAGACTTTAGCTTGACATAAGCAGCGAATTTTGTAAGACTCATGTATCGGCCATTTGTACTTTGAATAAAATATTTTCGGTCAAATCCCTGAATTTTGTTATCTATTTTTCTATTGTATTACCACATAGCAGGAACGTGTGTTTTTATGTATCCGCCATTAATGACTAATTTAAATACTTGTCCATTCAAATCCTGTAAAAATATATGCCCCTCTATAGAGTACTTCATTAATTTTGAATGGGTCGTCCCAAGTCAAAGACAGTTTCCCGTACTTGGGTTCTTTTGTCCCAATTGGAATGGCGGCCTTTTAGACTAGAGGATCTTCGTCAAATGATTTCCTTATGATTGTTTTATTATAGGCTATGGTCACCTTTAATTTGTGAAGCCGTAAAGAATCCAAAGCACTAAGCTTGACTTCATCAAGTCCTTTCAACTCAATAAGCATAGCTTCGGTGAATTTGATTGAGGTTGATTGAGATTAAAATGCTATCTCAAGCGAAGACACATTAACTTCTATAAGTAACATGGCATCATGCCCATATGTCAAAGCAAACGAACTTACACCAGTGTTAGTTCTTTATAAAGCTTGATAGTCCCATAATACTCTCAATAGAGTGTCATGCCATGATCACATGTTGTCATCAATTATCCTCTTAAGCATGTTCTCGAGGATATTATTAATTAGTAGACTTGGGTTATCCATTGGCCTAAGTGTAGTAAAGGGTCGTATAACATCACAGATTTTTGCTATTTTGTATTTTCCAAAAACTCTTGAAAATTTTGGCTATAACTATCTTATGTTGTCACTTATTGACCCTTAACACTTGAGGTGAGTCTATATGTAAGTGTACCACTAAAGAACCGCACAAATCTAATTAATTAACTGTAGGAAGCTAACCAATCCATCCGATTACTTAAACCTCGAGTCTAGCTTCGTAATTTATTTATCTAGGACCCCAAATCTAACTAAAATATCACTGACTAATTAAGACAACTGTAACTAAATAAAGACATACCCAAGGCCAAGACAACTAGGGGTCGGATCTTAATTAACAAACCAAACTGACCCAGCTATTATTTTAGCCTAAGAACAAATAGTTTAGGGTAATTAGGATTGGATTGCTATTTTCACTAATCGCGAATAGGCCATGTTATGAACTTAGCTAATTCAAACAGTAATCATCACGCATAAGAAATATCGCTACCCAACGCATTCAACAAATGCCCTAATTATTCGAACAAGCTCTACATTGCTCATTAGTGGGTCATTAAAACCGAAACTATAAAAAGACGTTCGTCTTAGCGGGCTTGACGTCTGACGATTTATGGGCTAATCTGTTTGTTGGGTCACTTCCACAGGGATACAAGATCTGAAATTCGACGTGTACGGTTAATTTATGGTCCTTAGGCCATATATCAAGTCTCGAGTCGAATGGATGGTGAGAATCCTGTGATCTTGCATTCTTGACGATTTTCAGGCCCGTTTAACGTTAGTGGCATGATTTTCTCGGATCTCTGGCTTGTAAATTCTTCGATTTCGGTCCTCTGGGTTTCATTCCTTGCCTTGGTGATTTCCGAGCGTTAAATTTATGCTTTTAGTACCGTTTTTCAGTCCAGGCTCCTAAATACACATTGCATCACAAACACGATTAAAATGAGCCGTTAAACAGTATGATGTTCGTAAATTTAAGTACTAACTGGGGTCTAATATGCAATATTTGACCCTCAATAATGTCTATCGGGAGACATTGAGCCAAGATTATATCTCAAATCACTCAACTTAAACTCGCAAGGCTAATGTATGAGATATGTAAATATTCCTAAAATTAATAAAAAAACTCAAGTTAATTGTCTATATCCGATTTTTACCAAAGTTGTAGCTTTAAGATTGTTAAATCCTGACCATATAGCCGCTGCCCCGATCGACCATTGGTGATCCATCAAACTGACTTCTAACTATACCCGTCGATCGGCGCATCCAAATGGCAAACCGATCGTATCCATACGTAAATCATCATTAGGGCTAACTATCCTACGATATACATAAACCCTTACACCCCATATGGATCCCATTGGTTAGAAACACTCTCCCATAGGGCTAGTATAATGAAAATTTAGACATTATGGCCATTTGTACCATTTCTAGCACTATAAATAGTTTACTATTTCACACCCCCTCTCTCCATACAAATTGCATGCCCTAGGTCTGAGAGAGAGAGAGAGAGAGAGAGAGAGGAGAGAGAAAAGTGACAGAGAGGAGTGAGAGCAAGTGAGGGGGATATTGGTGTCTTATTCATTGAATCACTTCAATCAAACCCTAGTCGCTAGCGGATCATCCGTCGACGATCGTATGTAAGAATCTTATCTAAACCTTCAATTTCACAACCTAGTGTAGATTTCTAACTATTAAAGGTGTTTTCTTGATCTTGATATATGATTAATGATTTTTCTTAAAAAACTCTAACCCTAGACATGAGAATGTCGCATGAAACCCTCTAGGGTGCGGATCATTATTCCTATGTTGATATTTATCGACCCATGAGTGTCTCAGTTAATGATTTATTATTTGTAAATAGCTTGGCATACGCTAACATGTTCACATTTTGATTTGATTATAACATGTGTTATTAATTAATTATTGATGCTTACATGTTTGATAAAATGCGATAAGGGATTAAATAGTCTATTGATACTCACATGTTTGATGAAATACTCAAGTAGTTGGGTCATTGAATTTATGCTTCATATGAAACTTCGTTATGGTTGCATGACCAATAGTTAGTCTGTGGCGACGTTTAGAATTGCTTACAATGTTGGGACAGTCTGCTAATCACCCAAAATAAGGGGTGACCCGAGTTAGATCGGCCACCCTATGCTTATTCAATCGATCTGGGTTGAACACGGATGATTGACAGTAGATGGATTACGTGGGATGCTTGCACCGAGGTTCTCCCAGATCAATCAAATTAGTCTAACGGTCGACTGACTATGTATGTTTACAATATATAACATGACCAAATGGAATTTAGGATACCTCATTCTCATTAAACGTGTCCACTTATAACCATTAGTGGTGCGATCCACAAGACTCGTGAGCTAGACATGGTGGTATGAGACACCGTGTCCAAACTGTCGACCTACACTGGGGTGACGAACTCCCCCATAATGACCAATGAGCAATCATAAAGGCCACGAGCCTACCATATCATAATTGAATGGATCTTGCGACCGCACCACAATTACGTTTGGGTGACGACTCTTACATCAATTGTGGTCATCCCCTACTATGTCGATGAGTGTGTCATTCGGGTCATTTGAGATCGGTCAGGCCAGTGTTAATCTCACATTGGTTGGAGAGTCATCGTTTGGGTGATGAACTCAAAAATGAATCAATGTACACAAGTGAGGAGCTGCTACTGTCACACCTTGGCTCTGGAAACCTGAGTTCGCTTGACTCAGTCATCGAGTCAAATGTGTGACTCAATGAGGAGGGGGTAATATTATACATATAATTATGATAATCTTCACAAATAATAAACTTAATTAATCATCATGCGTCCAATCAAAAGTATTAATTATTTAATGGTTGATATCCAACCCACGTTTATACATCATTATTTAAAGTAATAAATATAAAATGAAAAATTCTTTATTCTCGTAGTAAATCTCCAAGAGCACGCCTCTCAAAGTCATCACTCCACACATGAAGACTCTAGTTCATTTTCCTGTCTTTGATGGTTTTCTAATCAACAGAATGAGATAACAGCTCAACAAATAGTTGTACGCATAAATTCACAACATAAGCTCGATATAAGTATATATACAAGAATTTTAGTATGCCACATCACCACATAAACAAATTCTTTAGTGAACAACCAGGGCTATAGTTGCGCACAACAGCTGGCTTGCCAACACCCATCCGACCAAGATCCATACGAGACCAACACGTATAGGAGTTTACTCACATCCTGCGCGAACGCTGACTTGAAATATGTAACGACTCGAAAATTTCCGTACAATGGCTCGTGTACCACCTCGACCAGAAATCACTTAGAATTAAATCCTTTAGAAATTTGACAAAGTTAACTAAGTGCTAAACTAGATTATCCATGAAATCCATTTGAATCGCTTTAAATACGATATGCAAGACCCAAAACTTGTAGCATCATTGACGCTAGGTTACCCTAAAGTCTAAGATCAAACTCATTACCCGACTGCTCTCGGGAACACATTGAAACTCCGTATCAGGTCTAGACTGCACATCGGGAGTCCGAATACTACGAAGTTAAGGACTTATGACCGCCTCGCTGGGCTTGACAACCATCTCAGAAATCAAACCCAGACAGTGTCCCACGGCTGTTCGCTTGAGTCCGGAGCGAGAGAGTGTGAAAACACTTGTTTTCTTTACAAAATAAATATCTTGAATAGTGATCTGGCACGTGTCGCTTGTGGACGTTTTGTAAGCAACCAGACCATCAGAATCTGACCCAAATACACCCTCGGGTCAGGAAAAATTTCATAAACATTTACATGTACTTGGAATTTCGGATCGAGACCCGCTGACCGTTGAACTGAAACTGGTCCGCCACGCGTGATCTGGGAATCTGACTGAAACGAAAACTTAACTTTACCTGGATCCAAGGTTGATGAGCTTAAGTCCGACCTTTGGCTCAAGGAGGCCCGCTAAAAGTCCTCCGTTGAGCTGAAACAGTGCCACTTTGGTTATAACCTAAGTATACTTTGACCTTAGGTCTACTTTGGAGAGTTTTTAGGCAATATAAGGACCTTAGAACCCTCTCTCTCACAGCCATACGAATTTGAGAGAAACCCTAGAGAGAGAAGTGAGAAAAGAGAGAGAAAAAGTGAGAGACGTGGGAGAATCTCCCTACTACCGTTCCCTGCCGCTACACAAGCTGCACCACCTGATTCTCATCGCTTTCCGGCGATTCCGGCTTCGTTTCTAAGTAAGAAACCCTAACCCTAATCCGTTCTAGGGTTATGATTGTTACAAGTGATGAAATAGCTAACCTATTTCATGTCTTAGGTTGCCGTTGTGCCTTAGACAAAGCGAGGGTGAACGAACTGACTCCGTTACGCGTTTATCGGTGTAAGGTGAAGACTTTAGGTGTATAGGTTACGGTTTTCAACACTTTCAATGTCAGATAATGATAGATTCATGATCTGCATATAATTGCACATGTACAAAGTGCTGTCTGTTTTCCATTTCGATTAAAGATGAAAAATATGAAATTCTACATACTCTAGGTATTTGTAGAAAGTACCGTATACGTACAAATTTTGGAAATGTGTTTGACATGATTATTTGTTGTATAAATATATTATATGTGGATAAATTACTTGTTTGGCGAAAGGACTCGCCCAAATACATGTTTTGCCTATATACACTATGTATGTTGAAATTGTGTATTCTAGAAAATACCGTATACGTATAAATTTTGGAGGTGTATTTGTCATGATTATTTGCTGTATGAATATATTATACATGGATAAAATACTTGCTTGGTGAAAGGATAGCCCTAATGCATGTTTTACTAACATACATCATGTATGTTGAAATAGTGTATTCTAAGTGTTTGTGAAAATGCTTGTGAGGGTAAGTGCTTGGATGTTAGTGCCTTAGGTAAGTGTTGAGATGGGGGTTCTCAACTACCTTAGAGACATGTATGATTTTCTCCATGTGGTTGTTTACTTTAACACACTTATGAAATATATGTGTTTGTATTCCTATTTATATAGTGCTTTATAATATGCTTTATAACATGCTTTGTAACATGTTTTATAACATGCTTTACGACATGCTTGTTAACATGCTTGAATTGCTTTGTTTATTATGCTTTACACCACATGCTATGAGTAAGGATTAATTGAGTTTGAGACTGTCTATAATCCAGACAATCGGTACCAGACTTGAGATCGTGGTTGAGATTCATGTCGCCACGAAAGATGTGTTTGACGAACCCGAGTCGTACTTCAGTTGGCGACAGTGGTTAGGCCACACGAAGTGCTTATGCACTTCATGTCGTTCAGTTGATTGTGCGCTCGAGCTAGTCAGGCTTGTCAAGTAACCCGATATGTCTAATGTATGTTCACCATGTTTGGTCGCTACTGCTTGAACCTAGGGTACCAAACTTACCAATGGAATCCCGTTAACCATGGTACCTCGATCCACTAAGACTCATGAGCCAGGCATGGTGGTATGGAACACCGTGGTCGAGCTGTCGGCCTACGCTGGGGCCACGTGCCTCCCCGTAGTGACCAGTGAGCAACCAGACTCGTGAGCCGATTATGGTGGTATAGGACACTATATTCGAGCTGTCGGCCTACACTGATTGGTGACGAGCCCTTTGTAGTGACCTCGAGCATACTCTGAATTTGCGGTGAGGCGACGAGTCTTGCCGCAGTATATAGAGTATGGACTAGGCCTGTATCTGTATAGTGATGAACCGTTAAAAAGGTGATGGGGGAGTGGTGTAACCTCTGTGCGTAACAGCCCTGACAGCCTTTGCAGTGACCTAGAAAACACACCATCGTTTGAGATTAACTAGGACTGACGACCCTAAAATGGATCATGTTTGGGAATGATACAAGGAAGGTACCTTAGTTTCTCAATCCTGCTGTTTGAAATGAACTAATAATTACTCGGTAATCATGCTCATCATCGCACTGCATGTGCCTGGTAGATGTGGAGCACTGAGGGATGAACACATTCACGAAAGTAAGATGGTGTCGCATGAGGGTGGTTTGGCAAGGGCATTTATCATGTCATTTCATACTTGCATTAAATAAGAGTAGTTAGGATTGTACTGCTTTATCATTACTGCTTGACTGAATTGATAACATGTTAACCTATGCTTTATTGTTCCACTGAGTTAGCTACTCACTCCCACGTTACGGGACGGTGTTGTACACACCAACCAGACTCTGTCTCAGGTATAGATGGTATGTCGATCAGGAGGCGGAGCCAGACTACGATGAAGACCAGGACGAGTTCTCATACATGCAGTACTCTGATGGCTTTGCTTAGGCCGACTGGATCGTGGGAATTTCAGGATCTACCTTTTAGTTGTATTTTGACCTTTTGATCTAGAAACAATACATATATATGGATACTCAGTTAGTGTTCATACTCTGGAGTTCATGATGGTTTTGTTTCCTTACATACCTTATATATACAATTTCAGTCTTTCGCTTGCCTTTATACAATTGATCTGGAGTATGAATTACTGTTTTGGCATAATCTCACTCATGTTTATTGCACTGACACAGACAACATTCAATCTTCATCATCTATGTTGCATAAGTGATGATCTGGAACTCGAAAGTTGAGTTGCTACTCGACCCTCGAATTTCAGGGCGTTACAAAATATCTCACGTATCATGTGTAACTGTCTAGTATAACAATGAGTGTCCCACTATTTAAATGCTCAAACCCTTTCCCCAACCTCCACCGTAGTCTAAGGAAGAGGCCTTATTGGTACCAACTCGAGTTCCATTAAGAACTTTGCTAATGAATTTAAAGGATAACTTGATCCCCGAGTTGTTTGGTGTTCTCGGAATGACACATCAAATATAAGGCAATTGCATATGAATCATGTCATAATTTCATACGTGCATTTAACAAAAGTATTTAGAAAATGCTTGATTTCTTGTTTATCATTACCTGTGCTGATTAATTCGATAACATGTATAACTTATAACTAATTCAACCACTGAGTTAGCTACTCACTCCCAAACACCAACCAAGTGATATTATCGATGTAGTTACTATCGGGATCTCATACGGATAAGCTTAAATTGGCTTGCATCACCAGCGTTATGTTTCGAATGATTGGGTCAAAATAGAAAACTTTACACTTAATCACTTTAGGTATGAATATCGTAGCTTGTATAATCTCTATTTGGGCAAACACCACTTTTGAATTTGTATATTTTAAATATCAGTCATATATTTTCGGATTTAGTTACATCTGCTTAACTTTTAATACCGTTGATTTAAAGCTACTTTGATTTTGATCATATGTGAATGTTAGTCGGATTGGGCGGGTATGTCGGAACTCATCTATGTGCATTTTTGTTAGGTTTATACATGAAAACTTGGGATCGGAGTCTCTGTAATCAGGTGGCGATTTTTTGGGGCATGATAAGTTGAATAAAGGAATTTGAGCTTATATTTTTTAATGAATGCTCTAATTTCAACATCGGAGAATATATATCCTTTATCGACCATAATTGCCCCAGTATACCAAATATGTAGATGATGTATTTGAGAGCGTGGATTTGGAACCCTTGGGGGGGGAGGGGGATGGAATTGCTTTTTTGTAATAATGTACTTGTCGATGGATTGTCTCTTAATGCCATGGGAGTGAGCTATTCTCTTTGGTGTTTGGATCATATAAGATGTATGACTTAAATAAATGTTTTGATTCATGTAGTGTTTGATTGTACATGGAAAACAATTACCAATTTTTAAAATCTTGTTTGAAAACTATGGTGAAAAGTAAGGTGGGGCCCACCTTGATGTTTGTGAGTAATCCACCCCATCCATCCATTTTGTGAGATCATTTTAGGACATGCTACCAAAAGTCAAGCAGATCCAAAAATCAAGTGGGTCATAAGAGAGGAATGAGTGGGGAAAGAATTTCCTACCATTGAAACCTTCCCGAGCTTCACCTCGATGTTTTATATGTCATCCCAACCGTTTATAAGTTCATTC
>JAJHSJ010000008.1:74915955-75218690 GCA_021015155.1 Magnolia officinalis | reverse complement strand
AGGTTTAAATGGTTGAACATTTTTCATTCTCGATCTCTCCTGTTGTGTGTCCCACCTGAGTTTTGGATCTGTTTGATTTTTGAATTTCTGTCCTACTGTGATCTTGAGAAGCTGATGAACGGAGTGGATTTCTCACTGAAATCTCTGTGGGCCGCAATTAGCTTTCGATCACAGGAACTTTCTATGGGCCACTGACAATCGCGTCCCGCTGATCCTGACCATTCGAATATTGGGCCCTTTGTTAATGGATCATATCCCGCACATCACACCAGTCAGATGATCTTAAACATCTGATTCCACCATTTTTTTTTTATTTTTATCATCCATCCATGCCATATTTTGGACGATCAGGATCGTTCTACCAGTCATACATTGGGTCCATGACAACGAGGCTTTTGGTTGGTCCAGATCAGCAAGCTTGTTTGCCACGTGTACCGTGACGAGTCCTCCCATGTTCATGTGACGCCGGTGCACGTTATCAGTTATCTACAATAAAATTCTAACGTAAGCGCTAGGCCAGAAATCAAAATCCCAGCAAGTAGAGATGCAAACCGGCTGCTTTGGCAGTGGTGCACGTTATCAGTAATCGGTAACAAAATTCTAACGTAAGCACTGGGCGCAGAACTGAAACGCCCGATCCTACCCCAAGGCACGTCCAAAGACGCCGTCATCAGGCGCTGGAATTTCTTCTTGGGGCCTGCCAAACCGATATATGACAAAGAACCCAAGAAGGACCAGGTATTTACATTTCTACCCTTCTCTGAAATGCAACTTTCCTGCTCTGAGTTTTCTTGAATCTGCATAAGATGGCAAAATCCTCCAAAACAGTCATCCAAAATCTCTACAGAGCGTATTTCCATGGAATTCCATCAAAACCCACTTCCCAAAATGCCCCTCATCCTCATATTTTCTCCCCAAATTGCCATCATTCTTACCCTCCTTCCCTTGGAATTCCTCTCAGGAAATTCTCTTCTGGGTCTTCAAATTCAAGGCATTTGAGCTCTGAAATCCATCCAAACGTGCCGTCTTTCCACAAACTTACTTCCCAAAATGCCCCTCTACATACTTCTATTTTCACTCCAAAACACCATTCATACGCTTCACACATTGGAAATCTGCTCAGGAACTTCTGTTCTGAGGTTTCCTCATCTGGGTGTTCAAATTCAAGGCATCTCCATGGAATTTCAGCAAAAACCACTTCCACAAATGCCCCCATTCCTCATTTTTCCATCCCAAAACACCCTTCATGTCCTCCTGCGGAAAATCAGCTTAGAAACTGCTCTTCTGGGGTTTTTCCTTCTGGGTTTTCGAATTCAAGACGCTTTGGAATTGGGTCAAGGGAATTCTCTTCTAGAAGCTCTGGGACTAAGTTCTTGCCATTTAAAAGTCCAGATCCTGGTAAATTTGATGGCCGTTTCGTGAAAACGGTCACTGACAAGCCCTTATCTGCCATTAAATCGACCTTCTCGCGGTATCGTGAGGCGGTCGGGCTACAAATTGAGGCGTTTTGGAAGAGGAACTCTCTGGTGCTGGTGGGAGCCGCAGGGATTGGTATTTGTATTATACTGTGGAGACTTATGTTTGGGATTGCGAGCACCTTTGTTGGGCTCTCAGAAGGCATGGCGAAGTATGGTTTTCTTGCATTGGCATCTGCCATTGTCGCTTTCACTGTGAGTGTTGTTGTTTTAACTCCCTTCTCTTTTCAATTGTTTGATCTTTTAGGCTTGAAAATGATCTGACTCCATGAACACGGTGATAGTCGGTTTTTTATGATACTTGGGAAACCATAATGAGTAAATATCAAGTATGAGAGCTTTGCTAAGCATACACACTTGATGCAATCTCGCAACATCCCAATGGTGCACGCTTCACGCATGTGCACAACAAAAGGCCCAATTTTCTTTTCTTCAGCTTGTTTCTAATTTCATTTCTTTCATATCTCAACACATGTATTGTTTCTTTTCTTCAGCTTGTTTAAGGTTTTTCTTATTTTACAGACCTTGTCTGGCAAGCAATCTATTTTTAGATTCCTTACATTATGCCGGAGATTTTTCTCAAGGAGGAAACCTTGTAAACTTTCATTATAAATAAGACATAGGCTTGATGGAATAAGATAGTTGAATGGCATTTTCTTTGAGCAAGTTCTTTTATTTCTCTATGGTAGTTTGTTGAGAGGGGAGTGGTGATCTCTAGTATAAGACTAGAGAGTTGTTGAGCTTTCTCACAATCATTACGTTTTTTCTATTATGCGATTCGAACTTTCAATCTGGTATATTGAACTTCATTGCAATTAGTTTCTTTCTTGATCTAGTTGCATTACTTTTGTTATTAGAGCAAGTTCTGCTCATAGGAGATTCTTTTCTCCTCTTCCCCATCTTCATTCCACAAAATTTGTCCCTATATTCAACCCAAACCTACCCTCAATTCTATAGACTAGCCAGCCTTTCAGTACAGACCACATACAACCTCCCTCTCACCTAAGCCATAATATATACACCCCAACTTATATATAATATATATATATATATAATATATATATATATATATATATATATATATATATATATTATATATATATATATATATAAAAATCAAGCTCAACCCTACCAAAACCTTCCCCATTCAAAAAAAAAAAAAAAAAGAAGAAGAAAAGAAAAGAAAAGAAAAGAAGGAAGAAAGAAGGAAACCATTAAACCCAAACCATTTCCTTTTCTTCCTTTCCCCAAAAAAGAAAAAAAGAAGAAGAAAAACCACCCAAAGCCATTCTTGTATATTTTGCGTAGGGAACTTTAGGATGGGACTAATGATCTTCCAGCAAATGGTTGATTTGATCACGGAAGGGTTTGACGATATGAAGTCTCATTTAATGATCGGAGTAGATACTCTGGAAATACGAGTTACTGTTCTTGAAGAAGCAAGAAAAGGATAAGTCTTGACTGTCCAACATCCATGGATGACCTTTTGGGAGACTTGAAATCCTGGAATGTTGACCTAAGGCATCCTGGCCAAAATCGTGATTTCCATGAGGAGTATGACTCGAGCTATAAGATTCAACAATATATGCATGTAGTAGGGAACAAGAGGAGCGTGAACAACCCTTGACATGACTATCCGAATTATCCTGAAGGTGGGCAGAATGTTCACACCGTAGATCCCATCAAGCGTGTCAAGATTGAGATTTCGGATTATGATGATAATCTGGATCCAAGTTTTTAATGACATGTTAAATTCAATAGAGCGGTATTTCCATTGGTATGAAATAGAAGAAACAATCAAGCTACGTTTTGTTGCCTTGAAACTTAAGGGTGTAGGCCAAGATTGGCAGTATGCTGCCGAAAAAGACTCGCAACGATATGGATGTCCTCCCATAGGCAATTGGGAGGAAATGAAGGTGAGATGAAGCATTGGTTTCTATTGATGGATTATAAAACAACTTTCTTCGAGGAGCGTCGCACATCGTGCCAAGACAATCTGACAGTGGAGGTATACACACCATGTTATTGTGAATTGGTGATTCGTTGCCGCCTAACAAAGATGGGAAAGCAACAAGTGACACATTATTGCAGTGGACTACAGTTTGACATTCAAAGAGAACTAGTGGCGGTTCAACAGTGTGGGCTAAGTGTACTAGATGGCTTGAAAAGTGGAGCTATACATCCACTGTGCAACTGCCAGCGGCTCTACAATGCATTTGCAACCGCAATAATTTTTTCAGGATTATAAAATTGGCTAGAACTTCACCTCTAATCCTCTTTCCTAAAATGTTAACACAAAGGGAAAGTTTGTTTAGAACCGTCTTTGTCAATTTCTTCTCGAACCTATTGACTAGAGGGGACTGTGTGAGGCCAACTCTTGATAACTTGGGCTTTAATCGTATCTCCCCGAAGGAGGATAATTCTCTCAAATTGCTTCCTTGGGAGGAGAAAGTCAGGGCTGCTGTAGAGAGTCACACCAAGGATAAGGCCCTGGGCCCAAACGGATGCCCTTTGGCTTTTTTCTAGATTTTCTAGGACTTGGTTAAATTGGATTTGCTAGGTTTTATTTATGATTTCATTGATTCTGGCCGATTTTCGTCTGAGCTTGGTTGCTTCTTTATTGCCCTCATCCCGAAGGTTGAAAGTGTTGTCAATCAGTTTAATTGAGAACCCCCATGAAATCTTAGCCAAGCTCGCAAGGAATTTTATGTAAGTTGGACTTAGAAAAAAGCATTTAATCGCATTAACTTGTGATTTCTGGACCACATGCTGGGCAAAGTTGAATGCGATGGTAGGTGGAGGAGTTGGATAAAGGCTTGTGTCTTCTCTGCCAAGTTCTCTATTCTCATCAATGGATTCCCCTTTTGCTTCTTCAAAGCCTCAAGGGGTCCCAGGCAAGGGGACCCCCTCTCTCCCTTTTTGTTCCCGGTCGTTTTCGAAGGTTTGAGTTATATGTTGTCTAAAGGTTAGTCGGTGGGTCTGTTCCAGGGCTTTCTCGTTCCTAATATCCCCCATAGGGTCAATCATCATCAACTTGCGGATGATACCCTTATTTTTTGCAAAGCTGATAGTTTAATGGTTGATTACTGTAGGAATAAGTGCTTCAAGGTTGTTTTGGGTCTGTGTCAATTTGGACAAAAGTGAGTTACTTTGTTTCCATTTGCCCCCGTTGGAGACATCTAGGCTAGCATCTATTTTTGGTTGTTGAGTTGGGTCCCTCCCCTCTACACATCTCAGTCTTCCCTTCTGCATTGGTAAGCCTGCGACACACTTTTGGTATAAAGGTGATTGAAAATTTGGAAATGAATCTCTTGCCTTGGAAGAGTAAGCTTCTTTCTATTGGGGGCAGGTTAATGCTTATCAAGTCTTCCCTGTACCACCTTACCCTGTATTATATGTCTTTATTCCGTTGTCCTAAATCTGTTATCGACAGAATTGACAAGCTCATAAGGGACTTCCTCTGGCAGGGTGGGGCCTCCTCCGGTAAATTTCACCTTCTTACGTGGAAGGAGGTTTGCCAGCCTTTTTTTGTTGCTAGTGCTAGTATTAAGCATTTGGACGAGGTCAACTTGGCCTTGTTGGGAAATGGGTTTGGAGATTCGAAGTTAAAGAGTTTGTGGAAGTTAATTATCGTCAACAAATACTTTTTTCTACCTTGGGCTGGTGGATCAACACTTCTTCCTTGTATCATGCTTCCCTCATTTGGAATGCAGTCGCGAGTGTTGCCGCTAAGGGCCCGTTTGGCCGGTCGGATTGGAAGGGATTGGATGGTAATGGAAGGGATTGGAAGTTAAATCCCGGGAATGGCTGGGCCTGCCAAACACAGTCGGTGATATGATCCCAATCGCATGGATATTCAGACAATCCACTGACAACACCATCATTACCTTTAAATCCCATCCAATCTACCCTAATCCGTTGAAATTTGCTTGGGGCGTGTTTGGTTGGTGGGATTGGAAGGGATGGGAAGGTTGAATCCCGGATTGGCCGGGCGTGCCAAACGGATTGGGTATAGCAATACAGGGATATAGCAATCCCATGGATCTCAAGACAATCCACTGACAACACCATCATTACCTAGAAATCCACGCCATCCACCCTAATGCCATTCAATCCCTTCCAATCCACCCGGCCAAACGGGCCCTAAAGTTTTTACTGGAGTGAGTTTCGCAATGGAGATGGTCTTTGGGTTAGATTCTGGGATGATGTCTGGTGCGGGGAGTCCCCTTCACTCGGAGTTTTCGAGTCTAGCTTCACTTTCCCCCATCTATGATATCTCTATTGCCAGTTGCTCTGCCTTTGAGGGAAAGGGGTGTGTGGACCCTCCCTTGTTGGCACAATTTGATTGACGAGTAGATTGAGGTATGGTCTGTCTTCTAGGATGTCTACAGGGTTTCCAACCTTCATTAGGTGTTTCAGACTCAATGGTCTGGAGTCTCAATAAATCCATAAATTTCTATGTGAATTCTCTCTATCTTCTAATTTTCGGCTTTTCATCTCAGTTGCAACCTTCAGGTTAGTCACATCGGGCTTGTTTGCTCTTATGACCCTCCTTCGAAAGTCATTGCATTTGCATGGCTCGCCTGTGGGAACAAGATTTTGGCAATTGATAATCTTCTCAAAAGGGCTCGTGTTCTTCCTAATGTCTGCTGCCTATGCCCTCGAGATGCGGAATCAATGGACCACTTATTTTTTCACTTCCTCTTTGGCTCCGAAGTCAAGAGCAATATTTTGTTCTCTTTCAATGTTGCTTGTTTGATGCCTATCTCATTGAAGGCCTATTTTGTTCCTGGCATGGGGGAGATCAAGGGAGAAAGAGAAGTTTGAGATCCAGGAGATTGATGCTTGTGGTCCTCTGGTTTATTTGGGCCGAGAGGAATAATCGTTGTTTTGGGAATCAGAGATCCACTTCTTCTAGGGTTGCTAGCAGGGTTAAGCACAAGAATTGGATGGTAGATTAATCCAATTCCTTCTCTTTTGTTGGGTTGGGTTTCCTTTGTATTGGATGGTAGATTAATCCAATTCCTTATCTGACTGGTTGCTAGTTTAGTCTCAGAGTTTGGGCTTTCCCTTGTATTTGGGGTTGGGTTTGTTCTCCTTTTTTCTTTATTTTCTTTTGTTGTTGTTTTCTCCTTTTTACCTTTTGGGCTTGATAAATTCCGCATCTTTAAAAAAATGGTAAGTCTGTTACGGCTACTTAGGGGAGGTTGATCAACGCTCGTTTCAAGTGTGCTGGTTGTGGGAATTATACAACGGAGCATCCCTCTCGTAACATCCATTTTTGTGAGGGACAAGAGGGCAAAGTGTATAAAGAGAACTTTGAAGACCAAGTGGAGAGGGACATGGTAGTGATCTAGAAGGTGATGATCAAGAACCAGAGGAAGACATAGATGGCCTTAAGGAAAATAAGTTATTGTTGGTGGTTAGGAGGATTCAACAACACCAAAAGAGGATGCCCAAGAAGACTGGTTGAGAACTAATATATTCCATACACGAGTTTCGTGTAGTCGAAAGGTTGTCAAGGCTATTATTGACGAAGGCAGTAGCATGAATGTGGCCTTGGAAAGCGTGGTGGGCCAGTTGAAGCCGAAGACTCGAAAGCATCCCAAGCTGTACAAGATTGCATGGGTGGATGACATGTTCATCCCTGTGACCAACTAGTACTTAGTGAACTTATCCTTGGGTCATTACAAAGAATCACTTTGGCATGACATTATTCTAATGAAAAACACGTATTGTTGGGCCGCCCGTGGATATACGTAAGAAACGTGACTTACAAGGGTTGCAAGAACATGTGCAGTTTCATGTGCAAAGGAAAGCACATCACTCTCAACCCTATGGGAGACAATGAATTTGGAAAGGCCTAGCTGGTTTCCGGTGTTGAGTATGGCTTGATTTGTGAAGGAAAGTCGACAACAGGGATCATGCATGCTCTGGTAGGAAGTGAATCCAAGATCGATCCAACTGGTGAATTTTCTATCCAACCACCCGAGCTTAAGGATATTTTGTCCAAATTTTAGGATTTGGTCCCTAATGAACTACCCCGTGAGCTTTCACCCATGCATGACATTCAACACACGATTGGTACCCGGAGTGCTATTACCAAATCTCCCAACATACTGAGTGAACCCGACATAGCATGCAAACCTTTGTCGACGGGTGGAAGAATTGCTAGCTAATGGTTCTATTCATGATAGCTTCAACTTGCGTACCGTGCCAGCGTTGTTGATGCCAAAAGAATGATGATAGTTGGTGGATGTGTGTTGAGTCTATTGACAACCGGGCTATTAACAAGATAACGGTATAGAGTACCATTTTCCAATCTCATGCCTAGATGACATGCTGAACATGATGGTGAATGCTATAATCATTTCGAAGATCAATTTGTGAAGTAGGTGTCACTAGATAAGAATTCGTCATGTGGATAAATAGAAGACCTCTTTTGAAACAATTTAAAACAATGGATTATATGAGTGACTAGTCATTCCTTCGGCTTGACAAACACATTTAGTATGTTAATGCGGGTGATGGTACAAATTCTTCCGGCCATTTATAGGCAAGTTCTTCATTTATCTGTCTTTGTTAGGTGATGAGAGTATCACGTCATGAGAAACTATATGTCAATTTGAAGAAGTGTACCTTCATGAGTTCCAAATTCCAATGTGGTCTTTCTGGTGTCGTTGTTTCAGTAGAAGGCATGAGCACTGATCTTGAAAAGATAAGGGGTATTGTCAACTAGTCTACTCCCATAAATATTATTGAGGTTCACAGCTTTCACAGGCTAGCGATGTTTTATTGAAGGTTTATTTAGAAGTTTACTTCCATCATTACACCTATTACTATGTATGAGGGCTAGTCGATTTGAGTGCAAGCAATAAAAAAGGCATTTTAAGAAATCAAGCAAAAAGTGAAGGAAGGTCTAGTTCTCAAGCTTCCTAATTTTAAGAAGGTATTCATGGTTGCCTGTGATGTATCCCACAGTCATAGGAGCTGTCCTCAGCCAGGAAAGACATCCAGTAGCCTTCTTCATCAAAAAACTCAATGAGGTGAGAAAGAAGTATTCTACCTGTGACATGGAGTTTTATGTTGCTGTACATGCCTTACATTGGTATTATTGCCTCATTTATCGGGAATTTGTGTTGTGTATGATCACGACGCGTTGTGTTCTTTGAATTCTTAGAAGAAATTGAATGCATGACATGTTAAATGGAGTTCATGAGTTCACATTTAACCTGAAGCACTAGGCCGACATAGAAAATAAGATAGCAGATACCCTCAGCCTAAAATTACGTCTATTGTCTACCTTATCAGGCTCCGTTGTTGGGTTCGAGGAAGTTAAAAGAGAGAATGCAGCAGATTCTGATTTTAGGAAGGTATCTTCAATTCTCTGCCAGCTTAGGCACTGAGTACCCATGATATAGCTAGTGCACTGGGTATTTATTCTATGATAGAGGTTGTATTTTCCTAAAAGCTCCTTGCAAGAGCTTGTCATACTAGAGTTTCGTTCAGTGGCCTCGGTGGTCACTTTGGAATTGACAAAACAATAGCCTTGGTTGGGGACCTTTTTATTGACCAGTTTGAAGAAAGATGTTGGAATTGTCGGTCAACAGTATGTAGTGTGTCAGCTAGGCAAATGTAACAACCAGAATACTGATCTTTATACTCTACTGCTTTTGCTAGATGCTCCATGGGAAGACATCAGCATGGAGTTACGTTGTGGTTGACAGGTTTTCTAAGATGCCCATATCATCCCTTTTAAGAAGACATCGGATGCTCTACACGTCACTAATGTTTTCTTCAAAGAAGTGATTGGTTTGTATGGTGTTCCCAAGACAATTGTATCTGATCGTGATTTTAAGTTTATGAGTAACTTCTGGCAAACTTTATGGTCGAAGATGGGAACTATTTAAAATTCTCTAGTGCCTATCATCTGCAAGTGAATGGACGGACTAAGGTCATCAACCACGATCTTGGAAATCTGCTTTGATGTTTACTTGGTGATCATAACAGTTCATAGGACATCGTGTTATCACAAGCTGAGTTTGCCTATAACAGTTATGTGAACCACACTACGTGACACTTTTTTCGAAATTGCAAGTAGTATGCGACCTCAACAATCTATCGATTTAGTCCCACTTCCTATTGCGACTTGATCGAGCCATGATGCTGAAGCTTTTAACCAACATATTAAGGAAGTACATGAGGAAGTCAGACGGAAAATCAGCCTTAGTAATGAAAATTACAAGGGGCATTAAGATGTTCAATGGCGTTTTGCACAATTCCAAGAAGGGGGCAGGGTGATGATGTCAAACTTGAGAGGTTTCCAATAGGTTCTTACACCAACCTCCACTCCAGAAATGCGGGTCCTTGTTGTATTTTGAAACAGCTAGGTGATAATGAATACTTGATCGAGCTTCTGCCTGAAATGAAGATCAGCCCCATTTGCAGTGTGGAAGACTTTACAATTTATCTCAGATATCATAAGACAAGAGCACGAAAGAACGACCTATCTAGATACCCAAGGTACCGAACTAGTTCGAATAAATCATTGAAGATTGGGGGGTGGGTGGGCTGGAGGACTATTGAGCTTGCTCAGAGTCATTGCATCTTTTCTCTTGTGCGATTTGAACTTTCAATCTGGTACACTGAACTTCATTGCAATTTAGTTTCTTCCCTAATCTAATTGCATTACACGCTTCTTGACACACTCTAAATGTGGCCACCTGGTAGGTGGTGTGGAAAATGCAAGTTGTGCATCAGCTGGGTGCTACTGCGTAAATGACCTGGTATAAAATCAAGCCGATCAACTTGGCAGGGGCCACGCGTATGAAAACAATAGATGGTTTAGAACAAATTGCTGGCAATCCATGTTCAATCCAATGGGTAGGAGTTAGGACACTCGTAGGAAAACAATATATGGTTTTTAAAAGATGGCCAATAGCCCACATTCAATGTGCACATAACCTACGTTATATGTGGACTTGCTGTTTTTTGCTTCAGGCATCTGCTAGGCGGGCCCTCCCAATCGTGGCTCATATGTTTACCTACTTGTGTGCTTAGTATGTGCCAAGGCTGTTGCTACATGACCCATGCATACAGTCTGGTGTTTATTCATCATCATCATCACTGTCATAGCCTTGCCCTACCATTTGGGGCCGGCTTTATGAATCATGTTTAAATGGAAGCTCTCATGATTGCTTGATGAAAGTTCCATGACTGGCTGCCTACTTGAGTGACCCTCTAGCTGGCTAGTGATTTGCTACTGCGAAGAGTTGAGTGTGTGCGCGCGCGCGCGCGCGTGAGTGCGTGTTGCCAATGTCTACACTTTTGTGTGGATGTTAGCAACCTCCCCGAACCTTTTGAATTACATGTGGGATGTTCAATCATCGATTGGGACGGTTCATTCAATACTACCGTTGAGAGCAAGCCATGGTACAAAATCATCTCGATCAGATGATCCTAACCCTTCTAATGGGGCCAATTTTTACAACCACTTGTTGTTTATAAGCCATAAATCATGTGGATAGTATTGTAAAACGAAATTGCTCCTTTGGAATCATATACAGTACCAAGTGGGATCTATCTAGTAGATGTTTCAAGATGATAATTGGACCTATTTAATTTTGTTTTTGTGCTTAATCTTGACTGTTCCTTTTCCATGCTATTGAATTGATGCTTAGGATAATCTGGTTGGTGTGATTTTTGCGCTGTGGGTTGCTCCTAGTTGTATGAGTGAATGAATGGTTTAGATCGACGATAGGTCAGCCCATGTGCCATTTTAAAGCTTCGGCGACATTGCTAATGTCCCCATGAAGGTGAGGACATTAGCAAAATCCTATCTGTCTGTCCGTCTGTCTATGTATAACTGGGTTGATTTGATAGGAATGGATGTAGTGATATGTGAAATTCAATAGAACTGTAAAATTTCTCTGTTATCTTATGTGCTTTTTTTAGAGATATAAATGTAGAAATTGTTATCTTATATGCTTTTTCACATGTTCATAAAGTTTACTGATCATTCGCATAGGTATTTTTGTTCAAAGATGTGTTGGAAGATAGGGGCGAGATGAGTAGGACAGATTCTTGCATGTGTTGAAGAGACTTTCTTCACTGGTTGTCTTGCAAAGCAGACAAACACAAAGCTTTTAATGCATCTTTAAATGGCATTCAAATTTCAATTTAAAATGTGGGAGCAATTGCTCTTTTTATTTTGTGGAGCATTTGGAAGGAGTGATAAAATATTGAGGACAAGTCCACTCCTTGTTTGAAGGTGATAGAGATGTTTTAAAATCCTGGACTGAATCTCAACCTATTTTTGTGGGTGGTTTGGTCTAAATGTCAGTCCAATTGGTCAAACCTACTCTGGCATGTTCCCTTCCTTCAAGGAGCCTCTCAGAAACTGTAGGCTTTTATGACCATCTGCTATTACTTTGCATCTCATACACACCATGTGGATATGACCATCCTCTAGGGACCCTAGCTTTCTATAAGTCAATAAAGACCATGTGGAGATCTTCTCCCTATATTTCTCCCTCAACTGTCTAAGTAGGAAAATAGTTTCTTGCTTCCACAATTACATAGAATTTTTCAATTTTCTCTATCCTTTTCTACCTTTTGATGTTTTTTTCTTGCGTGCTGGTAGATCGCTTTGGCATGAAACCAAACTGAATTTCTGATACGTTCGTCTCATATCTTAGTCCTTGCTCAATTACTCTTTCCCAAAGTTCCATAGTATGGCTTGTAAGTTCAATCCCACAATAGTTCGTCCATCAATTAAGATGATGGAATCTCATCCCCAACTGCTTTCGATTGGAGATTCTATTCCTTTGTTGTAATTTGCTCTTTCATCCCTAGTAAAAATTTCATCACATCCTTAAAAAAAGTTGCCTGTTCTAAGTGACTATGCTGTGACTATACTAAAAAGGCATCACGCTTTCATATTCAAAGCATTCCTTTTCCAGAAAAGGGTCTCCTTCGTTTTTTTTTTTTTTTTTTTTTTTTTTATTTTTTTTAAACCATAGCATTGACTGAATTTCCTCAACTTGTTTCACATTATTAGGGTCTTGTATTTTTCCAGGTAGGCTACATCCATTTAATCATTTTTGGGCCCCCCTTAACGAGCCTTTCATTTCTTCCTAGCTTGGAAATTTTGCTACAATGAAAATCCAACGTCATGTAGATTTGCCAATATAAATGTTTATACTTAGGAATGCATCCGGTGATGGGGATGAGTTGGAAATGAAGTCTATTAACACATTAACAGATAAGCTGCAGTGATAAAAGCACCCTTCTAAATCTTTGGATTTGGACAAAATCATGTCACGACGGGCAGTCGGAGTTACACGTCCATCATTTGTCAACCCGTTTGTGCATGGGAAACAATGCACTTTAGGACAAGTAGTCATGGGTATATGACTGTTAGACCATGGTTTTGGCGTCTTTGGTGGAGAGGTGTAACTACTTGTCAATGACACTTTAAGATTTCGGTGCACATGGGGATCACACTTATCTGTGCATGTGCATGACGTATTCCAATGAGTCACATGTGAGTCCGTCGAAGTTCAAGCATCCCACATGTGTGCGTACGTGCTACCATTAATCTTCAAGCACTAAAAAATGTCACACATGTCAAATGTGCACATGCGCATGTGTAAATGTGCCACCAACCAATCTTTAAGTTCCCCTTATGTGCTACAATCTATCTTGTCAATGTTCTGGGGTGTTTGACAAACAGGAGACAATTAGTCAGCAATGGCATGTCCATGACCAGCTAGCCCTGACAGCATGCCATGGATTACTAGTCACGACACAACTTTCGTGAATCCAAACAGGCCCTAAATGATCCCACAATTCCTTGAGTATGGTGAAGGAAATGCATCTACAGAATAATTGGTAGCCAAGTCTTACGCTTCGGCATTCTTTGTTGTTGGCTTCTACTTCTCCTATCTTCTACATCCTTGCATTGACTTATATGCCCATAGCTTATATGATAGATTCAAATTAAAACCTTTAGGTGGTTGAGCTAATGGATTGTAGAAATGCTTGAGTTTTCCAACTCTCCAAGATGTTTGAAGTATCCCTGATATTATCTAAATATCCTCGATATTATCTGTATCTCCAGCTAGGCGATACTGATAACACTGGTAGCGATACTGATTACACTTGTAGTATCATAAATTTTGGGTATTAGTGATGTATTTCTAACTATCGCCAATGTATTGCCAATATTTTCAGCTGTGTAAATTCCAAGTGTCACTTGTATTGGCTAATGTATCGCTAATATTTTCGACTGTGTAAATTCCAGGTGTCACTTGTATCACCGGTGTATTGGTTATATTTCAATAATATCGCTAATGTATCTGTATCGCCAAACATCTGTTTAATTTCCATTTCAATTTGTCAACGATAATATCATGATATTATTGTTATTGCAACATGGGTGATATTGAGACCACAATCTTTTGTTTCCTTTCCAGTTGCTGACGATTTTTTGGCGAAATAGCATGTGTTGCCAATATTCTAAAATATTGATGGATTTTTGGATGGAATGTTGGATGGATAGATGGGATGATTGGATGGATAGATGGGATGGTTGGACTGATTTCTTACGACAACACTTGCTTTTAAGCCCCCATTAAATGGAAACTTATTATGTATGCATTCTTTTACATTTAATAATAATAATAATAATAATAAATTCCTTAATATGCAAAATATGTATATTTTAGCATCTCCCGAAGTTTCACTGAAAAATTCCACCATTTTCCCCATGTTTCCCTGTATTTCCGCTCATCGACGATATTATTGGCGATATCGATATTATTTCCATATCCCCAGCCAGCGAAACTTGTAGTGATACCGATACTTCGAACACAAGATGCCACTGGGTAAGCTACCAAATGCCAAGCACTGGTCATTTGATGCTACAACTCTTTTTAGTTGTGAATCACTCAAGAGTAAAAAAGAGAATCCTTTTCCCAAGTCTATTAAATCCCCTGCAGTTTTGCTAATGCAAGAGTGATGTAGACCAGTTGGAATGGGTGTCATGTATCTCATAATCTAGGCCTGTTCTTGTGTTTGTCAACCATTCATTCAATTTTAATATATTTTTTATTTTTTATTATTGCGGTTAATATGCTTATCTCAATCTGTTCATTTCTATGCTCTTTGTAATAATGCAACGAATTTGGATTATTTCAAGAAGAAGAAGAAAAAGAGGAGAAAAATTCATTTCTTGTAAATTGTTCCTCAGTCAAACTCAATTACGTCGAAGTGTTTAGACACAACCCCTAATTGCAATTCCGTGTATTTCAAGTTGTACTTGGAAGTTGAAACATGAAAAGATGGTAATTGCAATTTAGGAAAGCTGAGATTGTAGCAATTGCAACTTGGGGGCTAGTCCCTCATTATCAGTGAAGTAGTTGCAGGATCCTTCTAACCAGGTGCTGCTCCCACTCCTAATCATGCTTCGGACTTGCAGTCCTGCTCCCGTTTCCTAGCTGCTTATACTTACTGACATTGTGAAACTGCCGCTTCCTTGCTCCTGCACCTGAATCTATTGCCATTTCGCTTCACCCCTCGTGCAACTATAGGCTAGCCTCATTCTAATCAATTACTCTTTATTATAGTTGCACGAAGTGTGAAGTGAAGCAATAACATATTCAGATGCGGGAGTGGGGAAGCGTCTGTTTCAAAATGTTAGCAAGTACAAATGGCTAGGAAGGGGGAAAAGGAGTGTGATTCCGAAGCAAGAGCGGCCCCTGATTAGAAGGATTGTGCAACTAAGCTCTTTTTTGAAGTGAACTACTTTAATTTGTTTCTATGTACCATCCAAATGCAACATTATTCTTTTGCAACTTCTTAAAGATACTTGTGAACCCTTCGAATGTAACCTTCCTTGTGATGTTACCTTGACAAGATCTAACGCAATGTTATTTTCTGCTTTTTAGTTGTTGCTACGACACCGTTTGCTGCCCAAGCTATTGTGACTGAACTTTATGTCCTGATTTATGTTCAGTAGATTAAAGCTTTTTTTCCCTTTATTTTTAGGGTTTGTACATCCGTTCGAGGTTCACCATCAACCCTGACAGGATTTATCGAATAGCTATGAGGAAGTTAAACACGTCAGCTGGAATTCTTGAGGTCATGGGTGCCCCTCTAACTGGGACAGATTTGAGAGCATACGTGATGTCGGGAGGTGGGCTTAGGCTGAAGAACTTTAAGCCGAGGCTAAGTGGCAAGCGGTGTTTTCTCATTTTTCCTATCCGAGGATCAGAAAGAAAAGGCCTTGTGAGTGTTGAGGTTAAGAATAAAAAGGGCCAGGTTTGTCTCATACGCAACCCATTACTAGTTTATAAATGATGAAATTGTCTGACATACCACATTTATACATAGCTGCTTCTATCTGGGCTGTCAACAGGCTGGGCCGGGACAGTTTAGGTCTGGATTTCAGCTGGTAGGGCTCTGCCTTTTGGGCCACACCTGTTCAAAAACTTTATTGTTCTTGGCCTGGGCCACAGCCAATTTTGGCTCCACTTGTACATATAGAGAGGCTTGTACATAGTGGAAGAGTAGATAATTCTTGAGAGGGCTAGATGTATGTAGACCCGTATGGAGTTCTTTGAATATTCTCGAGTTCTCTGGTGGCTTCTTGTAGCTATAGTATAAGATTGTCTAAGAAGATTACTAGACTCTTCATGGTTGTTGGATGATTCATGGAATCATCCTAGCCATACATGTAAAAGTAGCTAGAATGTTCCTTGCCCTATACGAGTAGTGCTCCTCATCTGTATTTTTTTTTGAAAAGTAGTGGTCCTCATCTGTAACCATCATAAACCTCTGAAAGTTGTAAGCTCTTGAGTTCTTAGCAATCCCAGTCTCTTTGCCCACATGCACTCTTGTCTGCTCTCCTAGGTTAGTTTGGCTAACATTTGGGTGGTAGGTTGACTCATCCACAAAGGGTTTGTCAGTCGAGTGCCTCATAATCTACGCTTGGGTAAGCATTCAAGACCCGACACTTGGCTACTATTCTCTCCGGTAGTTAGTGTGGGAACATTTACTGATTAGGGTCTTGTTGATTCTCTTGATGTCTTGTTCAAGTCATGCCAAAGAGTAGGTTAAAAACTATGTTTAGAAACAGTTTTGAGGCCTACAAAAATCACTGAGGCAGAAATGAATGGATGGTACTCAACATACAGTGGTGCTGGTGGGGCTCATCGAATGAGTCGATTGGCTTCATTTTTTAGATGATCTTCATGATGGTGCCCAAGTTTTGTATGGGTGCAATGTCTTACACGTGTGAAACTAGGGTATTAAAAACAGGGCTGCATGCCAAGCATACAGACGGTTGCAGGTGATCAGTTCTCTTTACAACATGCTTAGATTATTAGATCCTTCTCTACATCAGACCCTTTCAATCAGTGACATTTCTTTCTTCTCTTCAACACACTGATGGGCATTAATTATAGCAAATTTTGGCAGTTTTCAGCTAATTCACATATGATTTACGATTCATTCCCTTTCTTAAAGGCATGCAAGTTATAACTGAATAATAGCATTTCGATCAATTTTAAATTGTTCGATGGCATTTATAGAACATTTGGTTGCCATTTCAATCTTGTAAAGGAGCATTCTGTGCCGTGTAAAATTTTTATGACCCATGAAAAATCTCCCTCTGCAGTATGACATGAAGCTGCTCGCAGTCGACATTCCGATGACTACGGGGCCTGATCAGCGGTTATTCCTGATTGGGGATGAGGAGGAGTACCGAATCGGAGGCGGGCTAATATCTGAACTAAGGGATCCAATAGTGAAAGCAATGGCTGCAGAGAAAGAGTTTGATGATCTTGACCAAAAGGAAGAAGAAGAGGATGCTGCAAGAGAACTTGAAGAGGCGGAGAGGAAGCGGCAAGAAGAGATTGAGAAGCTAGAAAAAGGTAGCCCATAGGACTCATTTTTATTGTTGTTCATGTTCTATTTTGCTTTCTTGCCTTTCAGTTTGTGATCAAATGCTTGGAAAAAAAAAAAAAAAAAAAACAAGAAAAATTAAAAAAAATCTTGCGGTTGAGATGGATGGCAACCAAGATCGGATAATAACAACACAAAAATACCATTTGAGTTTCAGTTGGTTTTTTCCCCCTTCTTTTCCTTGTAAAACTAATGATCCCTTCTTTTGTGAGGCATAGGGGATTTTTTTTTTTTTTCCTTTTTTTTTTTTTTGTCAAATAAATTTGACACTTCTATTTCAAATGGATTCCGATTACCTGGGATCTTTTCTATGTTTGCAACTGTTTGTGATTGATGGCTTCCATGTTTGATTGGACTGTTGATTGATAGATACATCTTACAATGAAGAATGTGATTTGCAGTTGTGCCGAGGGAACCTCAACCCGTTGAGGACATTGATTGTTCCAACAAAGCAAGGGACCCACTTGGGAGTATTTGGGTCAAACCCAAATGAACCCTCGGCTCGACCACTTAGTCTGTGCTCGGGTTACTTTTCCTCAAGTGAGCAGCGCTACCGACTCCTTTATAACAACATTAGGAGTTGCCTTTGGTATATGCTCTGGTTTCATAAGCAGCTGAATTCCATCTCAGTAGGGAATTTGGAATGATCGGATTTTCAAAAGAAGCTGTAGATATAGACGGCATGGCATCATGGACAGTGATATAAAGCATGGATAACTGTGGTAGAAATGTCTCCAAAAGGCTCCGTTTGGATGTGGAATTGAATTGAATTGCAATACTTCAATGAAGTGGAAATGATCAAATCGTAGTTACCAGTAGTTCGGAAAACTGAAACGCTCAAGACTCGCTATTCAGCAGGGTATTTAACATATTAAAATAAGTAAAATAAAATACAAAAATTGAAATGAAACTATCGAATAATGCTGGTTAGGTTCATCTTTCACACCGGGAGGCTGTATTGGATTCCCGGAGGGGCAGACCCAAGTCAGAGCCTGAAAAAAGTAGTTGTGCCTGGGCCCAACCTAGCCCAGCCCAAATGGAAAATTGATAAAATCTATTTTCCACTTGAATAAAGAAATAGACATTTTAGAGGAATGAAAACCATGGTCTACATTTAAAGTGGATGGATTGCCTAACCAAGGATCAGGATAGCATGTCTGTGGGATATGACCCATAAAATCTGGTAGGGCAGGACAGGGCCAGGTTGGATCAGGCTTCTCGACTTAAGTCCACGTCCCACCGGAAAATTGATTACCCCTGTGAGGACCAAGCCCAGTCCATGGGCCGATCTAGTAGGCCCTAGCTTGGCCTGAACCTGGTTGGGCAGGTTATCTGGTTCATTACCACCCTTCGAGTCGACCAAGTGGTCGAGTCAACTCGACCGCTTGTCCTGGGTCATGGTTGAGTCAGGCCCAAGACATGACTCACCCTGTGACTCAGTTTGAGTCAATTAAGTGGTCAAGTCAACTCTAACCGCTTTTCCAGAGTCATGGTTGAGTCAGGCCCAAGAAAGCTCTGGCTTGAAGTCTTGCTGAATCAAGTTGGCCTGGCCAAGTTTCAAGTCAAGCCAGTATGTTTTACAACCATATGGTTAAGAGCTGTACATGAGTCGAACCAAATCAAGCATGGCACAACTGGGCCAACAACCAACCCGTGCCAACAACCAACCCCAATTTGAACTTGGCGCGGCTTGGTTTGGTCAGCAGCTTGGGCCAACTCAAGCTAAGTTCAAGACTGCCTAACATTTTCTTGAACATGTAAATTGCCTATTCAATCACCCACACTTCAAATGCAAATCAGTAAGAACAATTTGCAAGCATTTCATCAAACACCCGATGAGTAGCATCAAGATAAAGATACGAGAACAATCCTATAATGTAAAGTTTTTTTTTTTTGTGGATATTTGTTTCTTTAATCTTCCCATGTATAGCTATTTCGAGAATACCTTGATATGAGTACAGTTCAAAAAACAACATTTCATTGAGGCATTTCATCAAACACTCAGACGAATAGCACCATAGATCAAAATAACCAAGTCACCAAGCCAATTCAATCCGAGTTGGGGTTGGAGCTGAGTCAAGTGTGCTTGGCAAGCTCGAACTCAGCTTGAAATATTTTTCGAGCTCCAAAAACCATCTTGACTCGGTCCGTATTCAATCTTGAGTTGAGCTTTTCTGAGTCGAGCCTAGCGAGCTGACCGAGCTAAATTGATTTGTGTACAGCTCTACATATGGTTACCTTAACATTTATATCAGGGGAATATATTCCAAAGTGTCAAGACCGATTATTGCAATTCAATGGCGTACCCAGATAGACTATTTGTTGATTGAATGCCGGAACACGCTTGCCATCAAAACTGAAACCATGGCCCAGTCAATTTGGATATATTCAATCTCAAGTTGTTCCAAATCCAACCTTGGAAGTATTAATGGATTCAAAGTGGCCAATCATCAGAGACAGAGACCTAGCCCAGTCACATTGGGACAATATGGGTTGAGCAAGAATCATCCAAAGGGTTCCTATTCGGAGTGCACATGCCATCACAGCATGTGTGCACATCCCCACCGTGCATTTACATGGCCCCCAAAAGGCTAATTTTCTAAGCAGGTGGGCCACACTTGTACATTGAATTCGGACTATCTGCCAATACATTCTGATTACTGATTCCTTTGACACACGTTGCCTGCAGACAGTTCAGCCTGACCGCAAAGGACATGGCACAGAATCCGACTGGCATATAACTGGGGGTTCCAGGAATCCCCTGTAATCCCTAGCTCTGTGGGGCCCACCACACCTGCCATTCATCTATTTTACCAGCTCATTTTTGGATATAAGCTCAAACATGAGGGAGACCCAAACCTCAAGTGGGCCACATCACAAGAACATGCTTGACACGTTGCCAGCTCATTTTAAGACTCAAGTAGGCCACACCACATGAAATATATTGAAACCTTCCTGAGCCCGATGCGATACTTGCACAAACATTGTAGTGGGGCCCACAAAGCTAACTCCTGATTACAGGAAAGTCGCATCCCATGCCACATACCGGATGAATGCGCTAGATCACTCACATGACATGCTCGCAAGTAGACCACAAGTAGGATTACGAAAGCCACAAAAGCTTGTAGCCTGCTGGTAGATGCTGTTCTCTGAAGCACTGAGGTTGTTGTGAATTCAAATCCCGCCTCCCTTGATTTCCTTTTTATTTAAAAACCAACTTAACATGGCGAGTTAACTAATCTGAGCTTTGTGTCGACTCAATGAGTTTTTGAACTATGGTCTTGTGCTCTTTCGTGCTCTCCACAATAGATAAGTTGTTATTAGAAGAAAACTGTAATCTCTAACACTCGGTCATCTCTCGGTTATTAGAAGCTCTTTGAGAGGTTTCAAAGCAACATAAACATCATAGACCGGCAAGAAGAAAAACCTGGTATCTTATTGTGAATTGAGAGGACCATGATCTGATCATGCGGCCGTATTTTCATAAAGACGTTTTCGGATCTGCACCAAAGAACAATAAGATCAATATGGGAACAATCAGATAACCCAATGTCTACCAAAAAAACAAGGGTCAGTAGCAGACATTTTGCATCGACGGTAAGATAATTTGTTGTTAGGGGTTGAATATTGGTTATTACTGCATTTCCTTAACTTGTATTTATTTGCCACTTAAAAGGAAGAGTTAGGATATTTTCAAGGGGGAGATTTCGGTGCATAGGCTATCCAAAGTGGGGCCTAAAATACCAAAGTTTTGATCCCAAACCATGGGTCCTACTTGTTCAAGCTTGAAGTCTGAAGTCAGTGTAAACCATCTGCCCATGCATTAGATAACAGCTCTTAAAAAATGGATTTTTCCAAGGAAAATAACAGAGGCAGTAGCATGTTGTTTTTTTTTTTAAAAAAAATCATCAACAACCGGTCCCTTGATTGGTTTTTGATGATGATTCAGTTCAATTGGTCTGATCCCAGATGTATCATGACATAATAAATGAATAAAATGATCAAAACAATTGTTTGACCGGTTGACCAGGATGGTTGGACCATCTGACCTGGACAGTTGGAACAGGGTTTTCGCCAAAAAAAAAAAAAAGAAAAAAATTAAAAAAAAAAAAAAAGAAAAGAAAAGAAAAGAAAAACTGTTTTTTTACTGACCCTACCCATTTTGGTAGCTGGCGCTGATGCAACCATTAGGTCTTGGGTTTCAAAACATTTGTATCAGATAATGGTAGATTTATGACCATCGCTGTAGTAGCAACCAATGTTTTAAATATCGACGATATTGGCCGATATATCCCATGATATATCCTGTATCCCACCTGTGCGATACGAAACTCGCAAGTGGTGCGATATATCTCACATGTTCGATTCGGTGAGTGCATTTTCGATTTTCGATCCTTTTTTTTTTTCTTCAGTAAATCATGTTAAATTAGCGTCAAATTGTTACAAATACATGGATTGGGAGCTTCAATTTTGAGAGTTGGAAGAGATAGGCTGAGTTGCGGAAAGTTGAAAAAATCAAAATTTCCCACTTGGTCGCAAATCGGTTGCAATCCTTATGTTCAAACATAAAATCAAACATGTATGTAACCTAATCTAGTGATTCTTCTTTTGCTTTTGAATGTATTGGTTGTGTTTCCACACGTCTTCTTATATTTATAAATTATATGAATGAACTTTGAATATACTTGCATCAATTCAGTTCGACATCGCATAGATTAGGACCCCATACAAAGAAAACCTATTATGTGCACATATATTTTGTAATGTTTTGATTTATAAGTGTGTGTTGATGTGTTTTTTAACAATCACTGAAGTCTCATTGAAAAAATCGACCAATTTCCCCATGTTTCCAACAACAACGATACATTACGCGAGACAACCGATATATCCTATGGGATAACCAATACGTATTTGTATCCCAAAGGTGCGATACAACGCGATACCGATATTTCGAACATTGGTAGCAACTATTACAACGGTTATCATAGGAGAGTGATTGAACATTCAAACACATTGTGAGTTCCCATGTGGTCGAAATTCTGTGGGGTTCACCCTTATGTGTGCAGGATCCGATCCATAACATCAGGTCTTATGTCTCATGTTCACCATACAGCCCAAAAATCAGGCTGATCTAAAACCTGGGCGGTTAATCAGAGGGAGCAATGTAAGATCATGCACAAAACCTTTAAATTCATGTGTGTGGCCCCACTTGAGGTATGGCATTGCCTGATTTTTGGTGTCCCTTCATCCTGGTGGGGCACTATGATGACTGGGTTGGATGGCATGCAGACAACAAGTTGGGCCCTACAAAACCTGGAAGTTTCTTTGGTGGGTGTATACCCCTCCCCATTGATCGCGTTGTGGTGGCCCACCTCATTTCTAGATTAGGCTACTTTTTGGGATCTTGGCCTAACATGGATGGACACATCTGATGGACAGGTTGGATGGCACAAACACATCATGGTGGGTCCCACACAGCTCAACCATATGGGAACTCACATACGTTCGAACATATGCGATCGCTCCCCATTCTCCTAATCCACAAATGACGTTGAAAGACATAAATAACAGTGTGGTGGTATGAAGATTTATTGAAAACAGGAGTGCTATTAGGGTGAGTTTGGGTTTTGAACCAATAGCCCTAAACCTTGGAAAACCTGATTTACTAACATTTCCATAATGTTCATATAATGTCATTGAAAGGGAAGGCTTGCTAGGCTCAGCCACACCTCTGTCTTGGCCACGTGTCAGCAGATGTCCAAGCATTTTCATCAGCGAGGACCCTTGTCTAGATGCACTGACAAAAATCACTTTGGCCAACTTGTTCGATGGGCCACACGTTGAACACTGGACAGTGAAAATATTTCCAATGGCCTACATTGAACGCATATGTGTGGTCCGCCGGATAATTGGACCAGCCTTATTTATGGACCAAGTTCATCTGCACAGGGCACCCATCAGATGCATGACTTGGATTTCTGCTGCACAGGCGATGTCTGACAATGAATAGAAATGTATGTGGGCTTAGCAGGCTCTTGAAATATATATATATATATATATATATATATATATATATATATATATATATATATATATATATATATATATATATATATATCAACATCTAACCTTTGCTAAGTGCACGTATGTGTAATAAAGCTCACGTACATGTCATACATGTGCTAGCATGGCATGATAGGTCCAAGATATTGATGCCCTAACCCAAGAATCAAGTTGATGCACTGAAGGTGGGCCACAGTGTGCAAAGCAATGTATGGCTCTGAAAAACTTGGCTGTTTCTAACACATCCACCAGTTTCCAATGTTGTGGCACATATGCTGATTGGACCAGATTTATTTTTGGGAAAACATTAAAGGTCGGACCAATCTCGTGGATGGATTAGATCTTGTACATATGTGCCATGCCGGCACACGAGCTTTAATGCACATGCATGCATAACCTTTATGAGTGAACCACTATGAAGAAAGGAAAATATTACTAAAATTTTGTGAGACTGGGTTATAAGATTGATGAATGATACAATGTGAGGTGGAAAGTTTCTACAGCAATTTTCGGGTTTTCAGTTTGTACAGTGGACTCTGATCCAAACAGCTGATATGATAGTGGATGGTATGTAACCAAAATATCCTTACCTGGCCTTCTTCTAGTTGAATGTGATCTTTTGCTGAATTTTCTTCATCAATGGTCTATTTGTTTGGCACCTATTGAAGGGTTAGGATTCTTCCAAACTGGTGATTTTTGGTGGATGGGCCATACATAGTGGGGTCCATAATATCAACGGTTTGGATCAGTAGACCATGGGGCTTACTTGTAGAAAATGAAATCCTCAATGGTGCTCTGCAAACTTTTGGCCTGAGTTTGCACAAAACCTCTCTAAGATTAACAATCCTAGTGCGTTTGGACATACCTCAGGCAGTTTCTGTCGGAAAATGACCTCCAATCTAGCATCCAGTGTGTTCTCGAAGACAATCTTCCCATCTTGAGAAGCTAGCACGACCCCTCCTGAGCTGTTGAATATTTAGAAAAATATGAAAAGGCAATGTTACTGTCCATGAAACATGAACGCACATGCCATGAAATCATGAAATAAGCGATCATAGCAAGCAGGGAAAAAGTAAAAAAAAATAAAATCCGTTGGGGTTAAACATTTTTGCTTCATGCTACAAGTTCTAGAGCTCTGACAAGTAAACTCACCAAAGTACACTTTCCAAGGAAAAGTGGCACTAGTGTGTGATATCTAAGCTGCTCATTAGGAAAGCCCAACCATGTAGATGCCGTGGCCCAAAATAGGCCTGTCCACTCATCAGGTAGGCCAAGAAATGACGAGCCTTATGTTTGGGCTTGGACAGGTATGACCTTGAATGCCCTCCTGCTGAGCAGCTTGGATCTTGCATGCTTGTGAGCCATAGGTACTTTGGAAAGTGCAAATGCACAAGTTCACTTGCGTCACAAAGTTCTAAGCTGGTTGGGGGTTTTGGATATCCTGAAGAGTGACCTTTTAACCCTGGGAGATCAAAGGGAAGTCCAAACATATGCCTTTTGTATTACCATAAGCAAACATCCTTGTAGAAGCCAGCTTAGCAACAACAGTATTGGTTGTCAACGGGCTGGCTTTGGTTTGAACTAGTCAGGCTGGGCCAACTCAAAACAATTCTCGGCCCAGGCCCCACCCATCGACAGCTTCAAGCAAAAGTAGAAGCTATTTTGGGACTCAAAATGTTACAGCCACAGGTCTACAAGGTTCCTCAGCGAGAGCGGTGGCATAAGTAGGAGATGATGCAACCATGGTTCTGGGGAGGCACTTCTTGTTCAGCCTCTTATGGAATCAGGGTCTAATGATCCCTTGGGCTCTTTAGCTGTTCTTGGGACTTCTCGCCCTTTCTTGCTGTTTGGAAATCTGTTTCCCTTTTTCAATTTAATGAAATTTTCGTCTCTCTCCAAAAAAAAAAAGGTTCATAGAATGATGACGTATAAGACACCTGTTCAGGGTATGGCAGTAAAAAAGGACAGGACGGTTTGAGGGCTTGAATCCAGATCCAACTCACTAGGATAAATGGCTTGAGATGAGATCAAAGCAAACTACAGACCATAGTACCAATTGGCTACATTAGTAGGCAAAGCAGTACTACCCCATGTACTTCCTCATTTAAAAAAATAATAATAATCTGGGGAGACTTGAGTCACCTACCAACTCAGCATTCTTCCAACTTGACTTGGGTTGGCTGCTGGACCAATGTTTTAAATATCGATGATATCAGCCGATATATCCCACGATATATTGTATCCCACCCGTGCGATACGAAATGCATAGGTAGTGCCGATAAATCCCACCTATTCGATCCAGTGAGCATTTTCAATTTTCAATCTATGTTTTTGTTGTAAATCACTTTAAACCAGTGTCAAATGATTACAAATTTATGATTATTTATGTTTTCCATGAAAAATCATGGATTTGGAATTTCGATTTCGAGATTTGGGGGAGATGGGTCAAGTTGCGGAAATTTGAGAAAATTCAAAACTTTTCAATTTCTCACAAATCAGTACAATCTTTGTATTCAAACAAAAAATTAAACATGTATGTAACCTGATATAGTGATTCTTCTTTTGCTTTTGAATGTATTGCTTGTGTTTCCATATATGTCTTCTTACGTTTATAAATTATATGAATAAACTTTGAATATACTTGCATCAGTTTAGTTGAAAAGCACATATATTAGGACCCCATACAAAGAAAACTCCTATTATGTGTACTTTTTTTAAATGTTTTGATTTCAAAGTGTGTATTGATGTCTTTTTCAACAATCCTGAAGTTTCATTGAAAAAATCGATCAATTTCCAACAATAGCGATACATTACGCGATACAACTGATATTTATTTGTATCCCAATGGTGCAATACATTACGCGATAACAAAATTTAAAACATTGTGCTGGACTATATCTTGAGTCCAGATAAGTCTATCGTTCTCAAGCCAAGAGTAGGCACAGTGCACTGTCATTTTCGGTTCAGAAAAACATGAAGCATGATTGAGAAATAGACCATTGGTCTCTATCTTCAAACAAAGGATATGCAATACCCCAAAAATCTCCCCGATTGGTGTATTGCTCTTCATAACTGTCTATTTGTAGGCAACAAAATGTAAAGATAGGATTGCCCCATTGAGGAGATTTTTGGGGCATGGTCTGGGTCAGTGAACCATAGGTTCCACTTGTAAAAACTGAGAACCCAAGTACACTGGATTTCCTTGGGTAAAGGATTCTATGTTCTTATCGTGTCCACACTCCAAATGACTTGATAAAACATCAGATGAAGCTGGTGATCTACTACTAGGTCTTTTATAGAGTTGGCGTACTTTTCTATAAACTAGGGCAAGCTGAACTTTGAAGTTTTAGAGTATAACAAGATAAGAATTGTATGACGTTGTGCGCATGCCAGGAATGAATGAAAGGAACCAAGTTAATTTGCCAATTTCAAGGAGCTTCCTCAGATTCTAGGAATTTATGGCTATTTAGGAAATCTGATGTTTTTCATTGAAAATCTCTATTTATTTTTTAGCAGGGTGTAAAACTTTTGAAGTTGATCTGCTAACTTCCATAGGTTAAAAAAATTTACCAGAAACGACCATGGGTATCATGATGGCTTGGAGGAGGAGGAAGGTATACAGAGTGGTCAACAGTAACTTTAGGTGAATGAACTTTTGCTTTCTCCGCATACTCTTTCTTTGCTGCTTCCAAAACAGACTCCACAAGTCCCCTGTCAGCCTCTCTGCAGCGCAACAATACTGATGGCTCTTTCAGCCGTAGCAGACCCTGGAAAGTTGCAACAAAATGGATGTCAGCCATTAAATTGCCATGTTTGAAAATTTGTGCTAGTTAACAGGGGGGGACGAAAAAAAGAAAAACACTGCAGAGAGTCACGATCTGTTCGTAAGATGGCTGAAACCACCTTGACTAATAAAGTAACATAGGCTCAGAAGAGAATATATTTTCAAACATGCAAACATCAATGGAGTGGTAGTAAGTCGCTCTTTAAAAAAAAAAAAAAAAAAAAAAAACAGAAGGAAAAAGAAAAAGAAGAAACCGCAGGGTGGGTTCTGATCTAACTCTTGTAACGGCTTCTACAGATGCAGTTCAGAAAGAGAATTTAAAAGGGACATTTTGCTGAGGTGGAGCAGTTTGGTATATCTGGCCAAATGTGGATGGCGGGATGCATTAAGCACTCCTATCTGCAAAAAAAGATTCCAATATGAGAATGTAATGATAATGGAACAACCCATCATCATCACCACATTCTCATTCTGCTCGAACTGGCTCCATGTCTTGGAAATCTCAATCAAGATCTCAAATAACTTGAAAGAATCTGGTTAGATAGCCAGAAACTTTCTTCATGCGTGTCAAATACTCAATTGAGTTGACTCGAGGAAACTAGTCTGAGTTTGCCTAAGTTTCGAAGCATTGAATCACATAACAATAAACTACCTGAACAATCAAACCCTTGAGAAGCTTCCCATAAGCATTGTTGTCTTGAGAAACCTTCAGAAGCTCCTTGCCTGCAGAATCCTTCATCATGTTCACGAGATCATCTTGGGCTTGCAAAACTTTAAGGCGGGATGCATTTAGCTGCATCGAATACTCGCTGCAAAGCAAGTTAGTCAGATGATGGTAGTAGAAATGCACACCAAAAATTAAACAAAACTAGAAGAACATTATAAGGAAGACAATAACATGCCTAAACCAAAGGAATCCTACCATTGGCAGTCTTCATAAAACCATAAATCCTTTTAACATAAGGGCCAATTGGGATAAGAGAATTCCATGGCAAAAGAAACCAATTCTCTAATGATTAAAGAATCCTTTTCTGCCATGTTGGAAATGTCTTGGAATCCCTTTTGCCAAGATTCCCTTGACAAGACAGCAATAGTGGTTGGGATAGATGGATTCCACAACATAATCATGACTCTTTTGTGCAAGAAACAAGATGACAGCTGTTTAATTAGTTGGGGATTTCCACTTGCTATCCAAAGAAGACCCCTAAATTTGGAATCCTATTTCCAATAGTAAAATAGAAATAATCATGCATTATCATTACAATTTCTACATCTACGCCTTGGATTCCTTGCAATCCAAACATAGCAGAATTCTAATACTTTCAGATACTGCAATGATTAATGATTCCAGGGTTCGTCTCCTGCCATAGAGGAAATTTGATCGACAAGGTCAGTGTTTGTATGACAATTGTTGATAGTGGTAAATCAGTGTACTTAGGCTAATGTGCTGTTTGGATTAAAATTGTATTCAGGCTCAAATACATTGTAAATAGATATGGTGCTCCAAATTCATATTCCACTGTCCAATTTTGTAACGCATGCATGGCCCACCTAATGAGCATACCGGCCTGATTTCCGAACTATACCATCCACACTGTGAGGCCAACCTTATGATTTGATGTCCAAAATTTGGCCAGATGTGCTCATTTAACCGCATATTCATTTGCAAGTACTAGAGAGGAACTAGCAAGAATGGAGAAAATGGTGTACTTCTCCTCATCTTGAGAAAACATCTACTAGATGTGTACCTTTCCTTCCACCAGTTCTCAGTGTCAGCTATAGGAAATGATTAAGAACCAAACGGATCTATGGTGTGCCGTAACGGCTGTTACAGGGCCATAAAGGACGTTGCGTAAAGGTAATGGTGGCAATTGTTACATGTTATGGGGTAGTAATGGCTGTTACAGCCCTTGTAAAAGGCCGTAACGGTCCATTATGGGGCCGATACAGGTTTTTTTAGTTTTTTTTCCCAGAGAGAGAGAGAGAGAGAGAGAGAGAGAGAGAGAGAGAGAGTTTAACCTGTATCGTAAAGGTAATGGTGGTGGCCGTTATGGTCACCATTACTGTTACGGAATACCTCGAATGGATCTTCAAATCCAACCGTCCGATTTCAATTTCAAAAGGAGAAAAAGGACAAAACACTGGGGGAGCAGCTAAAACCATCAAAACAGATACTGAAATGGCATGGTATGAAACAGGGAACCAAGAGATTTGGGTTTCTAGTTGAGAAAGATTGAAAGAAAATGGGAAAAAAATGAAAGATCAAATCAATAGAAACATTTCCAATCAGCTATAGCATCAGCTCGGAGACTTCAAACGGGAGTCAGATTTCAGAGAATTTCAGCAACAGATGAAGCAATTGAAATCAAGAAAGATATGAAAATGCATGAATTCAGATTTCGGAGAATTTCAGCAACAAATGAAGCGATTGAAATCAAGAAATATATGAAAATGCATAGATTTTTTAAAGAGGGAGAGGGAGGGAGGGAGAGGAGAGAGAGGGCGAGAGAGAGGAGAGAGGCAGGGGGGGGGGGGGGGGGGGGGGGGGGGGGGGGGGCACTGTTTGGTTTCAAAATTTTCGGTCAAAGTACCTCTTAAAACTACGGCTATCCAAATGCGATTTCAAAAATAATGATGATAAACATTCCATACAATGCTACAAGCTATTTAAAAAATAATGATGATAAACATTCCATACAATGTTGTACACTACCACAATCCAAACACACCCCGAGAATCTAGCTGAGCTAATGCACTCCTTAATCTATCCCCTCCGTTTACTTTCACACCCAAACCGATCGATCACATAGTCCAAGAACTTCCAATCAACGTGATTATAAGCCTTTTCAATATCCAGCTTATACACTATACCTTTTGCCCCCTCATGTCTGGAATCAACACATTTGTGAGCTAGCAAAGCACTATCCAAAATCTGGTAACCTTGAACAAAAGCTCCTTAATTTTTTGAAATGATCCCTGCAAGAACCAGTCAGAATCTCAAAGCTAAGACCTTAGCAAGAATCTTGTATGGATTGCAATCAAGCTAATGGGGAGAAAATCTTTTACATTCTCGGCACCTAACACCTTTCAAATTATGACAAAAAATGAAGCCCTCATTTCCTTTGAAATCTGCCCCCTTTCATGGAACTCTTACAAAAAAAAACAATATATCCTTGTTTATGACCTCCCAAAAACCCTGAAAGAACGCCAATGGGAACCCATCCGGGCCCGGGGCTTTATCCCTCCCCAAAGACTCCACTGCCACCTTGATTTCCGACTCCAAAAATGGCTTCTCAAGTGCCCATAGAACCATCAATGGGAATGCTTGGAAAATTCCGATCATCTAACTTTAGTCTTAACCATCCCTCGTCTAACAACAAATTTTTGTATTACTCAACCACTTTCCTGCATACCTTTTCTTTCTCTACTCGCACACCTTTTCTTTCTCCTGTACCCAAACCCCATCCATCCCTCATCTTACCAACGTTTAAGAAATTGAAATTCAAGCTCGACTCCTTAAAGGTCAAAGTCCCTGTTGCATAAAAAAGAACTGTAAATTAATCTTTTTATGGCAACAAAAATCTTTCTAAAAAGAGGGGGGGAAAGGCCAAGAGGGTGAAACATGCAACCTAGATGATGACGAATCATCTTACAAAACACTGCCCAGGCCACCCCCAAAAACTCCTCCCCACTTTGACCCTGATAGATTTTGAGCCCCATTAACCATCGGATGAATCTACACTGAGCCTTTTGCAAGGTAACCTCTTTTCAAATTTAAAACACTGCAAAAAGTTCTACTGTTACATTCCTTCCATATCAACCATGATCCCGCCAAAAAGGCAAGGTGCCCAAGTGTCCTCTTTCCCTTTTCCCCATCAGAACATTATGCCACACCTTAAAGATATCTTGAATCCAACCTGGCACCACCAACAGTCCTAAAAGAAAGATCCAAAAATATTTTCCATACATCTTTGGAAAATCAGTGTAAAAGATGTTGAACCAACTCCTTGTTTTCAAGCAAAGAATACACACATTAGGGATTACCATGTTCCCACCTTTTGGATGATTAATTGGACAAACAGTCAATTTTGATGCATTGAATTTAAAAAGCATGTGTTGTATTATGATTTTTTAAAAGTTATTTCATGTTTGGGAACTCTAGTGAGATTCTTTATTGCTTGGTAAAGCAATTTAAGTACTGAATTGAGTTTTTGTTTTTTGAGATAGCCGAATTGTTAGTACCTTGTTTTGTCAATGACGTAAGCTAGGGAGTCTTGAGTCGGTTGAGCTTCCATAGGAAGACCTTGACGACTTGAAGCATCAATGCTTGAAGACACAAGTAAAAGTGAGGAGCCTTGGTAATCTTAGCCTTGAACCCCTTAAGTTCCAAAATAACCTACCTCTAAATGTTTCATTCCATAGGTAAACATTTGATTCATCTATCCCAAGCCTTAAACCTTAAATGAACATGTTAAGATAGGCTTGTTGTAAATTAAATACCCTAAATAGCATAAATATGTGCATTGTCGATCGATTCTCGATCGAATCGATAGGTTCATCGATCGGACTCGACTAATTAAAGGTTTGATTGGTCGATCGATCAAAATGGCTAAAAGTGTCTAGCGAGCTTTACTGGTAAATCATGAGTACGATCAATCGATCGATGGACTAGCCGTTATAGATCCATCGGAGCTATTTCTCCATATAATTTGCAATTAGATCTTTGTATAGATGATGAAATTTAGTGCTTTAGAGACCCTAGTGTACCCCAAGCATTCCCACACATCCTAGGCTCTATCCCAAAGAGAATTACGCCTCTTTCATTGTGATTAATCATTCTAGTGAGCATTCTAAGCTTCATTTGATGAAGAACATTGTATCTTGCACTCTCCAGAGATTAGACAACACACCCATAAGTAAATCCTTTTGTCTAAATACTCTTTAAAAGGCCCATCTAGGTGAATCCCCAATTGGAACCAACTATCCCATAGTTGTAGGAGATTCAACCTTTCTCCCATTACCTTGGCATCTCGATAGGTAAATCGTTGCCGGTAGCCGATTCAAAGAAGCGGAAGAAGATAGACTTCAAAGATCAAGGAGCACAAGAAAAGCATATTCACAGTTGAGGAAGCATCTCTATAAAGGCGCAACAATGGGACTCAATCCAACTAAGGGTTTTTGTTAGCGTCCAAGTATATTATTTCCTCATGTAGGATTGAGTATAGTGTTTGAAAACCAAACTTGATTAAGTCCTTATGTATGCCTCCGACAGGAGTGTACGTGTGTAAAGTCCATGTGTAGGCCTCTGCGGGAGTGTACGTTTGTAAGACCTTGTGTATGCCTCCGAGGGGAGTGTACGTGTGTAAAGACCATGTGTAGGCCTCTGCGGGAGTGTACGTTTGTAAGACCTTGTGTAGGCCTCGAGTGGGAGTATACATGTGCAAATGTTAGAGGTGACCTTATTGGAAACCTTTGAGATAGTGAAATCCGGTACACTCGAGAAGAGTGCGTCCACCGGGAGGGAGTGGAGTAGCAATTAGCCGAATCACTATATATCCTTGTGTTTGCCATTGTGATTTGTGCACATTTCTATTTATGCTTGTAAGTTGAATTGTTGTATATGAATGCATGAATAGATTGTATGCTTATTGTTTAATTCAATTGCACATACTTGATATATCTATCTCACATAGATTAGTTGCTCATATAATTGTATAATTTGTAATCTATGTACTTGGACCAACTTGGCTTTGAAAGCCTAAGTGTTAATTGCTTTTAATTGGCGCATAGTTTTAAGTGGTCCTTTAGCCATAACTCTAAGCTCCGCCAAGCTTCTGCACATAGCGTGTGGTGTCATGTTAGACTATCCACGCAATTTCACGAGTTACTGATGTAAAAGTTGCTATTTTGGTACTAAAGAGAGACACCAGTATAGCTTACATCTTCTTGCGAACTTCAACTTGTTTTTCCTTGCGTTCATACTCTTGTCGAATCTTTCGCTTTTCGGCTTCAACCAGTTGCAATTTCTCAATGTTGAACTCCTGCAAAGAGACGAAGATTAGCAACAAAATCTGCACATATTATCTGGTTTACTCAATCAGCATTTGCACGAAATAGAAAGCCTCTAAAATGTTTTACTTCCAAAAGAAAATATATTTTCGTATATATAATCATGTAGGACGATTCTGTAGATTTTTTTAAAGGGATGATTTTGTAGGATTTTTTTTTGAAGGGTCAATTCATAGGAATTCCATCATATGTTCTAATGCCTACACTACAATTGAAGTGAATTTACACCCTTCAAAAAGTATGATGCCCTTTATGCAATCATAGATTGTCAATACTTCATAAACAGCTCATCATCTATGCCACATATAACATGAGCAGCTTTTGGATATTCTTGCCCCTGCAATTAGTCATGGGGAGGGAAGAAAGCTTGGGTGATGAAAAGGTTGGATATTTTGGGTACATGGTTGTATGATGAGATGCATGTATGTGTGTATATGTATGCATGCATGGATGGATGGATGTATGTATGGATGGATGGATGAATGTATTTATGCATGCATGCATGCATGGATGGATGGATGGATCGATGGGATGGATGCATGGATGGATGGACGGATGGATGGGATGGATGCATGCATATATGTGTGTATGTATGCATGCATGCATGGATGGAATGTATGCATGTGTATATATGTATGTGTCATTGTATGCATGCATGCATGGAATGTATGCATGTGTGTATATATGCACGTGTCATTGTATGTATGTATGCATGCATGCATGCATGGAATGTATGCATGTGTATGTGTGTATATATGTATGTGTCATTGTATGTATGTATGCATGCATGCATGGATGGTTGGACGGTTGTATGGATCAAGCATGTGTGTTTGGATGTATGTATGTGAATGCATGCATGGATGGATCCAATGTTTTCTTGAGTCAGCAATACATGCCTTTAGGCATCCATTAAAGGAAAACTATATATATATGCATCTTTTTTGCTATTATTTGGTTCCTAAATATGCAGTTATGTGTATTTAGTATTTGCTGAAGTATCATTGAGAAATTCTACCATTTTCCCCATGTTTCCCTGAGTCAGCTTTACATGCTTTTAGGCCCTGATTAAAGGAAAACCTATTATGTATGTCTTTTTGACAATGATTTGATTCCTAATTATGCAAATATGTATATTTTAGCATTTCTTGAAGTTTTATTGAGAAATTTCACCACTTTACCCATGTTTCCCAAATGTTTCCCTCAGTCGATGATGCATTTTCCGAGTATTGGCAATATCGATACATATTTCCCTATCCCCAACCAGCAATACATGTAACAATACCGATAATACAAACACTGCTATCTGTCTCTCTCCCCTACTCTCTCTCTCTCTGTGCTGCACGTGCCGCAAGCCTAGTTTACAAAGTCCTCATTGATCACAACATGTCTAGTATATCCTGATGTTCCATATCTGTACAAGTGAGGTCCTTAGTTTGGTGATCCAGACTATCAATCTGATGTGAGACCAAGCATGGATTTCCTAAAAAATCTCCTGGACTGCAACATTCTAACCATTCAATCAATGGCCTACCAATAGAGTGATAGACAGCCCAGAAAAAATTACAACAAATATCCAGACAACAGGCCAATGTGATGGAGAAACAAATCTGGAATTAGTAGTCCAGATATGTCTCATCCTTAGAAGTTTTTGAAGAATGTGTCTGGAGTTTTATGTGATCAACGCGTAATGAAGGGAAGATTTTATGGGATAGCTATAGGACCAGCCATGCTTTATTGGGCAGAATGTTGGGCAGTCAAGGAACAACATTGTTCATACAATGAGTGTAGATGAAATGCAGATGTTGAGATGCATGAGTGGCCAGGCAAGGATAGAATTGGAAATGAATGTATATGAGGGAACTTAAGAGTAGCACCAATTAGTAATAAGATAAGGGAAAGTAGACTTAGTTGGTTTGGCCAACCAAGAACTGCAGTAGTTAGGAGAGAGTGGGTTCAAGTTGAAGGCTCAAAAAGGGCAAGGGGAAGGCCGAAAAGGAGATGGGTAAAAGTAGCAAGAAAAGATTTGAGACCCATGGTTTAACCCAGAATATGGCCCTAGATATAGAGTGGAACGGTGGAACAGGATGTGTAGCCAACCACAATTAGTTGGGATAAGATTTAGATGATGATGATCTATCTTAGACTTAGAAAAGTTCAACTACACAAATGTATCCACTGAATCAATTTTCCAACTCTTCAGCCAATTAAACAGTCACTTAGAACACCTTAATCTCTTCAATAATACCAGTATACTATAAGAAAAGGAAAAAAAAAAAAAAAAAAACATATTTGGAATGTATACCATTGTCGAACCAAGGAAATAGAAGAAACAAGGAATACAGATATGGAAAGGCTAGCTACTTGCGGAGTCTCACTACAAGAAGGTGGGCATCTAGAGGAGTTCCACCCCTAGATAGTTAGAAGCATCTCAATCTAAAAATTACTCCCCAACCCTATATAGCTGGAACTACGAAAAGAAAAAAAAAAAAGCTTTTTTTTTTTTCTTTTTTTTCTTTTTTTCTTTAATAAGTTTTTAAAAAGAAGAAAAGAAAAAAGAAGAGGCTTTTCTTTGTTAGTATAACCTCACATCTATCTCTTTGGTTCATGTCTGGACTCTAAATAGGCACTTTACAACCGTATAATAAAGAAAGAAAATCCCATTAGCTGATGTTTAAAATAAAGCTTATATTAAAGAGAAAAACAAAAAGGCTTGATTCACGTGTGAGATCACATGCGGGTCCACCATGTGATCTTAATGATGTTTGGGCCATTGGATTGCAGTTATGAGACACACAAGGTACTTAAAACCATTGATCAAAACTCCAGACAGATCTGATGGCATGATCTGTTCATTATGCAGACAGTGGATCAACTTTAGCCCTATTTCAATGGTTGGATGTGGTCATGCATCACAAAGATTTAATGGAATGGATCTCCTAATTGGGGAGATTTGGGGTGCATGAACCATCCACAGAGAGGCACATCAGATTAATGGTCTAGAGTGTTGGATCGTGGGTGTCACTAGTATGTTGTTGGTGCATCAGGACGCTATAATGCATCTAAAACAATAGCGCTACTTTTTTTTTTCTTCTTCTTCTTCTTTTTATTTTTATTTTTATTTTTATTTATTATTATTATATTTTTTTTTACAAATTCGCCTATGTTCAACATGCCATGCCATGGTATGGATAGACTGCATCAGAGCATTATTCATCTCAGTTTAATGTCAACAGCCACAATGGCCAAGAAAATACACTATGGGCATGCAGGAAGGCCCGGCGTACTGTTAGACCCAGAGTTCATGGTCTATACATCTTCCTAGGTAATGCATATTTGTAGAAAATGACCCAAGACTCCTATAGAAGAGGAACTATATGATCCTCAACCTAGTGTACTTGGGTTTCCAATTTCACCCCAGTGGGTCCCATGTCTTAGTGATCCAGTTCAGTCCTGTATTAGGCCCCACCATGGATGTACCATGCTCAGAAAGTCTACCAGATTGAAACATTCTGTTGTTCTAGCCACCAACCTTAGGCCCCTTTTTCAGTTGAACATGGACCTTATCTGTATTTCTCTTCTTGACCATTTACTTTGAGGCCACAAATTGAAAGGTTTGGATTATCCCATTGAAGAGATTTTTAGGGCATGGTCCATCCGTAGTGGGGTGTAACAAACAAATGATGAAGATCACTGAACAATGGGCATTAAAATCTTATTGAGAGTGCCTCTTAATTGTAAGAACCTTCTGTCAGAGGTGCATAGTTCCAAGACTCAGTAATTTGACTCGAAACTTGGTGGAGTCAACTCTAGTCAATGAGATTACGAGTCGAGTCACTAGGAAATTCGCTCGTCAGCATGACTCAGCCACAAAGTGAAAAGGCTCATTCAGTTGACCAGTTAACTCGTTGCCTCTATATGAATTGAGCTAAGTTATTCTGTTTAATAGGTTAATAGAAGTTAAAAAATTAGTGGTGATCTTCAAACTCAAAACTGATGCAGGACAATTAACCACTTGCTCTAAAAGCTTGAACTGATAGAGCGTGGCGAATCAATCCCTTTGTCTCATTGCCTAGATCCCACTTCACATGGGTCAGGTCCTCAACCGAACACCCCTCGTGGGCCCCACTTCACATGGGTCTCGCCTCACACGAGCCACCCACTTCACACGGGCTGCCCACCACAAGTGTCCTTGCCTCACACAGGAGACCACACTCCCGGTGTGAAAATGCCCCTGCATTAAAAACCTACACCATTGTAGCAAACCCTTGAAAGTTGAAACCCATACCCGTGGTTGTACGTCTGCACATTTGATTAGTTTTGCTATTTTATACTCTTTTAATCAATAACTATTCTACATATTCATAATTATTTTAAATGGGCTTTGCTAACATCCCCATCTTCGTGGGGATGTTGGCAGTGTTCCTGAAGCTTTTAAATGGCACATGGGGTGACCCGTCATCAATCTGAACTAGTCATTCATTCAACAACTAGAAGCAAGCCATGGTGTAAAAATCACGCCAATCGGATGATCCTAAGTGTCAGATAAATATTCCCGAAGCTTTTAAATGGCACATGGGGTAACCCAACATCGATCTGAATCGTTCATTCATTCAACAACTAGAAGCAAGCCAATGGGATGATCCTAAGTATCAGATAAATATCATGGAAATGGACAGCCAAGATTGAGCATATGAATAAAATAGCTCCAATCATCATCTTGAAACATCTACTAGAAATGGATCCCACTTTGTATTACTTATGGCTCGTAAACAATGGACAGTTGTAACAAATTGGCCCCATTCAGAGGGTTAGAATTATCCATCGGCATGATTTTTGTACCATGGCTTGCTCCATTGGTACTATTGAATGAACCGTCCCGATCAATGATTGGACATCTCACGTGCCATTCAAAAGGTTTCCCCATAAAGGTGGGGGCATTAGTGATGCAGGACAATTAACCACTTGCTCTAAAAGCTCAAACTGTTAGAGCATGGTGAGTTAATCCCTTTTATCTCATAGCCTAGGCCCCAAATCCATGGGTTAGGTCCTCTGCCAAAACCCCGTGGGCCCCAAATCCATGGGCTCTGCCTCACATGAGCCACCCGCTTCCATGGGCCCCAAATCCATGGGTTACGCGGGCCACTCACCCCAAGTGTGTCCATGCATCCTACAGGCCACCCACTCGAGCCCGGTGTGAAAATGCCCCCGCATTAATCACCCCCGGTGAGGAGTCTCGAACACGAGACCTCCCGCTCTGATACAAATTTGATGCAGGACAATTAACCACTTGCTCTAAAAGCTCGAACTGTTTAGAGCATGACGAATTAACCCCTTCATCTCATAGCCCAGGCTTCAAATCCATGGGTTAGATCTTCTGTTGAAACCTTCCCGTGGGCCCCAAATCCATGGGTTCCGCCCTCTCGTGGGCCCCAAATCCATAGGCTTTGCCTCACATGAGCCACCCGCTTCCACAGGCCCCAAATCCATGGGTTATGCGGGCCACCCACATCGAGTGTGCCCTTGCATCTCACGGGCCACCCCACTTGAGCCCAGTGTGAAAATGCCCCCGCATTAATTAGCAAAACCCATTTTAAATAAATCTAATTAAGTCATGAAATATCGAATTGAGTCCAGTGAACTAAAGACCCATTTGAGTCTTTGGGTCAATCCAGCACAGTTGTAGATTAGTTGAGTCAAGTTCGTGGGTTTGGAGATGAGTTGAATCGAGTCGACCAAGTTGGGTTTCAAGTTGAGCTCCCACCTTGAAATCTAGGTGACCACAATTCAAAAGTGTTTTGAGAACAGCCACTTCTTGAATAATATCTCGGGCGTTTAACAAGTGGGGCCCATGGTTTGATGGTCCAAACTATTGATTTAATGTATTATGATCCCAAGTTATCCGTGCCTACCTCTGGAGTTTAATATTTATTTAGTTGAAGAGAGAAGCCATGGGATTAATATCTTGCTGATTAGGAAGAGAATAATGCTTATTAGATTCAGACAAATAATTTCATTTTTATTTTGACTTCATATAATAACAGGTCCCACAATGGATATACCATACCCCAAATTCTCCCAGAAAGACATCCCAGCCACCCATTTATCTCTTTTATCAGTGAATGTGGGCTAATGCCATAATTTTTTCCCTTAACAGTTAAATTTCTACGCCATCAACTGAATGATTAGATGGTCCCACCTGAAAGCTTCTATTAAGTGATGGTCTATCCATGGTGGGGCCATTGAACCAACGATATGGATGACTGAACCATGCACCCCACTTGCATCATGAGGGAATGCTTCTATGGTGTCAAGGACAGCAAAAAACAAAACAAACACAAAATAAAAACGATTAACAATGAAAACATTATCAATAAAAAATGAAATATTATTTAAAAAACCCCCAAAAACAAAATCAACTCATTACATAAAGTAGGAGATGGGTTTGATTAAAAACAAATGAATAAAATAAAATAAGAGTGGGCACACACACAAACAAAAAATAATCTTTGTGAAAAAAAAAAAACAAGTGGGTTTGATAGAGGCGGCTGGATCAACTAAACCTATAACGAGATGTGTGGGGCCCACTGTGATTTGTGCATGACATCCAACCCACCCATCACGTGCACTCATGTGTTCTCCTCAGTGCCCCAAAATCAGGCGGATCCAAAACTCAGGTGGGCCACACCAAACTCTAAGATCACGAGGTGTGGATCACCAAACTCAGGTTGGAGCATCCATTCATCCTAGTGGGGCGCAACTTCTGAATAGATTGGATGGAAGATAAAATACACGGTGGGCCCCACTCACAATCTGGGACTTTTTTTTATGGTGGGCGTACCCAACGCAGATGTTCCTTGTGGTGTCTCCCACTTGAGTTTTGGATCGATCTAACGGTTGGATGCCTAGAAATTCTGAGGCGGCGCACATGATGGACGGATTAGATTTCATGCAAATACCACGGTAGGCCCGCATATCGCGTTGTAGGTTAAGCTTAACCTAAAAAGATTTGTAGTGGATCCAGCCTCCAGATACAGTAATTAAAATCCCGAATTTTATTTATATAAATAAATAAAATGAAAAAAGAAGAAATGAAGAAAAAAATATATTAAAAAACACAAAAATCGAATTAAAGAGAAATTCGGAAAATGGAAATAAATATAGAAAATAAAATCATAACAGCATGCCATTTAAAAATATGTATAAAAATTAAAAAAAAAAAGATATTTATATTTATTGAAATAAAAAGAAAAAGAAAAAGGGTGTTTAAGTACCTCTTCGGAAGAGACTAGGATCTCGTTGGCTTTCTCCTCTGCTTCCTGTCGGATAAATCTGACCATCTGTTGGATCTGCTTAGAGACATCTGCGTCGTTCATTTTGACTCCTCTTTCTCTCTGTCTCTCTCTCTCCCTCTCTCAGAAAAACGAAATTTCAGCTTTTTCCGTTCTGCTTTTTTTTTTTTTTTTTCTTCCCTGTATCTGTTTTACGTTTTTTGTATTTTTATACCCTTTAATGGCTAATTGGCTACCCGCGACGAGGAATTTTGTAAGAGCCTCGCTAGCTTACCTCGCGCTAGCTACTTCGCGCACCGAAAGCCACGTGGATCAAACTTTCATGAGATCCACACCGTCCATCAAGCACGCTGCCTTATTTTCACGGGCGCGGATTGGGAACTACTCAGACGGATTGGCTACTCCCCCTGACACCAGCCCCGTGGCTGATGGTCGGTGCTCCGTGGGCCCCACCATGATGTATGTGTTTCATCCATTCCGTTCATCCATTTTTACAGATCATTTTAGTGATTGATACAAAAAATGATATGTTTATAATCTTAGTGGACCACACCACAGGAAAACAATAATGATTGGATATCCACCATTAAAATTCTCTTAAGGCCCATTGTACTGTTTATTTGACATCCAATCTGTTGATTCGGTCATAAAGACCCAGATGAAGGGAAAAAATAAATATCAGCTTGATCCAAAACTTTTATGGACTCCAAAACGTTTTTAATAGTCAAAGTTCATTCAACACGGTTTCTTGTAATGTGGTCCACTTGAGATTGATATATACCTAATTTTTTTATTATAAATGATAAAATGATCTATAAAAATAGATGGACGGCATGGATGAAACACATACATCATGGTGGGGCCCACATAGCACCGACCACCAGCCAATGGCTGGTGGCAGGGGGAGTAGCCAATCCGTTTCCGTTAGAGACGGACAGTACTGTCAGCGGAACTGTGGGGCCCACTTTGATATAAATGTTTTATTCACACCATTCATCCACTTTGACCGATCATTTTATTGCATGAGCAGAAACAGGACGTATATTGAAGAATCAAGTGGACCACATCACAAGAAGCAGAAGGAATTGAATTCCTACCTTTGAAAATTTTCCAAAATTAAGGTGATGTTTATTTGCCATCATCTAACCTGTTGGTAAGATCACATGGAGTTATACAAAAGGATAACATGAATATCAGCTTGATCTTCAAAGAAACTTTCAAAATATTGTGGTGTAAGCTTTTAATCGCGACCGCTTCTTGGGGTGTCTTTGACTATGCTTCTTTTTAGGCTCATGATCAAAAGAGATGGACGGCTTGAATAAAACATATACATTGCAATAAACTCCACAGATTCAAACTCCACAGATTCACTTATGAGACTGTATATCTCTAACTAGGTCATGGTGGAGGTAGTACTCCATTTAGAACCTATGCTCACTTAGCAATCCAATAATCATAACCATCCACAACTCATGTATTACAGGTAATAGGATAAAAGTTAGAGCCTGTTTGGGGGAAGCGGATTGGCTGGTGTACCACACATTAGCTATATAGCTACTGCAGGTACGTGTCATGCGAAGACGAGCACTGATGCTCCAGGAGCTCCAAGTTGTACCAACGGTTCAAAGGAGACCAAAGTTACATGGACCACGTAGTGATGTGTTTATAATATCTACACCATTTATTAATTTTTAGAGATCATTTTAAAGTATTATTCAAAAAATGAATCACATCCAAAGATCATCTAGACCACACTACAAATAGCAGCGGAGATAATGATTTTTACTCGTAGGGCCCACCATAACATTTAATTTCCATCCCATCTGTTCATTAGGTCACAAAAACTTGAATGAAGAGGAAAAACAAATTTCATATTGATCCAAAACTTCCCGTGACCCCAAAAAGCATTTCAATGATAGACGTTCAATCCCCCATTGCTTTTTTCGGTGTGTTTGGCATCCTAGAGTACGAGTCAACTTTAATCCAAAAGTAACTGTGCATGGTACATTTATGTAATTTTTGACATAATGATTGTGATAAGCCCGCTGAAATATATGCTTTGGCTGAAAATGATAAAATTCTAAGTCTCGGATGGGCCCCAAGCACAAGATCATGTTTGAGCGACTAACCAACGATTTTTAATCGTTGATTAACATGGACAATGTTTGGACGGTGCCGATCATCATTAGTTGGCCATGTGCCCAATAAAATGACAGTATAGTGACACACATGTTACACCTGCAACTATTGAAATAATTTTAGGTATATTCCAAGCTCTTGCGGTGGATTGCAAACCCCTCAAAGATTGAAACCCCGGGATTTGAATCCCCTCTAATCCACGGTGCCAAACGACCCATTAGAATACTACAAACGCTCTTTGGTCGGTGACATTGCTGGTAGTCAGGTGGTTTGTAGTTAGCGATGTACTGATGTTTCACTATCATAACACGTGTTTTATCCACCACATCCATTTAGAGGTGGATCCTAAAAATAAAGTAGATCTAAATCTCACGGGACTAGGATTACAAAAAGGCAATAGTAACTGAATGTCCAACGTTTAAATCTTCCAACAATCCACTGCTATATTTATTTGACAGCCAGCCGGTCCTGGATTGCCCTCTGCTACTACAATTAAAGTTGATCTTAATAACATGGCCCCTCCCACATAGGATCAGGCCCAAGGTGGTTGGAACCAAGACTACAAAGTTTCAGTTAGGGAGATAATGACTAATAATGTGGTGATCATCATTGTATAATATGAAACCATTCATAAATATCAAAGATTATGATTTCTCTTTCAATATTAGGTTCTCTGTTTAAAACTTTTGTAGCCTAAAGAAGGTTTTAACGGTGGGTGTTCCATTAACACTATTTCCTATGATGTGGTCTATTTAACATTTAGAACTACTTCAATTTAAAAAACGGATGAAGTGAGTAGATGAAACGCATATACCATTGTAGGGCCTATAGAGTACCCAACAGCCAGCTACTGGCAGTTGCCAAACCAGGAAAGGACCTGATGCAGGGAAGGACATGTTGAGGTCGAGCATAGTCTTCCTCGAGGGATAGTTACTCTGAATCTACGAAGTTTCTTTGTATTCCTCACATAGATGACTCGAATCCGTTAGGAGAAATAGAAAATAATCCTAATAAAATTTGAAATAAACTAATTGATTCTAAAAAAACGAGCTTACAACCTCTTAAACAGTGACATAAACCTTAGGATTAAGTTTCAGAATCAAACTACAACAAAAACTTCCAGAAATCGTGGCTAGTGGACAATCATGATTTCTGTTAGATAACATGGTTTTTGGCTAAAAATATTAAGTGTCCTATTTAGCTTAACTATGCTATTCTCCTAATTTTTCTAAGTATTTTTTGTTGGACACAACTCCTAAAGCCAACTGATTAAGAGTTACAATCAAATTAAAACTTACTATAAAAAGTAACCACGAAAATAAAATGGAATTTTGACTCTCAATCCGATGGAATCTCGCAAATTCCACGTAAGCAACCTGGCATAGCGGGGTTGGGTGGCTATACTGATTTGGCATGTTGGATAGCTAATACCAATCTGCGAGATACGCCTATTTTAAGGTTCTAGCTGTCTGGATCACATTCGCTTTTGATCAGGCCCTTTGTGGTACATCTTGGCTATGAAATTGTACGGACCCACTCTACATCATGACGCCAATAGTTAGTTTTGTGGAGGGTCCACCGATGTGTTTATATACCATCCAATCTATTCAGTTACGCTCCTCATCAGGATATGAAAGAATTACTCAAAAACTACAGTATAACAAAACTCATGTGGGCCATACTATGTAAATTTAGGGCCTGTTTGGCCAGGCAGACTGGATGGGATTAGATTGTATTGGAAGGGATTGAAAGGAGCAATCCCGGGATCGGCCGGGCATGCCAAACAGGCACGTTGAACTTGATGTAGAGCGGGTCGCAGACAGTTTCATGGCCAAGATGGATCAAAAAAGGCCCGATCGACGACAGAAGTGATCCGAACCGTCGGACCTTAGACCGGGCGTATCTCGCAATCCGGAATGAGTTACCTGACGTAAAATATATGATTTTAGGGTAGAACGAGCTACTTTAGCCAACCAACCCCGCTATGCCGGGTTGCGACGCCCGAAATTGCGAAAAACCCCTAGATCGACGGTCGTTTCCTGCTTTAATTTCGTTTTTATTATAAATAATAAGTTTTAGTTTGATTATAATTCTTCATCCGTCGGGTTTTAGGAGTTGCGCCCAACGTGAAAAGAGCTTAGAATAATTAGGAGGACGATTTGGTGAAGCCAAATAGGATACTATTTTTGGTCGAAAACCTTGCGCACTAGTAGACATCACGACCGTCTATAAATAGTAAGTTTACTATTTATAGTAAGTTGCGGATTCTCAGAGTTTTAGTTGTAGTTTGATTCTGATTTCTTTTCCATTGCTTGGTACCCCTATTTAAAGGGTTGTGAACTCGTTTTTAGTGATGAATGAATCAATTTCGAATTTCTTAGAATTTATTTCTATTTTCTGCTTTTTTTCCTCGTGGATTCGAGAAGTCTCTGTGAGGAGTCCAGAGAAGCTCCGTGGATTCGGAGTAGTTATCCTCATCACGTTCATCCTTGCATCAGAACTTCTGTCTGGATTGGAGCAAAATCCCATGGGATTGCCAGCAATCCATTGACATCACCATTATTACCTTGAAATCCACCCAATCCCTCCTAATCCCATCTGTTTTGCCTGGTACATGTTTGGGTGGACGGATTGGAAGGGATTGGCCGGGCATAATCCCAGGATTGGCCAGGTGGGCCAAACATACTTGGTAGTAGATTCCCTGGATATAGCAATCCCATGGGATTGCCAGCAATCCACTGATGCAGCCATCATTACCAGCCATCCACCCTAATACAATCTAATCCTATGGGATGGGTCGGTCCAAACACGACCTTAGAGATTTTGATGTATAAATTTGTAGGGTGGCCCACTCGATTGTTGAATTCGTGAATTATGTGAAAATACAGAACTTAAATGTAATTTTTATACTTTATTTTTTGAAATAACCACTTCACAAGATTAGGTGGTAATTACTGCCATTTTTCTGTTTATGTAATCTGGTCTTTTTGTAAATTTCATTAAAAAACTGGGCTTTTTGTTGCAGAGTGGAGGGCTGAATTAAAATTTTTTTTTGGCCGTTGAGGAATAATCGTTGGGTCCTGAGCCTCGACAAATAGATATTTTGCTGAGGCGCAGGATTCCGTCAATGTGGGACCCATGGTATGTTGATCTGGACCACTGATATGATGGGGCCCACTGTGGATGGAGATGCCCCAAAGATCTTGGAAATTGCTTTGGTTCGGTTCTTCAATGTCCACCATCAATTGCTAATGATTTCTGTTTAAATGATGAATTGGGTTTTCTGCACCGTTTTAAATGAAGTTGACTTGTCCACTGTACATGTTATGTGGATTTATGCCAATCCAAGCCGTCCATATCATTGGTCCTAGTGCCGATCGGGCGTAGATCAAAGATCGACCTGATCAGATGACCCTAAACATCTGACCTTTGATTTGGCTCATAGACACCCTTTAACCGTCAAGTCGATGTCTGCCAATTGGATGATTAGGATCACTCAGTTTTAGTTTTTGGGCCATGAATGACCATCCAGAATAAGGCCATAATGGGCCACCTTTTCAATTGTCAATTAAATGTCTACCAGTTGCATGGTTAGGATTGCTTGATTTTGTGCTTTTGGGGGCTGTGCCCATATGACCTCAACCATTTGATTTTGGCCATGAGATTCAGTCCCCTGAACTCCTTCCTAAGTGTCAATTTGATGTCCACCAATTGGATGGTTAGGATGGCTCGATCGTGTGATTTTTGGGCTATGAATGGTCATCCATAATAAAGCCATGGTGGGCCGTGCTTTTAACTGTCAATTCAATGTCCACCAGTTCGATGATTAGGATCACTTGATCATGTGTTTTTGGGGCTATGCTTACCACAACAGGCCATGATTTAGCATGTACATGTGCCATGTTTGAGATTTGCTAGGTAGCTAGGTTTGCCCATTATGCCCAACAATGTGGAGTTTGACCATTCAAGCAGTGGGTCCCACTGATGATACACATGTGGCAAACTGGATCGTTGTTTCTGACTTACCCTTGTATGGAACTTGGGGATCTCTCGTAGCAATGAGATTTTTGTGACATAGGCCATTCAAGGTCGAACCTTCCCGATAAATTGTATGGACCACCACACCATGGATCACCAAATGGGTCATTTCATTTGTAATTATTCACTAAGCTGATGCAGGATAATTAACCACTTACTCTAAAAGCTCGAACCGAAAGAGTCAATCCCTTTATCTCATAGCCCAGGCCCTACATCGCATGAACTACGACCTTAGTTGAACCCCTCTCGTGGCCTAAATTTACTTGGGTTCTGCTTCACATGAGCCACCCGCCTCACATGAGTCACCTGCCTCACACGGGCCGCCCACCTCGAATGTGCTCTTGCATTCCACGGACCACCTCACTCGAGCCCGGTGTGAAAATGCCCCTGCATTAGAAGCTTCATTTAACATTTCAATGAGACTTACAAAATTGTATCAGTTGCGGATGCCGTCGGCATTTTCTTGCTTGTCATCTACGAGTGTTTGATCAGATTTTGACTTGTTCTAATCGGTACTCTAGGCTCATGCCAGGTTAGCTCTCTTCTTGTCTTCTCAATTTCGGGGGAAATGCAACTGAACAATTCAGTTAGCCTTCTCATATTGCTTTTTGTGAATAACAATTATTATACTTTGAAGAGAGTAAGAAATGAATCCTCTCATAGTATTCCATGATCTCCACAAACAATCTCCACGTACAACAAGAGAAAAGAGGTTGAAAATTTGACAAACATAAAGCATAAATAACTCAAATGATACAACCAAATAGATTTATTTTTTTTCCTTGAGAGATGGCAGAACTAAGGGTTGATCCGTACCATACATATACCAAAGCTTATTTAATGATGATTTCTGTTGAAAATTACCCCTCATGACGGTCCCACCATCATTTTTCTGCACCTTCCCTCAATGAATCCTGACCATCAGCAAATTTTGTTCTTGATTGTCTGTTTCCTGTACAGTGATTGAATGGATAGATTGAATATCTATACAATTTTATGAAAATCTCCCATCCTGCAATTAGATGGAACTACATTGACAGTTGATACAGTTCAATACTGTATTAAGGTGGACAGATTGCTCTGCTCATGTATTTCGTCTCTATTGCCCTAGCAAATCATTGGTCAGGTTTGGCAAGGGGAAGGGCCTGCCCACTTTGGGCTCTGATCCAGCTTGGCCCACTAGTTTATTGATTTAAATTGAAATTAAGCTAATAATCAGATAGGCCACCAAAGTTTGATTGTCTTGATTTTTGAGCTACGAGGTCTTCTAGTGAGCGTGAATTTAATATGCATTGTAATTATCATGAATTCATTTGAATTGGAATCATCAATTGTGTTTGACCGCACTGATGATTAAAATTCATGAGAATCCTACAATATGGTTATCACAATCATCAAATTGTGTTTAGTAGCCTATATTTTGAAGAGGAGGAGAAAGTGAAAGAGATGACATTGACTTGTGAATTCCATCAATGTCAAACGAAATCCATGTCAAATGAAATTATCTGATTTTGCTGTGATTTACAAAAAAGTGTTTTGACATGGTTGAATTGTAATTCACCTCAAACACACTTTTCCCAAGCATACCAATGATTACAGCTTCACATCAATTATGTTGGCAAACAACCCTTCATCGCCCATCAAATTGATTGTGATGATCTGTTTACATGTGCCATACAGGCAAAGAGACAGAAGAATAGCTTTGTATTTTGCTAATATACGTGCCACACATGTGTTGATCATGTGCCTTTAATCATAACGTCAAAAGTAGAGTTTTGAATTCGATTGATAGGATTGTTGATTTGATCCAAATGTCTTGAAAATTTCCGTTTGCCTGTTGGATGTTTTTTTATGTTGCTAATGTGATTGATGGTTTTTCGAGTCTTGTCAATTCAATCAACAGTAAGATTGATGGTGCGCGTAAGTTGTGTAAGCGTGGGTTTTATTTCTAATTGCATATGAAGTGTAAAAATATTCTTATTAATTATATGATTATGGTTAAGACGAATACAACTGAATATAGAATTAAATGTTTTGAAGAGAGCTAGGGTTTTCCATCGATAAGTTGTTCTATCTATTGTAATTCTTTTGATTATAATGAATTGATAGTCACTTTGTGCCATATTTTTTCCTCCAAGAATTTTCCACATAAAAATCTTTGTATCTTTGTGTTTGCTTTTTCTTTTTCAGTTCTATTGCTTATTTGATTCGTTCTGAGGTTACTTTTGCACCCATTAAGGGGTTTCAACGCCCAACAAGTGGTATCAGAGCGTATGTTGGGTTATCATATTGAATCTAAAAACATGACATAGATGAGATCAAATATGAAGTTTGAGACAAAAAAGTTCACATGTAAAATTAATTTTAAATCATGGAGGTTGAAGATGAAAGCCCTTCTATTTTAGCAAGGGTTGTAGCATGCATTCTTTGGAAATAACAAAACATCTGAAATTCATGAAGGAAGAGGACTGTGATGAACTTGATCAGATGGCGATTAACATAATCCAATTATGCTTGGCAGATGAAGTCATAAGCAATGTCATTGATGAGATGATTACCACAAGATTATGGGAGAAGTTGGAGAGCATATACATGACGAAGTCGTTCATCAATCATCTATATCTAAAGTGACAATTCTATACTTCGAGGATGGTGGAAGGGTCAAATATCTCTGAGCACATTAACGTCTTCAACAAATTAATTTGCAAGTTGACAAGCGTGGAGGTGAAAATCGATGAAGAAGAAAAAGCCCTAATTTTGTTGACGTCTCTCCTGGAGTCCTACAAATATTTGGTTGATAATCTACAATAGTGTTACTATTAAAGCAAGAAGTGATAATGATAGTATTACTATTGAAAATTAGAGATGGTGATAATAGCTTAGAGTAGTGGATATGAAGGATTAAAGCCACATTGGAGATTGTTGATCGTGTGCCCTCAATCAAAGTGCCAAAAGCGGAGTTTTCGATTCGATCGAAATATTTCATGAAATTCTAATTTGCTCATTGGACATTTTTGGACGTTGTTGATTTGATCGATAGAGGTATCGATTCGATTGATGGTTTGTCAAGTCCTGTCAATTTGATCAACAATCAGATCGATGGTGTGCGCAAGTTTTATGTAAGTGCAAAATTTATTTCTAATTGCGTTCGAAAGTATATAAAAACATTGTTAATTACATGATTAGGGTTAAGATGAATAGAGTAGAACATAGAATAAATGGTTTTGAAGGCAGTTAGGGTTTTCTATTTGTAAGTTGTTCCATCTCTTATAAATCTTTTGATTATGGTGGATTGTTCGTCACTTTGAACTGTAGTTTTTCTCGTAGGGGCTTTCCATGTAAAAATATCTAAATCTTTGTGTTCTTTATATTTGCTTTTTTTGTTTTTCATTCTCTATTGTATGTTTGATTCGTTCAGAGGTTGCTTATGCATCTATCAAGAGGTTTTAGTGCCCAACAACATATGCCACCAGCCATGTCTGCATGGAATGATGGTTCCAATATTCAACATATGTTAAAAGAGCATGACCCGTATTCCATGGAATGATGGGCCACATTTTGCCAAACAAATGTACAGCTCTGAATAACCTGAAGTTTTCTAACCCATCTACCTATTTCCAATATTGGGCCCTACATGTTGAGTGGACTAGTTTTATTTGTAGGAAATTATGTGCCAGGTCGGACAGGCCATAATGCAATGTTAAAGGGATAAATTTGCCATATTCAGGCTCTTCCACCTACCACAATGCAACATGATTGATAATAACCCTCATCGATCTCTTGGCTTGTTGTGTCATGCCAAGTATATGTCCATTCATGCAAGCATAACCAACACAATTCATGAAATTTGTGTAATATTACAACTTATGTGTGAGAGGTGAGTTCACATGTTTCATTTAGGAGTTATTTAAGATGTTTTTAATTATGAAAGTTACATGCTTTGTAATTTTCTTTAATATTTTTTTGCCCATGGATAATTTTAGTTACTCTTTCTCAATGTGTTGTGTTTAGGCAAACTAAGATATTGGAGTGAATTGAAAAGTCAGTATGTGTAAAACCTAACTATTTATGTAGTACTTCTAATGATGAGTTTTGTGTAACCGTAGGGATATAGTTTGAGCTTTACACAAACCAAGTTTTGCAATGCATTAGGTTTCTGCCAATCGACTAGTTAAGAACATAGCTTAAGTGTAGATTTTGGGTGATAATCCATCTACGATGGTCCCGCATTGGGGTGGCTGGGATTTGAGCTACAAGTCATGTTTGTACAGAAGGGGAACTTCACCTGTATCCTCACTAACTCTGCTGTATCAAAACCTTTAGTTTACATAAAGAAAAAGAATTGAGTATACTGAATTTCATATTGTTATTATTATTATTATTTTTGTTGGGGAGAAAGGAGCGGTGGATCCTTCTATGTTTCCTCCTTGCATAGGAAACATAGAAGAGAGAGAAAGATAGAGAAGCTAACCTCGTTTGTTTTGACGTTTAGAGGAAGGATGCAGCCCCACATCTTAGAGCCAATATGCTCGTGACACGTTAACTCAGTACGCCTTAGCGTACTGAGTTGCTCAATACACAATCCAATTCCGGTGGGTGTGCTACACCAGCCAATACACTTCCCACGCACATACTCATTGTTGGACGGAAGCGGATTGTGTAGTGAGTAACACATTACGCTAAGCATACTGAGTAAACTCCATCCATTTTACCAGATAATTTTTGGGCTAAAACTCCATTCATTTTACTAGATAATTTTAGGGCTTTAGCCCAAAAATGAAGCATATGCAAATCTCAAATATTGAAGCATATGGAAATCTCAAATGGACCACACCACGGGAAAAAGTGTGAATTGAACGTCTACAGTTGAAAATTTCTTGAGGGCCACTAAAGTTTTGGATCAAGCTTATATTTATGTTTTTCATTCATCCATATCTTTTTGATCTTATGAACAGTTCGGATGATAAGTAAACTTCAACGTGGGGCCTAGTTAGGTTTCAACGTGTAAATCATTATTCCCTCTGTTTCCTGTGGTATTGTTCAGCTGAGCTTTTTATATGCTTCAATTTTGGTTTCAACCCCCTAAAATGAGCTGGAAAAACGTATGGACGGTGTGGATTAACCATGTACATTCACGGTGGGCCCTGAGTAACTCAGTACGCAATCCAATTCCTTGTTGGAATACTTTCTGCGATTGGAAGCTAGGTGGGGCCCACTGTGATGTTGATGGAAAATCCACTACTTTCATCGGTTTTTAAAAGTCGATGAGCCAAAGATTGATCTAAATCCAAAACTTAAGCATGCTTTACATTAGGAAAACGTGTGTATTCAAATTCTTACCCTTGAAACTTTCTTGGGGTCCACCATATTGTTTATATAACATCCATACCGTTCATAAGGTCATTCCTACTAGGATGAACTGAAATAATAAAAATTAGCCTGATTCAAAATTTCTGTGGCCCCATGCATCTTTCAACGGTACATGTTTAATATTTTGCCGTGTGGCTCACTTGAATTTTGGATTTGAGTCAGTTTTGAGACTGTATCCTAATATGATTAAAAAAAAAAATGGTTGGAAGAGTGGATTTCTCACAAACAACACGATAGGCCCTACTATTCTTACCATTGCAGGAAGTTCCTGCAAAAGCCTTTCCATGGAATCCGGTCCCCCGATACGGTTATTCATGGAATCTCCATGATCTCCGGACTTGATGACCGTGAGAAATCTCCATCGTTAACGCATGGACAAAGGAATGGACCTGTAGAAGCCTTTGCATGTGTTCAACCATTGAAAAAGGGGTATTCAGAATCCATCAAACCATTGAAATCTAGGCCTTATAATAGATCAGTGAAAATCATGAAGAGCAAATGATCCTCACCGTCCAATTTGTGGCTGATAAATGGATGGTTTAAACAATAAATACTTAATGATTTAAATCCGATGGACGTATGTTAACCAATTGGAGTATAGTGCACCCAATCAATTTAAATTTGGCTTATGCCCCATCTATATAGAGAGCGAAGAATGAGTTGACTGAGTTGCAAAGCCATTGCTTCCCACCTGTTAAGGCAAAAAAATGCTGTACTGTCAGCCTCAGTTTATTGTAAACTGAGGTAAAAATATAAGCTTTTAGTCTTAAATTTGTAACAATTGAGGTTAAAAAGTAAACTTTTAACATTAATTTATAGTTGATCTTTACTCTAATTTCTTACCCAGTGAGGTAAAATGATAGACTTTTAGCCTCAGTTTATTACCAATTGAAGCAAAAAAGTTGATTTTTAGTTTTGATAGAAATAATGGTAAACTAGGTAAAAAAAAGTGAACTTTTAACCTCAGTTTTTTATCGATCGAAGCAAAAAAGTGAACTTTTAGTATCAATTTCTTACCAATCGAGGATAAAAAGTGAACTTTTAACCTCAATTTCTTACTGAAGTAAAATGACAGACTTTTTACATCAATTTCTTACCAATTGAGGCAAAATGGTAGCTTTTTAGCCTTAGTTTTCACCAACCGAGGCAAAAAAATGAACTTTTAACCTCAATTTCATAACAACCGAGGCTAAAAAGTGAACTTTTAACCTTATTTCTTACTAACTAAGCAAAATGATAAACTTTCAACATCAATTCCTTACCAAGGCAAAATGATAGACTTTTAGTCTCGACTTTTCATCAATCGAGACAAAAAAAATTAAACTTTTAGCTTCGGTTTCTTACTAACTGAGGCAAAAAATTAAACTTTTAATCTTAATTTCTTATTAACTAAAGTAAAATGGTAGACTTTTAGTCTCAATTTATCACTGACCTAGGTAAAAAAGTTGATTTTTAGCGGGCTTTTAGCCTCGATTTTTTACTAACTGAGGTAAAATGTTAGACTTTTAATTTCGGTTTCTTACTAACTGAAGTGAAATAGTAGACTTCTACCATCGACTTTTCACAACCAAGACAAAATAACGAACTTCTAGCCTCGATTTCTTAGTAACTGAGGTGAAAAACAAACTTTTAGCCTTGGTTCCTTAATAAGTGAGGTTAAAAAGTACATTTAGCCTCCATTTTTTGAATCGAGACTAAAAAATTATGGCTAAAGGCCACCTTTTTTTGTAGTGTTAACACATGTGGGGTGCAAGAAGAGGGATATGTCAATGTCACATGTGGGACATTAGCACATGTGGGATGCTTTATATATGGAACGAGCGAAGATGGATGGTCACACATATGGCACATTGGCACATGTGACATAGTGGCATGTGTGGTGCATGACTGAAGATGGATAATGACTCATTTGACACATTGACACATGTGAGATGATTGAAAGTAAATAGTAGCACGTTTCGACTTAACCCTCTTGAGAAACTCATTTTCGTTTTATTGTGAGAAAATATTCTTTTTAGAGGTTAAATGTAAAAACATAGTTAAATGAGTCCACAACTCCGATTGACTCACTTGGTCTCAAGTCACGACACACCTTTGTCAAGGGTGACTTTGAGCTGGATTGAGTCCGACTGAGTCCCATCCAAATAGCCCAAGTTGAACAGCTCTTGTTCGAGTCTAAAAACCATGGTCTGATTTCGAAGGTGTTGGATGGGTTCAATGAAATGGATTTTCAAATGACTTGACAGCCCTAATTGACTTATTCACAGTGGAGTTGTCAACGGGCTGGTCCTAGCTGTCATTAGGTCTGGGTTGGGTTAGTCCTAGTCAAGATCTATCCAGCCCACCACATTGTTCAGCTCAAAAGCTCAACAGGCTAGCCCAACTCGCTGACAGCCCTAACTGTCATAGTAAGATGTACAATAAATATACTTATTGAATAGAGCCCATTAATTCCAGCATAAAACTCTGTGGAGGCTTACATCCACTCAGTACATCAGTTTATCCAGCCATGTTAAGGTGTGTTCCCATGACGAATCAAACTCTAGTGAGCTAGCTACACCATGAAACAGCTGGTGTTAAACACTTTGGGGTCCACATAAATCTTGGATTACGCTTGTATGTGTGTTTTTCCTTTATCCTGGTGGGAATCACCGTATGAATGGTTTGGATTGGCATGTAAATATAAAAATAGATGGATGGCAGGGATGAAACGCAGACGCGGATTGCCTCCTACCCCGCCCGGACAGTAATCCGTCCGGGCAGGGCTCTGTGGAACCCAACGTGATCTAAGTGTCCTATCCACGCCGTTGATCGTTTTTATCATATCATTTTAAAGTATGACTCAAAAAATGTGTTCGGTTCAAGTCTTAATTGAACCACAAAGTGGGGATTGAACTTCCACCATTAAAAAGTTTTTGGGAGCTGGAGATGTTTCAGATCAAGCTTACGTGACCTTATTAATAATAGGTTGGATGGTAAAAAAATAGCATAGTAGCCCTTAGAAAGGTTTCAATGGTGGTTGTCATTATCACTGCAGCTTTCTTTGGTGTGGTCCACTGGAGCTTTGGAGCTGCTCATTTTTAGAATCAAATCATAAACTGGTATGATAAAAGCGATTAACAGTGTGGATAGAACACTTACATCACTGTGGGCCCCACAGATCCCTGCCCGGACGTCCATGAAACACATACATCATGGTGGGGCCCACGGAGAACCGAACACCAGCCAACGGCAGCGGAGTAGCCAATCCGTTTGTATATCATGAGAGTTCCTTTGCAAACTTACGGGCCGCGACTGGCTGATGGGCTGTTGTAATGTACCTGACCTCCCCTTGATACATTAGGTTTTTTTTTTTTTTTTCCAGCTCATAACGAGGCTGTCAGGCTTCCTACAACCCAAAAGTGGAAACGGAGGGGCTATTCCTAGAGCTGGGCATTCTTGACCCGATCCGGTGGATCCGACCCGATCAGACCCGATTCGACCCGATCAGAACAGAACCGACGGCCTGGATCGGTGCTGATCGAGTAGGATCAATCAGATCCGACCGTTTTTCGGATCGATGCCGGATCATGGTCCATCCGAACCGCCCCGATCCGAAACCCGAACCGAATGGATCCGACCCGAACCGATCCTACCCGACCCGGAACGGGTACTTCCTGTATATATAACTTTCATGTTTTTTACCCTATTACTTTTACCGCTCTTTTTTTCTTACCCTACCCATCGAATGAACTTTTACCCTCTCTCTTTCTGACCCTACCCTATGAACGATCCTCTCTTCTTTTAACCCCAGAGCAACAAGTCCGGCCGTCCATAGATCCTTTCTTCTTCTAACCCAGAGTAACAAGTCCGCCGTCCATCCATCCTCTCTTCTTCTAACCAGCAACAAGTCCGGCCGTCCCTGATTCGAGAGAAGACAGCTATTATTGTTGTTTTTTTTTTTTTTTTTTTTTTTTTTAAAAAATTTCTTTTCCTGTGTATATAACCGAACGATTCCAAACCCTAACCTAAGTCAGATAATCAGATCTACTAGGTTGGAAGTTAGAACCATCATGGGGTTCATCTGGGGCAGAAATCAACCCTATCTGCTCCTCAGGTGGGCCACACATGAGAATAATGTGTAGCCATTGATAAATAGAAAAATGTAAATGTGGTCCACCTGATGATTCGATATGGAATATTTACTTATAAGGTGATCATCATGTTGGTGCAAACCTATTGGATGGTTTGGATGCTGTACAAACATGAAAGATTGGAAGTTATCTACTAGTTGTACTGTAGCTTACGGTCCAACCCGCGGGACTTAAGACCTGCTGTATATGTAATTATCCGTCAAAATTCGGATTACGTACTGAGTTACACCTGTACGCTTTTATCGTACTACGTAAACTCAGTTGGGCCCACTGTGAATGTATGTAGTTTATCCACACCGTCCATAAATTTTTACTGCTAATTTTAAGGGTTGATCCCAAATTTGAGGTAAATCCAAAGCTCAAGTGGGCCATACCACAAGAAACAGTGTGGAATAATGATTTCCACTGTCGAAACCTTCTGAAGGCCCACAGTAATGTTTATTTGTCATCCAACACGTTGGTAAGATTACAGAAACATGGATAAAGAGAAACCACAAACATCAGCTTGATCCAAAACTTCTGTGGCCTCTAAGAAATTTTCAATGGTAGAGGTTCAATCACACTGTTTCTTGTGGTGTGGTCCACTTGAAATTTTTATATGCTTCCGTTTTGGGCTCAAGTCCTAAAATTATCTGTTAATATGGATGAACGGAGTGGATAAAATACATAAATAACGGTGGACCCCACAGAGGTTACTCAGTACGCAATCCGCTTCCAACCTCGGTAGCTAATCCGCGTCCCTCACGCTAGCTGCTGCGCTGCATACGTGTCGTGCGAAGACGAGCGCGTACGCGCCTCGAGCTCCGAGTTGTACGAATGGCTTAAATGAGATCAAAGGTACATGGCCCACCATGATGTATGTTTTGTATCCAGGCCGTCCATCCATTTGAAGAGATCATTTCAGGGCAAGATCCAAAGAATGAGTTAAATCCAAAGCTCCAATGGACCCTAGCAGAGAAAACAGTGGGGCAGTGACGCTCACCATTAAAAACTTTTAAGAGCCACAAGACTACAGAGCTTTAGATCAACCTGATATTTGTGTTTTCCCTTCTTTATTATACGTTTTAACTTTTGAACAGGTTGGATTTCAAAAACATTATGGTGGGCCGTAGGATAGTTTCAACGGTGGGAATCACTCTCCCCACTGTTTGTTGTGGTGGGGTCCACTACAAATTTTTATCCACCTCATTCTTTGCTTAATAGTCTAAAATGATATCTCAAACTGAATGGACGGTGTGGATACAACACATACTCATAGTGGGCCCACAGAACTTGGTGACGTCACTTCCGTAGCTGCCACCCGTTCGTACAACCCGGAGCTCGAGGAGCGTCAGGCTCGTCTTCACACGACACGTACCTATATCAGCTAGGTAGGCTAGCTGGCTCTAGCTAAGAGCAAGTACATCAGATGGTCGGTGCTCTGTGGGTCCCACCATGATGCATGTGTTTCATCCATTCCGTTCATCCGTTTTTACAGGTCATTTTAGGGCTTGATAAAAAAAAGTACTGGAAAATAAATCTTACGTGTGCCACACCATAGCAAAACAATAATGAATGGATATTCACCATTAAAATCCTCTGAAGGCCCACTGTACTGTTTATTTGAAATCCAATCGGTTGATTTGGTCATAAAGACCCAGATGAAGGGAAACAATAAATATAAGCTTGATACAAAACTTTTATTGCCCCCAAAACGTTTTTAATGGTCAAAATTCATTCAACACTGTTTCCTGTAATGTGGTCCACTTAAGATTGAGATATAGTTCATTTTTTTTTTCATATCATAAAATAATATATAAAATAGATGGACGGCATGGATGACACACATACATCATGGTGGCCCCATAGAATACCGAACACTATACACTTGTTGGGAGTTATGTCTGTGTGGTGTAAAGCTTCTTCAAGAAGCTATGTACGTGTGGTGTAAAGCTTCTTCAAGAAGCTAACCGGCCGTCCGTTTTTTCCTATAAATTATGTGGGGTCATTTTGAACTTTTTTTTTTTTTGTTTATCCACACCGTTCATCAGTTTTTATCCGAACCTTACTCAATCCGATCTGACTCAGTTTTTTTGACCGAGTCAGACTCGGATCGATTTAGGCCAGCAAGAGTTAGGATCTGTTCGAGTTAAATGACTCAGATCCGGTCCCAAATCTGATCAGATTCGGGTCCGTACCTATAAAATTCGAACCTGATCGGGTTGGACCAAATCCGATCCGACTCGGTCCGATGCCCAGCTATAGCTATTCCCCTGCCACCAACCAATGCCTGGTCTGTCCGTGCTCCATGGGCTTCATCGTGATGTATGTGTTTCATCCATGCCGTCCATCTATTTTTATAGATCATTTTATTATATGAGACCAAAAATTAGGAATATCCCAAACTCAAGTGGACCACATTACAGGAAACAATGTTGAATGAACGTCGGCTATTAAAAATTTTTTGGGGGCCATAAAATTTTTGGATCAAGCCGATCTTCTTTTTTTCTCCCTTCATGGGTCTGTATGACCTAATCAACAGATTGGATGTCAAGTAAACAGTACAGTGGTCCTTAGGAGGATTTTAATGGTGGATATCTAATCACTATTGTTTTCCTGTAGTGTGGTCCGTCTGATATTTATATCCCTCTCATTTTTGGTATTGCATCCTAAAATGATCTTTAAAAATGGATGAACGGAATGGATGAAACACATACATCATGGTGGGGCCCACAGAGCACCGACCACTAGCTACCGGGCTGGTGGTAGGGGGAGTAGCCATTCCGTTTGCCATCCTCAGTCCTTGAGATGTACCTGTTGGCCGGATTCTATCAGGCATAAATCTCTATGGGACCTACCCTAATGTACGCTGACTTCCACTTGGTACATCAGTTTTTTGCTACAGATCCAAATCTTAGGTCGGCTACACCATAGAAATAATTTTCTATGGCTATTGAACACTTTGGGTCCTGATCTTGGATCATGTGTATATGTGTGTTTTCCGTTCATCCTTGTGGGTGGGGTGGTTATTAGTCAGTGCTCTGTGGGCCCTACTATAATGCCTGTGTTTTATCGAAGCTGTCTATCCATTTTTACGGTTCATTTGACAACATGACCAAAAAATAAGGCAGATCCGAATCTCGATGGACTACAAGTCTACATCACAAGAAATAGTGGTGATTGGATGGCCACCATAAAAAAAAACTTCGTAGGGCCCACAATAATGTTTATTTGCCATCCAACCTATTGCTTACATCACAGGACTTAGATAAAATGAAAACATAAATATTAACTTGATCAAATCTTTTGTGGCTCTAAGAAGTTTTTAATGGTGAACATTTCCTATGATGTTGTCCACCTAAGATTTAGATCTGCCTCATTTTTAGGCCATGTCCTGAAATGAGCTAGAAAAATGGATGAACGATAAAACACATACATCATGTTGGTCTACAGAGTTTTTCCAGCACATATATCCGTACCACACACCAATCAGGTCGGTGTGTGTGGTACACGATCCCATCCGTTGCTTTCCTTGGCAGTCCTACCAAAAATTGCCCCTTTTAAATAAAATCATCTTATGAATGCCTATTTTATTAGTTGGATAAGATCATCTTATGAATGTCCATTTTGAACCATTTTCTTTCAACAATATGTGAAATTAAATGAATGGTCCTGATCGTTAAGCCACCTTGCCACCTGTAGTGCAAGATGGATCTATTAAATTTTGTTCTTCAAACCCCGCCTTATCTAGTCCCAACTCACATAACAATGGTGTCGTATTAGATGCAACCACCCAGATTACATAATTAAGCATACATGTTGAATGTTGGTTAGCATATCATGTTGACTGCATGTTAATTCATCTATTAAATTCAACTTAGGCATGCAACTACTTCATTTAAGAGTTATTTTTATTCTCTTTTCAAGCTTAGATGATATATAATTTATTTTAGTATTATGATACTAACATTCATACTTTTAATTTCTCTTACTCTGTTTATGCATGCCAACTAAGATATTGGAATGAACTGAAAAGTGGTATGTGTAGAACATAATTATATATCACAACTTCATTAATATGAGTTATTTTGTTTAATCATCTACATAGGTGTGCAAAATATCTAAGAAAATTATATTTTATCAAATAATGCCTCAACAATTAAAAATTACAAAATGTTTTTTGAAGGATGAAAATATAAGAATGCCTTCATTTATTTATTTTTTCGTTAAAAAGTAGTGGAACTCAAGATTTGTGGAGTCATAGGTCCGTGCATAACATCCAACCTCTTAAGGTGATAATATGAACAAAACATTAGGTGAATCAGATAATATGATAGGTTACACTTGAATTGGGATATTTTGAATTGTGTACATTATTTTTATTCATAAATTGGCCCACCTTATGATTGGATTCATCATATTTTTGACTAATCTAATAATAATGTTGGTGTGCATTTGTTGGACAGGTAGATGTAAGATACAAGCCAGTTTCACAACTATGGATTTTCCAATTTGTTATCGATAAAAAGTAAAGTAGAGCTGCAATATAATTTCTCCTCTTAATAGTGCTAAAATCCAATTCCTTGAACAATTTGATGGAAAAAACCCTGTTAGATATTTTTGTTTTATGTTTTTGAGATTTTTAATACAAGATTCATTTCTAATTTGGAATTTACCAGTTAGTTCATTTGAAAGTGTGAAATTACCAAAATGGATCTTGTATTTTTTGTTTTCAAGTGTTGAATTTGAAAATTGTGGGGCTCAATTGACATGTGTATGCCATATAAGGCATTCAACAATTATATCCAACCATGATGATTAGATGAAAAGAAAATATGGTGGATCCAATCAATATTGGTTGGGCCTTATCGTAAAAATCCAAATTCACACCACCTAAAAAAAATCCAAATTCACATGTAATCCGTCTAATAATTTAATAATTAATATATATCATGTTTGTTTAGTATCTACTTTCAAATTTATTATTTGGCAAAAAAAATTAAAATTCCTTAATGAAATTAAGCTAATCACTAGCATGTGTGACATATACGTGGATTGCTTGAAAGTAAATAGTAGCACATGTGACATAGGTATATGTGAGCACTTGAATTGTGACACATGTGACATATGTGAGTTACTTGATGATATACGGTGGCACGTGTGGCACAAGATACATATTGGTGCATTTGACAAGTGGGCACTTGAAGTTAAATGGCAACACTTGTACAATTGACACCATTGGCACATGCGGGAGTGATTGAAGATGAATAATGGAACATGTGGAGTTCTTTGCAGATGGTAAGATTAATGGTGGTAGATGTGGTACATTAGCACCAATAAATTTCTTTATTTTCTAAGAAAGAAAATAGGAAACGGTGTTTTTTAGGAATTCCTATAAAAAAAAAGTGTTGACAAACATTTGAAAGTGAGTTTTATGGAAAACTAGGTTTCAATTAAAAAAAAAAATGACAATGCTACTGATGCAATGCTACGGAGAACTTCATGCGGATGAGATCCAACCTGTCCATTACATATGCCATCTTGTGTTTGAGCTGTGTCCAAAGATCAGCCCAATTCAAAACTAAGGTGGGCTACAGCATGGGAAACAATTGAGATGGGAAGTCCCACATTCAAATCTTCCAAATTGTGCATGGGTCCACTTTGACCCATCTGACACAGCACAAGAGGATGAATGGATTTTCTGAAAATCAGGATATTACAAGACCTGTGGAACACACCATGTGAATTTAGAATCTTTAAGGCATTCTTCAATTGGAATGATTTTAAGATCCAAGAAGAAAATGTGGCGGCACATTCTCTCGCCTGTGGTGGTAGGTTAAGTTGTAGGCACAGTCGTTTGATTAACCATAGCCAAGCTAGCACAATACAATGTGAAGCAAAGGATGAAAGAGATGGTTTGCCCGACCCGAATCACCTAAAACAAGTGTTTTGCCCTTCTACTGTAAGAACACCTAAGTTTTGCAGGCCGACCATGTTTTATATCTAAATTCGCTCCATCCACTAGGTGCAAATAATTATTTTGAATATATATAAAAGATCAGCTCGATAAAAACCTGATGGGCTCCACCAATCGATCTCTAAGACTCCGTCCCATAGTATGGCTGTCACTCCAATTGAGATCTTGTGTTATGGGATATATACATTGATTCTTGCCCATGAAATGGCATTGCTAAAGCTAACAAAACGGCATGGCAAAGATTGGTTGTCACTCACTAATTACAAACTATCCGAATGCTATTTATCCATTTATGTTTTGAATCTTCTCTCACGAAATGGATGTTTTAATTAACAAAGCTACGGCGACGTAGTTACTCAAGCTAAATGAATATTAATGAAATGAGAACGTTCAATCATGATATGCTAGAGCTTCATACACTTGAATTTTAATAGAGACATGAAGTTAATAAATAGGAGAAGATGTTTAACAAAATCTCTGCAATCTCTCTCGTGTTCCTATTCTTTCCTATTATCAGGGAAAGAGCGTTATGTTGCTGAAAGATAGAAGTTGATAATGTTTCTAAATGAGATTTAGTTCGCCGGATATACAAGATAGAAAGAACAAGTGCTAGTGATAGCTAGCAATGGCCAAGAATTAGCTAATCTCATGCCAGACCTCACGGAATTGTGTTAGTAATTGTATGGGGTGATAAGGTGATGGTAGGGTTTCATGCTACGGTGATGGGCTAAGGGGTAAGGAGTGCAGTCGAATCGGGTATTTAGAGGTAGACGTGTTTCTTAACATGGGGATGGCCACTCTTGAGAGTTATGGTGATGTGTTCTATAATTCTGTGCTGGTTTCAGTAACTTGAGGCATTTTATCTACCTTTTTACCCTTTCTCATTTCTTATTATAGTAAAGAATTAAAAAAAAAATGAGTGGGTCACAAAGAATTTATTGTATCTCTTATCTTCTCTATTCATCCATTCCCCTATCAATAATTAAAATGAAAAAAAAGAGGTATGGCTCATTTTTTTTCTCTCAATTTTTTCCTACTGATTTAGAATATAGTCAATTGTGATGTAGTAGAATGTCTAGGGATTCCATCTTGTTATGGTATATTCTACTCGGTTGGTGGTTAAGAATGACCTACTTGAACCACTGGTACTCATGAATCATTGGGTTTATATATTACTTCGGTGATCCTTAATTGTTTTAAAATGCTTCCTTCACTATTTCTACTCGTGAGAATCTCGAGGAAAAGAATTTTCTTTCCTGAAAAAATATGTCGATGCGATTGCTTTACTAGAGTCATTGTTTAATAGATACATTGCTTCAATGTACCATCATCCAGATTCATAAGCTCCCCTTTAGATTTGAAAAGGCCTAGTTGTAAGCTTTGTTTAGGCAATGCCATGGAAAAATGGAGTGTTCCTATCACCTTATTTGTTACAAGTAACTCTAGAGCACTGCTTCCAAAAGACCTCTTCTTGCATAAGAGCATTGCCCACGGGCAAGTTCATCCTAATTAGATAATCACAACCAAGAGGTATTTTGGATTCTCTTTCGGATAGGCGACCGGTCCATGAGACCACCTTCTTAACAAAAGCCAAAAGGCCCTTGCCCTCTAAGCTGCACGGGTTGATAAATGCGTCCATAACGGGTCACATCATTGATAGAGGGATTAGAATGAGGCTCTTCAACTAATCACGCTACCATAAGGTCTTTGACAGATTGTAGTGCAGAGATGGGTGACTCAAGATAATTTATTTGGGAATATGATATATACAAATACAATATATATGATTTAAAGTAGAAGCAAGATAATCCCCTCTTACTTGCCCTCATTCTCAAATCTCAACAATCAATTTTTCTTTTCTTTTACTTAAAAATAAAAAAATAAAAAATCTATCTAACACACACCCACATTTACGCCACCTTTTTTTATCTACCATTGAGGTAAGGACTCAAATTCATATGGACCCTTGAACCTTAAATCTTAGTGTTGAAACATAATCTATCTATCATTGAGCTGGACGAAGTAAAAAAAGAAAAACAGGTGCTGGAAATTGTTAGAAAAGTTAAGCAGTTGTTAGGGAAAATAATCCATCTTACACGATCAACACAATTTAAAGAAGAGTTACCAATTTAGTAAATATTGTACAAAAATTTATCATCATAGCAACAGCTATATATATATATATATATATATATATATATATATATATATATATATATATATAATATTATATATATATATAATATATATAAAATTTATTAAATTGATAACGTATTATTCTTGCATTAAACAAATTTATGGCTAGAAAATTTTTGCATAGCAATGTAACATCCTGGATTTTCACTGTTTTGGATTTCCAAAAAAAATCCTTAAAATTTCTTTTTAATTAACTTATAAAATCACTTAATGACCATTAGCACTCAATGTTAATTTATACTAGGGTGGACCAGTCTAGTTATGATGGGAACAAGTGCGGGCCGCCAAGCCAGATGACCTGTTTACACTTAACAATAGCCCATGTGGGCCACCCAGCGACCGAGAAGGGTCAGAAAAATCTAAAAATTTAGGGAACTGAAGATCTCACTGGGCTTGTGGTCCATGGTGGACCACGGACCCAGTGGACACCTAGAATTGTAATCTGTCACTTGCTGAATGCACCCTACCAATGCCAGATTGGAATCTGACATCATTTGAATGAAACTGAGATTTCAGGCTTTTCAGCTGTCGGATCTCTTCTATGTTTACGGTGAAGGTCTATTGTATTTTTCTACGCCCGTCCACCAAGTTTGGGACCCGATAGTGGAACGGTGACCGTTGATCGCGAATCGGACCCCTACGACCAAACCCCATATCCGATCGTTTTCAAATTTTGCATGGCCCTTCATCGGGCCATGGACCACTTATCCTATAAATTTCATGGCCAGAGGCCCACCAGAAATGCCCCGTCAATCAGAATGGACCCCACAGGGCCATTTAACAATCAGAACCGTTTGATCAAACCCCATAATCGTTCATCCATTTGTTCCCAAACTTTGTATGACCCTTCATCAGGCCGTGAAGCCCCTGTCTTATAAATTTCGTTACCAGAGACCCATCAGAGCAACCCCGTTACTCTTTTAGCCTAAAACCGACGATTTAGAGTAAGCATGACCAAATCTCCACCTTTACTAGTTATAAACAGGCCACACTATGAACATAGTTAATCCAAACACTATCATTGCTCACGAGAAATTTAACTACCAAATTCATTCCAGAAATGCCCCAATTTTCCAAACAAGCTCTAGACCGCTTGTTGGTGGGCCACTAGTCCCAAAATTATAGAGTAATGTCCGTCTTGTTGGGCTCAACGTCCATCGCGGGAGTCAGACTTGGGTAGTGCCCAGAACCGCTCAACTTCAACCAAAGGACGAGTGCATGAGAAGTGCAAATACCCCAAGGAAAGGAGCTGGAACTTAAGTGAATTGGGTCGTCCACTCTTATGCCAAGTTGAGGATTTCGGACCGTCGGTTTACGACCAAACTTTACCCGTGGATTAAGAATATTTCTCTGCTCATATCCGTATAGCCGCGGCCCCGATCGACTATCGGTGACTGTTAAACATACTTATAATCATATCCGTTGATTGACACATCCAAATGATGTGCCGATCATATCCATACGTAGATCATCATTAGAGCTAACTATCCTACGGTGTAAATCAATGTGTACACCCCATAGTGGGCCCTAGAGCATAGAAAGATCCTCCCATAGGTCTAGTATAGTAAAAACCCAATACTTGGGGCCATTTCCACCAAATCTGGCATTATAAAAGGGCCTCATTTGGGCACCCCTTCTCCCCATACGATTTTGCCCTAGAGAAGGAAAGAGAGAAGAGAGAAAAGGGAGAAGAGAAAGAGGAGAAAGGAGAAGAAAGAGAGAGGGAAGAAGAGCAAGGTGGACCTTAGATCGTGGTGGGGCCTAAGGAGATCATCCCTTCTAACTCCCTACCTCATCTCCAAGAGGAAACCCTACACCACAACCACCACAATCGTCTGTCAATTGTTTAGGTAAGGTTCCTCCTCCCTTTGCCTTAGAACCCTTGTAAGGAAGGGAGTTTTTGCATGAATTTCTCACATGTATGAGCTTGCTTTAGGGATTCCGACCAACCGGCCCCCAAATCGACGTTCCTAGGTCATTTTCAAGTCTCCAACGAATCCTAAGGTGCAGACTATTATTCTTAGGTGGCCTAACACCAATTTTAGTACGAGCGTAATGATTTTGATTGCTTGGATGTTATGATTTAATAATCTAGAGAAAGCCCTAGGAATGTATGTTGTTGAAATTGTATGGAATTGCGTGCTTAGCCTCCATGATGTTGTTCCTGCTTCTCACATGCTTATGTGTATGGATGAATCCTTACTTATGCCTTAATGTTTTCTCCCTATATTGTTACCCCTTAATATGTATGCTTTCATTACCCTTGTGCATATGATGGCTTGAGATGGAGGGAGTACGTAACTCCCTCACCCACATACACACACCTTACATGCACTTATTTCATGATATTGTTAACCATGCTTGCTATGAGAATCTGAATGATATGTTAAGTAGTGTGAGAGCATGATGTGGTTTATACTAAATTATACATTAGTAGCTGGCATGTTATGAATCACCCTCCATACCCTTGGGATGGTCAGGAATTATGAGGAGAGATGGTAGTCCCATTGGTGGGACTACCCTCAGGCTAAACACGTGGGTTTGGGCGGGTGTGTTCGGGGGCTATAGTTCGACTACATGGGTCTCTTGTGCCCGAGGTCATTCGTCTCACGCTCGCTTTGACTCGTGCGGTCTAGCCTACTAACTGATCAACCCTGTTTGTTAACCTTGTGTGCTGCATATGTACGGAACCTGAACCACCCTGCAACCATTATAACCCATTGATAATCCACTTGAAACTGGTCCACAGCCTCGTGAGCCGGGCATAGTGGAATGAGACACTGTGTCCGAGCTGTCGGCCTACGCTGGGGTACTGCGCCTCCCGTAGTGACCGCGAAAGATCTTTTCCTTTCGGACTCCTCATGTGCTTGGTGTCGGGGATGAGGAACCCGACGGGATCACGGACCGCGGGGCCTCGGCCTCATACATTGATGGGGTCTTGGCCTCGCAACCAGCTTAGGGCAGTGATACGTAGGGTGAATCAGAATCCCCAACCTGCTGGATGAATGGACTTAACTAATAACTCGGCTAACACGATCGCATTGTATCGCATTAGTTAGGGTGGTGACTCGGCAGTCGAGGTCGCTCTGAGGGAGTGCTGTCATATGCGATCGTTAGATGGAGTCGCTTGAGGGAGCGTTGTGGCGAGGGCATGTATCATATCATCCCGCATGCATACATTTAAATAAGAGTCGCTAGGTGTTGATGATTGTCTGCTTTTCATTACGTTCATATTATAATTGATGCTTATTAAAACTTGAGACCAATAGTTCACACTGAGTTGATCACTCACTCCCACTTTGGGACGGTGTTTTAAAACACTAACCAGACTCTCTCATAGATGCAGGGGATGCAGAGCAGATGGAGCGTGACGATGCTACTCTCGACGAGGAGGAGGAGCTGTCATACTTCCAGCTGATGGACGGCTCTCAGTCAGCTGGAGAGGTGGGATCGGATCGCTGAGCGTGGGCTCGGCTCTAATCTTTGGGATTCACTATTCTTTTGCGATTTTGTTGGGCAACGCCTTGGGCGGCCCGTATACATTCTTTAGACCTGTTCATTTATACACATACATCTTCTTTATTTCAGTAGACTTGTGTGACTGTGTTTCATGCTCCAGGATATTCCAAATTGCGCATTTAAGCTTGATTAACCATAAAACCATAAAATGTATGATAAGTGACACTCGGGAACTCGGGAGTCGAGCGTATGCATGACCCCCGATTTTTCGGGGCGTTACAAGCAAGTTGATCTAAAAAATTATTCAATAGAATGCAAGCCCTTCGTTACTTGAGCTCTGGTGATGAGCTTGGCTAATATCTTCGGAGGATTCTTCCCGATGGAGAATGCGTACTTTCCCTCTTTTAGACCACTGAACACTGCAGAGAGCGTCATCTTGTCGTCATAGTCCTCTACCTGCAACGCTTCCTCATTGAAACGAGCGATGTAGTCTTTCAATGACTCCTTGGGCTCTTGCTTGATGGTGAATAGATGGGTATTTAGTTTTCGACTCTTCTTACCGCTTATGAATTAGGTAAGGAATAAAAGGCCGAGTTCCGCAAAGGAATTAACGGAGTTGGGTTTGAGCTGGCGGTACCAACTCCGAGTAGACCCCGTGAGTGTGATTGAAAACTCCTTGCACATCATTACATCCGTCATTGTCTGGATCTGCATCCACAAGCGATAAGCCTCCACATGTTCAGATGGGTCACCGGACCCAGAATATTGGATGACGGGAGGTATGCGGAACCTCTGTGGCATCACCTCACTCATGATTGCCGAGGTGAAGGGAGGTTCGGTCTCTTCCATCATTGCCTGAACGGTGGCGGGAACTGACAACGGCTACTGCTTCTTTTTCAGTGTCAGAATTTTGTTGTTAAGCTCCGCGAACTGTTTCCCAAGGATCTTTGTTTTCAGCTACTATCTTCTAGGTGTCTTCTATTTCGGGAGTTCTCCTTTCCCTCCTCCTTTCCAACTCGTGGCAGAGATCTGTTAGTGCTAGGACCGAGGTGATCGAGGCATTCGTTGGGACTCGAGTTGCTGTATTCCGGGCCGGAGCTCGGATTTGTGTCGAGGGAGGATTCTGAACCGAAGCTGGCGCCCGAGTGGGTTGACGTTGAGGCTCTTCGGGTCTCATACTCCTCGGCGCTGAGTGGGCTTCCACAACCTGACCAGCCGGTTCAGGAACATGGTTTTCTTGAGCAGGATGTAGCTTCGGCTCCTGTCGCTGCTTCATCTGGTTAATTTCATCGCGCAGGGCTTGTATTTCACTTTGCATACCTTGATACTTGTTTGTCCGATTGCGAGAACGCTGAGAAGGCCCTAGAGCCGATTCGGCGTGAAGTAGTGAATAGGAACAGGTCTGATCATTTTGCTCCGTTTCGCAGCTACCAGTTTCTTCTTTCCTCTTGCCATTATGCTTTAGAATAAGAACTAACCTTTCGTATCAGCTTCCCACAGACCGCGCCAAAAATGTTGATGACTAAATCTGGACAACTCTTCACTCTGACTCGCGAACTCTGAACCGCTTCAACGTCTCAAACCTGCATACTCGCAACAAGCAAAGGAGACCCTGGTCTAAGGAGGGGACCCTCTGATGCCTAAGTCAGGTCAAGGGAATCTGGGTTTAAGTTCGAGAGTAGTAGGAGAGTGCAAGATGTTGCGTACCTGTAGCAATGGAGTCTCATTGTATTTATACCTGACTGTCAGACGATCTGAGTCCGTTAATCTCGGCACGATTCGCTCAATCAATGGGATACTATGATCGTGGAGATATTATCCGCAATCCGGGGATCGTATAGCGTATCATGCGTATCTGCGGGCGAGACAATCTGTCGTATCCTCGTAAGGTAGTTTCTTAGTTTAGCGCATGGAGCATCCACATCCCGCCTCAGCCTCGGCTCGGGATCCTAAGCCAAAGAGGCCCTGACTCCGAGCCTTAGACTTAGACTAGTATACACATGGGCTTTTCCCATTGAGTTGTTAAACGAGGACCGCGTCCTGAGTCTGAGCCGAGCTTCGGCCTGGTCTTATGATGGACTCGGCCTTACTTGTCCATCGGGTATTCTGGAGGCCTCCCCTCTGAGCTCCGAGGTGAGCGGCGGGCTTAACCCGTTAAGTTGAGTCTCTCCGCTACGAGTGGCACAGTTGTGAGTGGTCGAATGATTTGTCTCTGGTCGAGCAAGTGGGACAGTCCAAGGTCTCGCAAGTAAGTTCCGGTATAATCTTCATACCGACTGCCTTGATCTCGGATTAGTCCGAACCGACAACCTTAGTACTAAAGTGCAGCTGAGGCCGAGCCGAACATCATCCTACAGATCAGTCCAGTTTTATTCTTATGTATCTGATCCGGTTAGTGTGGCGTCAGACCTTGGAACTGAAGTGGCTCGGATCTTCTCATAACATTAATAATTAAAACTTTTCATAAATAAAGTATGTAGTCAGATGGTAAGAGAAATGATTTTTGCTTCTGCAACCAGGGTTCAAATCTCCTCAAGAATGGTGCAAAGCACTGTCTGCTCACTCGGTGTGGGCTGCTTAGGCGCTTTATTAGGAGCCAAAAGAGCCTTAGTCTTTTTTGGCACATGGTTTAAATTTTTTGGCCATGGTGCAACTTAACTACCCTGAAGTATTATTAACCTTAGTGTTGATTGAGAGTGACTATGACATGGTTGGCAGCAGTTAAGATGATTAGAACATGTGGCTACAGTTTTAACTGTTTTGTCTGAAAGGGTACAAAAATAATTGTCAGGACAAATAGTCATGTCCTTTCATGAATGACAATTGTTTGTCGTGAATGGGTATCGAGTTCTTGAAGAGGCAGATTAACATCTCTTTGGGAAGCACTCCATGACCCTTCAATTACTATAAATCCTGAATACTATAATCCAAAATATTCACTATTCATTCTTAAAATAATATCATTTTCTATACAAGTACTCTCAATCTCACCTCTTGGCATATCGGCGTCAAATCCAAAGATCTGTTCAACACTTAAATGTGCAAATTTTCGTGTTAAAATTGGATTGAGAGTTTAATGTATCCCGAAGACAATTTGTAGATTTTCTACGTTTGCACTTGCTGAAATTACCAGAAAAAGGACAATAAATCTGTCTTGAGATATTAACTATTCAAGTTAAGCCTTGATCTCAATAGATCTGATCGTTTCATTATCTTTTTCCTCTATCCTCCGTTGTGTACAAGAATCTTTTATTTCTAACATAGATCAATCTTTTGTTTTTGTCTCTTCGTAAGATTGGATGACAAATAAACACCATGGTGGTCACATTTTTAGACTCATGATCTAAATTGATTTTACGAAACACATATATCCACTTTTCTGTCCTAAGGCTTGCAATAGGAGAGATAAAAAGTAAAGATGATTGAAGCACTTACACTGATGGCTAATTTTGTGAAATGTTCCATTGGAACATTGTGGATATATATTGCGATCTCAGCCATTCCATCTTAATTGTTATAATTCCATTAAAAAAACTATATAATTCATTATTGATTTAGAATTTATGAGTTACCTAGCTTATATGTTCGGTTTTCCAATATGCCAACTTGTTTGAGTAAGTTTACAATATTCAATCACAAACGAATAACAATTATGGCGAACAATAATAACTAAGGAGAAAAGTGTAGGCTATTGTAGCCTTTTTACTTAAAAAAATAACTTAGAAGGGAATAGGAGAATGCTGATTTTTGTTGTATTGCTACTTTATATATGAAAATGAAATATATACACATATTTATAGCATAAAAACTAAGGGACATGACTCTTCACAAAGAGACATGAACCTTTTCAACTAAGGGACGTGACTCTTCACAAAGAGACATGAACCTTTTCACAAAAGTGCCTTTTCCAAAGAGACATGAACCTTTTCACAAAAGTGCCTTTTCACAAAAGTGCATTAATTCAACACTCCCCCTTAATGCACTTTCTGAATTACTCCCAACATTTCTCGAAGATGACAAAAACTTTCTTTAGGGAGTGCCTTGGTGAACATGTCAGCCATTTGTTCTTTCGTCTTGCAATACTTCAACTCGATCTCGCCACTCTCAATAACTTCGCGGATGAAGTGATGCTTGATCGCAATATGCTTCGTCTTGTTATGATATACTATAGATTTTTTGCAATTGAAATGGTTGACATGTTGTCACAATATATAGTAGTTCCGTTTGCTTTTCGCCAATATCTTCAAGAATTCTTCGTAACCATATTGCTTGAGAAACTGCAAGAGATGCCGCCACATATTTTGCTTCTGCTGTAGATTGAGCAACTTTGTTTCTTTTCTTTGACGCCCAAGAAATTATCCCGGATCCAAGAGAGAAAGTATATGCCGATGTGCTTTTCATATCATCTATGGATCCTGCCCAATCACTATCTGTATACCCTACCAATTTTGAGTTTGGAATAGGAGTATACATGATTCCATAATCCAACGATCCTTGGATGTATCGTAACACCCTTTTTGCAACTCCTAAGTGAGTTGCTTTGGACAATTCATGAATCTCGAGAGTAAACTCGCAGCAAACATGATATCAGACCTTGTAGTAGTGAGATACAAGAGACTTCCAACGATACTTCTGTACAATGATTCATCCACCTTTTTTGAACCATCGTCTTTTATCAACTTCTCATTTACTACAAGAGGAGTAGTAACTGGGTTGCATCCTTCCATGTTGAATTTTATAAGAATAGATTCAGCATACCTTTTTTGAGGAATGAAGATTCCATTTTCGTCTTGAGAAACTTCTATTCTCAAAAAATAATGCATCATGCCAAGATCATTCATCTCATATGTCTTCATCATATCGAGTTTGAACTGATGGAACATACTATGATCATTTCCCATGAGTATCAAATCATCAACATACAATGATACGATGAGAATAGATGTACCTTCAGTCTTGACATATAAGGTAGGCTCACACTTGCTCCGATGAAACTGATTCTTGGCAAAATAACCATCAATTTGGCTATACCAAGCACGCGGTGCTTGCTTTAGTCCATACAACGCTTTCTTCAACAGATAAACTTTATCTTCTTTGCCCTCCACCACAAATCCTTGTGGTTGAGCAACATAAATTTCTTCATCGAGGACACCATTCAAGAAGGCTGATTGACATCTAGCTGAAAAATGGACCACTTCTTTTGAGCTGCAAGTGCAATGAGGGTTCGTATAGTCTCCAATCGAGCAACCGGTGCAAAGGTTTCATTATAATCGATGCCTGGTTGTTGTGTAAAACCTTTTGCAACGAGCCTTGCCTTATATTTTGGATTGAGCCATCTGAATTGAGTTTAGACTTGTAAACCCATTTTACTCCAACAACATCTTTGCCGCTTGGACGATCAACTAACTCCCAAGTAGAGTTCTTCTCGATCATGCAAATTTCCTCTTCCATTGCTTTCACCCAATTGTCTTCTCAAGCTGCAACTTCAAAGCTTTCCGGTTCTACAACCGAAAAATTGCAACGCTCGTAGATGTCTCTCAGACTCTTCATTTTTCTTGGGGGCGATTCGGATGAAATACTTGAAGTCGTTGATGGAGAACTTGATGATGCAGATGAAGTAGCTTCTGGTGAAGAGAATGGAGTTGTGGGTCCATAATCTTCTTCATCATTTTCTGCTTCTGTTTCTTCTTCCACATCTTGAGTGCTTTTCGGTTCATCTTCTTGTATAAGAACAACTTGTTCTTGTATATTTTTCTTTTTCCAATCCCATCCTGTACTTTCACTGAACAAACATCTCGACTAATCATTAGCTTCCCCGTCTCAAGGTTATATACTCGATAACCTTTTGACGAAGTACTATAACCAATGAAAATACAAATTTCAGATTTTACATCAAGTTTTTGACGCTTTTGAGATGGAATATGAACATAAAAATGCAACCGAAAATTTTGAGATGTTTTACAGAAGGCTTGTGACCTGACCATGCTTCAATCGGTGTTTTGCCATCCACAGCTTTTGTAGGACTCCGATTAAGCAAGTAAACAGCTGTCGACACAGCTTCAGCCCAAAAGTATTCGGGATGCCTTTCTCCTTCAACATAGAACGAGCCATTTCGACAATTGTTCTATTCTTTCGTTCTGCAACGCCGTTTTGCTGAGGTGTGTAAGCAACAGTCAGTTGCCTCTTGATTCCTTCTTCTTCACAATATGTCTCAAATTCCTTAGAGACATACTCGCCGCCACGATCACTTCTCAGCATCTTGAGTTTGAGACCACTTTGTCTCTCAACTTGTGATTTGAATCCCTTGAAGATCGAAAGAGCTTCTGACTTTTGCTTTATGAAGTACACCCATCATTCTTGTATAATCATCAACAAAGATGATAAAATACAAGCTTCCACTAAGTGATGGAGTTTGCATTTTTCCACAAATATCAGTGTGGATCAACTCCAAGGGCGCCTTTGCTCTCCACGCACTTCTTGAGAAAGGTGCACGATGATGTTTTCCCAATGCACAACCCGAGCAAATGTCATTTTTAATTTTGATAGACGGTAAACCATCTACCAGATTCTTCTGATCCATCAACTTCAATCCATGAAAGTTCAAATGCCCCAGTCTTTTATGCCAAAGCCAAGATTCATCAAGTGTCTCGGCTTTCCGTGCACAATCGATCGAATATCGCAACTTAATAGGAAAATTACGATTTTTCTCCATATTCACCTTAGCGATCACTTGATTTGTGCCATTCTTGTCATAGATAATGCAAGAATCATTTTCGAAGCATATAGAGTGCCCATTTTGAACAAGTTGCCCAACACTTAGCAAGTTTTGATCCAAGTCAGGAACAAGTAAAACATCTTTTATATACTTGACCCCTTTCTTGGTTTCAATGGCAATTGTCCCCTTTCCATTTGCTTCCACAATAGCACCATTTCCCATACGGACTTGAGATCTGACGGATGAGTCGATATTTGTGAATATCCGATCATCACCTGTCATATGATTGCTGCTGCAACCACTATCCAAGTACCATATGTCTTCAGTTTGAGTGAGTGAGTACTGACATGCAAAAAACATGTTTTTCAACTTTTTCTTCAGAGAAGTTTGCAGCATGTTGATTGTCCTTGAAACGACAATCCTTCTTCACGTGTCCAAACTTTTTACAGTTAAAACACTGAGGTTTGCCTCGATTCCAGCACTCACTTTCAATATGGCCAGACTTTTTGCAAAAATCGCATGTAAGATTTGAATTTTTACCTTTGTTTCGATTTTGCCATTTCCCTTGCATCGATTTTCCACCTTTCTTGTAATTGCCTTGATTCTTTCCGGGACCAGCTTGTGTCTTCTCGGAAGAACTTTGTGAACCAATCGAAAGTTTTGTTTGAAATGCACTTTCAACTGATTTTTCTTCACGTCTCAACAATCTTTGCTCATGTGATTCTAAAGAGCCCATCAACTCAACCAATGATAAGGTTGAAAGGTCCTTAGATTCCTCTATTGCGGCAACGGCAGCATCATATTTTGCAGGGAGGCTTATTAAAAGCTTCTGAACCACCTTTTCATCAGAAATAGAATCTCCATAGATCCTAATCTGATTCACCACTTCAATCACTCGTGAAAGATAATCTTTCATCTTTTCCGAGTCTTTCATTTTCAGATTTCATACTCTCTACTCTCTCCGTAGAGTTTGTAACTTGATGGCAATTACTTTAGACGTACCTTTGAACTCCTGTTGTAAAGTGTCCCAAGCTTGCTTTGAAGTTTGAGATGGAATGATTCTAGAGAAGATAGAATCAGAGACACTTTGTTGAATGAAGAAGAGGGCCTTCGCATCTTTCTTCTTATTCTCCTTCAGTTGTTCTTGTTGTATGGCTGAGAGAGATGTGAGATCGGTTGTAGTTGGATAACCGATTTCAACAATCTCCCATAGCCCTTGAGATTGGAACAAGGTCTTCATTTTGATGCTCCAATGATCAAAGTTCTCCCCTCCAAAAATGGGAATTGCGGGATGAATCGTTGCACCATTCATTGCCATCGATTCTACTTCTTTAGAAGTTTCTAACACCCAATCAAGACCCGAAACGTGGCTTTGATACCACTTTGTAGGCTATTGTAGCCTTTTTACTTAAAAAAATAACTTAGAAGGGAATAGGAGAATGCTGATTTTTGTTGTATTGCTACTTCTTTATATGAAAATGAAATATATACACATATTTATAGCATAAAAACTAAGGGACATGACTCTTCACAAAAGACATGAACCTTTTCAACTAAGGGACGTGACTCTTCACAAAGAGACATGAACCTTTTCACAAAAGTGCCTTTTCCAAAGAGACATGAACCTTTTCACAAAAGTGCCTTTTCACAAAAGTGCATTAATTCAACAAAAAGTAGCATTATATTTTTGCAAATAAAAATAATTACATTTGAAAAATGTAAGGTCTCCATATCTTATCTTTTATAATATATGATACTTTTATGCGTAAAATCTTTTATAATATATGATACTTTTATGCGCTAAAATCACATTAAAATTTTTTGTCCCATGCAAAATGGGTTTTGGATGTCATAACTCACTAGTACTGTGATCTTTTTATCACATGCAAAATAGGCTTTTGTCAAAAAAAAAAAAGTTAGGAGAATCTCATGTCAATCGTATCAGTCTCACCAACAAGAAAGTCAATGGACAGGGTAGATCACATTAACAGTAGACATGGCCCACCTTCATCTTTAAATCGGAATAAATGAAGTGGATTAAATGAGCGGGGTGGGCCGTTGCTGTTTTTCTCCTTTTGAATGTCTGCTAGCTTATAATCAAGCAAAAAGTTTAGCATTTTCTGATTGATGTCTTATAGCATTACCCACCTATGGTGTGGACCCAATGAATCAGTATATAGATCGCTAAAACATGGACCCCTCTTGTAATTTCTCATCCAATCTCTACATACCAAGTATAAGAGGACACGTCGCCTATGATTACATATCTATATTAGGGAGTGCTTGTGGGCACATGGACACCTTTGCTCCATGAAAGGTTGGATTTGTATGGATTTTTCATGTTTGAATTTTTTACGAAGAGGACCCTGTATGTTTTTTTTTTTCACACACACCCACATACCACATGCATACCACATGGGAACTTAATCCTATGACCTAGGTGTTGAAGCAGAGCCTGTCTACCACTAAGCTATGGAGCCAGACCTGGCTAAGACAGAGATGGCCTGTGTCCCCAGCTTTAGAAGATATGTGGGGCCTATAGATATGCCCGTGCGAAATCCACTTCGTCCATCAGTTTTTCAAGCTATATTTCATGGCACTCGTATATTCCTCTACAGCTAGCCTTTGTAGGATAAGGTTATTCTAAAGTCTTGAAAGAGGCCCGAGTGATGCTTTCATGGCATCAACCCATTAACCTGTGTATAGGAGGCTTGCTCGGTCCCCATGAAATTAGCACACCTAAAAAAATCCATGAAATTGGGAAGCAACAAAAGCAGCCCATCCAGCAATCATGTGGGCCATCAGGTGAATTAAAGAATTTTGGATAAATGTTCATTAGTTTCTATTCTATGGCCCGATTTTTTATGGCGTCTAACCCACACATCAAGTGAGGCGAAGCATGAGGGTAAGGTTTTAAAAAAACCATACAATCATTAAGGGCTGCCTTCAATTCATCCAGTCAGGGCCACTCGTGTGACTGAGGGCCTAGATCGGATGTATGTGTGTGCATATAATTGCTTGGGCATGTCAAAGTTTGCCTAACTTAAAGGTTTTCCTTTCTTGACTGAATTGTTAGTATCCCATGCCGAGATGCATGAATTAGATACTACATCAGAATCCAAGGTCCTTGACCACCGATTGATGCGCTCCGTACTCTAGGGGTTCATGGATGAGTTCTGTTTTCCTTGTGCTAGAAAATGCAGAATCAACCAGCTTAAAGGATTATAAACTAGATTAAAGATGATTGATTTTATTAATATCTTAGCCCTATTACAACCGCCGTGCTCTACAACCATATATAAATAAAAGTGAGAAACAAAATAAATACCTGATGCGCCTATCGTAATAGACAATTAAAGCAGGTGAGCAGCTCAAGTAGTCCACCAACAGCTGACGGGTTTGAGACTGGGACCCCGTGCCCAACATTAAAAGCCAATATTTTTCCCGAGGTTAATCCTATGCTAGAGATAGCTGGAAGTGCACAAGCATGTTACCATAGGAAACTTCCTGGACCATGCTTTTAGGAATTTTGAATTTAAGGATGTTGAAGTGAGAGAAGCCTTGGCCTCATATGATGAGGTGATCAGAGGTTGAACCCTTGCCTACATTATTCCATAAACAAGATGTTGTTCACCTTGGATACCTAATGCGGTTATGAGTATGACCAGGCATGGGAGGCACTACAAATCTACCATGGAGACCTAATGCAATTATGAGTACCAGGCATGGGAGGCACTACAAACCTAGTATCAAGATCTATGAAATTCTATTTCCAAAATCGCCCTAAAGGTAGCCAAAATACCCAAAATTGCTCTAGACCGATCGATCGTTGGTGGGTCATTGATCAAGAAATTGTAGAAATACGTTCACCTTAATAGACTTGACACTTTGGCTCGATCATATGTTCGAGACCATATCCCGAATTGGCCACATGTAGTGTTTATTTGACATCCAACATCACACAGACTTGGACGAAGGCAAAACACAAATATTAGCTTGATCCAAATTTTTTGTGGCCCTCGAGAAGTTTTCAATAGTGGGTTTTCAATTACCTCTGTTTCTTGTCGGTGGCCCCACCTGAGAAGTCGATTTGGCACATTTTTTGGTATCATGCCCCACATAGATGTTGATCTACCTCATTTTTTAGTATGATGCCCTAAAATGAGCTTGCAAAATGAATGGATGAAGTGGATAAAAGACATTCACCATGACTGGATGGCATGGATAAAACACATACATCATGGTGGAGTTGTTTATAATGACAACAAAATTGTATAATTATAAACATCAAATTGAAATTTCATCAAATAATTTTGGTCAGACATCCAAACAAACCTTAATTAACTAAGACATTCAAATAACCAATAAAGAAAATTATCTTCTCCTCAGTTGGATCAGGCTTTCAGCATAGGCAGCAGACGTGAAAAAATGCGGTTGGCAGCCTTCAATATTGATGATGTTGTTGGTCCGGGGATTGTAGAAGGAAAACTGTGATCTATACGTCCTTTCTTCATTCATATATATAGAAACATATCCATTGCTGTGGATGGCTAAAGGAATAACATAAAAGAATTCATTGACGTATCCATACATGGTTTCCAGATTGATGCTATATGCTTTAATCCAAATGTGTTTGGTGTAGTCTTGTAATATCCATATATCCATCAACGGCTTTGTCGAACCATCTATTAGACCCACGCACCCTCCCAGATTCACCAACCACATAAAAAAATGACTCTTGTTAGGATCCGAGCAACACGTAGGATGAGGGATTACACTAATCTTCTCATCTCTGAGATCGAATGAAATGATTAATTTGGATATATCCATGAGAAGGTAGGTTTCAATCTTCCAATACAAGGCGCCATTTACGAAAGCGGGTGAGTGAGTGGCAAGTGGATAAGGGATGCTACTAAGTCTTCTCCATGAATCCGAGAGACCCAGTGTAAAGATTTCACATTCCATACGGTATAGAGATTTGTCGGGGTTACGATTAGAGAACTGGCGGTATAGAGATTTGTTAGGATTAAAGAAACGGACAATCTTATATTTTTTGGCGACATCATCATATCCAAAACCAACATTCTGAATTGGATTTCTATGAAAAGAGAAGTTTTGACTGGGTCGTGGCAATGTAATCAATTCTCGAGTAGCGGGGTTGCATACATGAATTTCGTCGTACTCGGAGAGAAGGAACAAGCCATGACAACAATATGATAAAGAAAAATATTTAGGAACGGCCTTTGGAAACACATACTATAGAAGACGCGATGATTTTGGTAAATAATTAAAATATTAGGATCTTGATTTGCATGTTCAAAACGGTGTTGTTCAATGAAGTAGGGATCAAAGATCAATGAGCTCCAGAGTCTGGAGACACACCTAAATCGTAAGAGCGACTTTACCGGAAGTTTGGAGAGTATACAAATGATGACATCATGAGGGAGAATCGGAACTATCTTCTTTAATTTTGAAGTACTCGCCATAAAACGAATTTGTGTCTAACAAGAACTGAATCTCCTATCTTATGTATAGGAGAGGTTTTGCTTGACCTGCACAAAAACCACCCGTGGTTGAATTAGTAATCTTCTTAGGAGGTTCATGTCACGGGCCCAAAAAATGAGACAAATCCAAATCTGAGGTAGTGATCGAACAGCCACCTTTAAAAACTTCACAAGGCCCACATTAATGCCACCATAAAATTTATTTTCCATCCAACTTATTGATTAGGTGGCACATGGATGAAGGGTATGGTTTTAGATGGTATGGCCCACCTGAGCTCTGTACATGGTTGATTTTTGGGATATCCCATAACCTAAAGGGGACCCATATGGCTGATGGTGTTGATGTTTGACACACATCACGGTGGGGCCCACACTGCTCCCATAACCTAAAGGGGACCCAGGAAGTTTTATATATATATATATATATATATATATATATATATATATATATATATATATATATATGGGAAAAGGTACTATGCCCTCGACCTTACGAGTCCATCCCATGAGGTCAAGCTGTGTGGGCCCCATCGTGATGCGTTTCGAACATCTACCCCATCAGTCAAATGCACCATTCCATCGTGGGCCTAGGTCTCAAAAATCAAGTCAATCCGTGACTTTTGTGGGCCACACCACATACAGAAGTGGAGAGGGGCCGTGCACCATTAAAATATTCATAATCATTTTTTTGGGCCCACAGAGATGTGGTTTGCAAATCCAGACCATCCATTATGTGTGTCCCACTTGTATGAGGGTTCAGACCAAGTTTCAGACGCATTAAAACTTCATGTGGGCCCCACCAAGTGTTTTTATATGTTTTAACGGTGTCTTCCCATGATTTTAGATGGTATGGCCCACCTGAGTTCCGTATACGGCTGATTCTTGGGATATCCCATAATTTAAAGGGTACCCATCAAATGCACGGTGTTGATGGTCGACACGCATCACGGTGGGGCCCACACAGCTCGACCTCACGGGAGCTTATCGTGAGGTCTAGTGCATAGTACCTTTTCCATATATATATATATATATATATATATAATATATATATATATATATATATATAGAAAGGGTTCTATGAGGTCGAGCAGTGTGGGCCCCAACGTGATGTGTGTCGAACATCTACCCCATCTAGAGTTAGGCATAAACAGGACCGATTCGATGAATCCGACCCGATCCGATCCGAACCAAAGGTCAAGATCAGGTCGGATTGAGTTGGCCCAGTCAGATCCGACCGTAAATTGGATCGAGTTCGGATCAATAGTTAATCCGGACCGATCCGATCCGAATCTAATCCGATTGGATCCGATCTGTTTCGATCCGCACAATGTTCATTCAACATTGTTTCCTGTAATATTGTCCACTTGAGATTGGGATATACCTCATTTTTTGTTTAATACCACAAAATGATCTAGAAAAATAGATGGACGGCATGGATGAAATAAATACATCATGGTGGGGTCCACAGAGCACCGACTGGTTAGTGGTAGGGGAGTAAGCAATCTGTTCTCTCACCCGTGGCTCAAGGTGCATCGAGCACTGAGATCTGACAGACGCGAATTTCAAGCGAAAGTCATACGCAAGAAGTTCTTGTGTGGGATGCTAGGTGGGTCCCACCGTGATGTTCGTGATAAATCCACACCGTCCATCCGTTTTGGGAGCTCATTTTAGGAAACAGTGTAGATTCGGTGACCACCGTTTGAAACATTCGCATGGCCACAGAGTTTGGAAACAGCTTTGGATCCACCTATTTTTTGGTATAATTGTCCTACAATGAGCTCCCACAATTGATGGACGGTGTGGATTTCTTACAAATATCACTGTGGGCCCACATAGCATCCCAATGTGGCCCTACAGGAAATCCTCTTCCAGAGAAAAAAAAAAAGCCAGACGCGGATGGGCCTGGTGGATTGACATCAGCAAGTTCCATAGGTCCCATCATGAGGTATGTGTTATATCCAAACCATCCATCCATTTGGCGGGCTTGTCTTCAGGCTTGAGATGAAAAATAAGATAGATCTAAAGATCAAGTGGACCACACTACAAAAAGTAGTGGGGGGTGAACGTCTACCATTGAAATTCTTTTAGGGTCACAGAAGATTCAATCCGAACCATACCCAATCACCGAGTCGGACTTGGTTCGGATCAAGCCAGCAGTGTAACGGAATGGATTGGATTGAGTCAAAGGACCTGGACTCAGTCTCGGATTGGATCGAGTTCGGGTCAGGCATTGAAAATTTCGGATCGAGTCGAGTTGAGCCCAATCCGATCCGACTCGATGCCCACCTCTAACCCCATCAGTCAAATGCACGATTCCATGGTGGGCCTAGAGCTTAAAAATCAAGTCAATCCGTGACTTGTGTGGGCCACAACACATACAAAAGTTGAGAGGGGTTACTCTCCATTAAAACATTCATAATCATTTGTTGGGTCCACTATGATGTGTTTCACAAATCCAACCCATCCATTATGTGTGCCCCGCTTGGATGAGGGGTCAGACCAAGTTTCAGGCACATCCAAATTTTAGGTGGGCCCCCACCAAGTGCTTTTATATGTTTTAGGCATGTCTTCACATGATTTTAGATGGTATGGCCCACCTAAGTTCTGTATACGGCTGATTTATGGGATATCCCATAATTTAAAGGGGACCCATCAAATGCATGGTGTTGATGTTCGAACTCATGGGAACTTCCCATGACGTCGAGCTGTGAGGGCCCCACCGTGATGCATGTCAAATATCAACACCATGCATTTGATGGGTCCCCTTTAGGTTAAAGGATATCCAAAAATCAGCCGTATACTGAACTCGGGTAGGCCATACCATCTAAAATCATGTGAAGACAAGCCTAAAACATATAAAAGCACTTGGTGGGGCCCACCTAAAATTTGGATGTGTCTGAAACTTGGTCTGACCCCTCATCTAAGTGGGAGCACATAATGGATGGGCTAGATTTGTGAATAACATCTCCGCAGGCCCAACAAATTATTCTGGGTGTGTGTGTGGTCAGTTTTTTTTTTTTTTTCCACCCAGTGATCGTCAAGGTAACTGTCATCAGCAGCTCTTGCATGTGCATGTGAAACATAGAACAGTTTTACGTAGCAAAATTACTTGTTGTGTATGATTCACAAGTTCCAATTGGTGCCACTCTTGAATACATGGATGGGCACTACATGGTAAATCTCCTTCTGTTAATATACATCCCCAGCTTTTATTTATGGAAAAAGATATCTACAGCTCAGTGCATGCTTGGATTTTATTCGAGCTTGGTAATGTTGAATCTATTTACATTTTATGCCTATGAAATTTCTAATTGAATGTGTTCACAGTTAGGCGACAGATCTTTCTTTCCTGTTATGGTGCTTGTCCCTCAGGAGGAACGAATTGTGGATATGGCCCAAGTACTTTCAGGCTCTTGTAACCGAAAGCTTTATGAGGCCCACCGCGATGTCCATATGACGTCCACTCTGTCCATCAGTTTCATTGCATCCTTTTTTGATGTGAAACAAAAAGTGAGGCGGAAAAATACTCAAGTGGCCACACCACAAGAAATAATATGGAATGCTTGCCCATATGGAAATGCTGGTTATTCCAGTGGAATTGTATAATATCTCCTTGAATTTGTTTTTTATGGGTTTTTCTTTCACATTGTAGAGAAAGATTCAGATTCAGGTTCTGACTTGTATTCGGATGGATCAGATATCCTAGAGCAATTGATAAGGAAAAGGCAAGAGAACTAAAAGATATAAGGTACAAAAGACCCCAAGTTGTAATTTCTTACAAAGGCATTGGGTGAAGTTACTTTAGATGCTTACTATATTTGTCATTCTGTCTTTTATATTTTCGCTTTTGATATTGTTTTGTTTTTGTTTTTAATGTTATCAGAGAAACACTGAAGACAAGACCCTTCAAAATGGTGTTGAATCTCTACTTTGGTGAGGGTTGTGGATGCCTATGCACTAGAATCGAGTGGGATGTTGATTTCCAGGTGAGAATTGGTAGCTAATATGACCCTTCAAAGTTGGTAACAGATTTTGCAATTTCTCATCTGGTAGCACTGATTGTTTGAATATCTTGCTTCCATATCAAGATTTCTCTCATTTTTCGGTTCCCTCTTTTTGTGTGTGTGGTGGTGTGTGTGTGTGTGTGTGTGTGTTGTGTGTGTGTGATTTTCACTATTGATAAGGATATTAATTCATATACAAAAGGATTGGATTAATCCTTCTAAGTTTAGTTTAGTTCAGGTTGTTTTTTTTTTTTTTTGTTTTTTTTTTTTTTTTTTTTTGTGGTTTGAATGACTTTGAAACTTTAACTGTCAACAACTGTTTCATCCCGATCTGTGAGAAGGTTTGTCAGAATTAGTTTCCACTTTCTTTCTTTCATTTTCATTCTTCTATATTATCATCATATTCCATGTAAGCTTGATATTGATATAATGAAAATGTCTTAATCATTTATATTCAAGTAACCAAAATTAGCAGTTGTTTCTCTCACACAGATGGGAAGCAGGTGCTTGAAACAACACTTATAGTTCAGGAGCTTTGTGCCAGCCCACACACGCATCTTCACACTTACAGTTTGACATGCGGTTGCATGTGCCATTGTGGCCCAGGTGGTGGACTCAGGACCTTAGCTTAGATGCTGAACCAGAAGATGTTAATTAATTTTAAAAACCTAGAACAATTTCTCATTTCTTTTGGCTCCAAAGAGTTCCCCGACTGGAATCTGGCCTCCAAGAGCTTGTACACCAATGCCCAAGTGATCCTGAGTGTTCATCTGGTAGTCCTAGCTGCTGCATGAAGGCAATATGACGTTAGAAGATTTCCTCACCCCAACTGAGATGAAAGATGGACTCACAAACCTCTAGAGTCAAAGAGCTGATTGCTGTTATGCAGAGGCAGAGAGAAAATATTATGAAGATGTAGGTAATGCATCCTAATAATGGTCAATTGTAGCAAGTACCTTATCAGCAACAGAGAAGAATGGTTGCCTTAATCATTTCTTCAGTTAGACGGGCATAGGTTTCTCAACCAATGGCTCCAAGTGCAGTGGTGGCACAAGTGACAGTTCTGTGGAAGAATCAATCAGTGCAGTGCTAGGAGCACTTGAGAAGCTGCCTCTTGATGAGAGCTTCAGGAATTGTGGAAACTGTCAAACAAACATCTCCTTGGCAGGCAATAGGAGCTTGAAGAGAGGGCAAGAACTTTGTTTGATAGATGAATTTGTTTTATTTATTGTAATAAATATATATATATTTTAATTGTCTAGTAATATAAATTTTTTTCATATTCAGTTTATTTGCATTGCATCATTTTTATGTTTCAAATATTTAAAAAATACAGGTTTTGATTGAATTATAATAATAAAAAAAATTACTGGCATGCTAGGGCCTCAATCCATAGAAAAGATACTAGCGGCGCTTCTGTAGAAATCTTGCGGCGCTTTTTAATGTGAAAAAGTCTACAGGGACCAGCTATAGCGGCGCTCGTTTTGATATCTAGCGGTTCTTATTAGCGTCGCCAAAAGCGGTTGTTAGTGGCGCTCATACAAGCGCCACTGAAAGTATACTAGCGCCGCTGAAACTTTTAGCGACATACCCATTAATCGGCGCTTGAGTAGCGCCGTGAATAGTTCAGGCGGCGCTTTGTGGGCTATTTGTCGGCGCTTTCAAGCGCCGCTAAAATTCCAACTTGTTGTAGTGAAACAAGAAAGAAATAGGTTGCATTGTTTTGTATGTCCATTTACTATACCCATACAAGCACATGTGGCCCCCCTAAATGATAGAACAAAAGAGGGCCCGACCGATTAGAATCTAATTATCATAGCAGACTATTGTAGAGTCCAAATAATTATGCTTAAATGGCTAATGAACGAAAAACTCTGTGATGAGAATATTTAGTTTTTTTCCTTTGTTGAATGTGAACATAGTAGTATTTTTCTATTGATTCTCTGAGGGCATGCTTGGGAGGGTGGATTTGGAACCCTCTTGTTGTGTTTAGCACCTGGATTCAAAATCTGCCCAAAAGTATAGATGGATAGTATATATATTTAGAGAGGTTTAATATAATTACTAAATATATATGTAATGCTTGCCTGCCATTGATTATATATTTTACTTAAAATGCTCAATGTGTAGTGACAACTGACAAATGAATAAGTAAATGAATATCAGGCATTCTTACCTTTGATCACTTGCTTAATGGGTCTAGATGACTCCTCTATTTATAAAAACACCAGTCTAATCTTGTCTACGAGTCTTAAAAAAACAGGAAAAAGGAAAAATGGAAATTGTCAAGCCACACGAGAGAGTAACTCTTCCTTATACAAAAGCTGTCACAATGGCAATATGACACAATATAAAAGCTTGGCTCATATACACACTTGCATACTTACATGCATATTTGTATACATGCATGGCTCATATACACAGTTACTGTAGGGTTGGAAGGTTTATGAAAGAAAGGTTTGAAAAAGAGTGTCATGATGCAAAAAACAGGGTTTTGGAAGGGATTGGAAAGATGCACTTGTTGGTGATATGATGCCTGAGACAGGCCTGTTCCTAAATCATGAAGTCCTCTTTGGAGCCACCATATTCCTCATTACTAGATACAAAGGCACAGCATATACAAACAATGCTTAAAGCAATACAATTCTGCCAGTAGAGAACTGTTGCAGTTCTGAGCCCTTTAGAGCATGGATGACAGATCCAGCATTTCCAGTATGATGATGATTCAATACTTCCATAAAAGGCCTTATCTAGTCTAATTCTTAGATCTTTTGGACATTGTTCTTACTCCTGAGCAACAGCCAGACTATTAGACGAATCCAAATAGTTGGGAGAAGGCTAGGATGATGATGGGCCAGACTACGCCTTCGAATCACTCCTTTCGTGGAGATTTCTGATGTGGGTCTCTTTGTGTTTGCTGTTTAGATGGTCTTGACATTTTGTTTTTTTTAAAAAAAAAAATTGGCCAAACGGAAGCAGCTACTCAACTGGCAACCATGTGAAACAAAAAAGAAATGTAAAACAAAAAAAAATAAATACAAAATATAAAATTCAAACGGATTTAGTGACTGGTACCTGTGGCCTTGGTGTTCCTGCATTGAAAAGAGTAGGGGAAGCATGGGTGAACCAGCGTTGTGACATCAAATGGTATGTTTTAAGAACAGAGTCAATATCCTCCTTGTGAATTCCAATAGCAACCCTCATCAACATATGTTGTGGCCTCTTTACAACCTTTCCTGAAACCTTCAATAGGTAGGATCTCTCGAGGGTTTTGAAATTCAAGAGTCGAAGGTTGATATTTACAAGTAGCAGAACAATCAACATGAAAATTAACAGCAATGGAAGAAGAGCAAGATTCTGGATATTTTACACTAATAAGCAAGATTTCACCTTCATGATTATCTCATAAACATCATCAGCAACCAAAGGAGCCGTCTGCCTGATCTCTCATAAACATCATCATCACTAATAAGCAGGATATTTTTTTCCTTTTTCAGAGCTCTCACCGAACTGAGACTGATATGTTCAAATTTGGAACCAAGTCATATGGTGCCCCCTTATTTTACGAGGCATATATGATTATATAATCACTCGCACAAAAAATCCAGTGTGAGTGAGACAGGACCACTCACGTGGTGGCCCAACCCACCTAAAGTATGAAGTCATTAAAAGTGATTTACCGCTTATAACCAGTTGTGACCTTCCATGTATACCACCAAAAGAGGGGACAAAGGGTAGGCCACAGCAAAAAAAGGGCAAAATTCTGCTCCTCTTCTTTTTGGGGAATAACACAATGTTTTTATTTTTTTTTCCAAGAGAAAGGAAAAAAAAAAAAAAAAAAAAGAGCCACTAGAGACTACCAGATATTCGGGCCAGCTTCAAACCAAAATAAAATAATAAAATTTTCACACTCCAAGAAAAGAAATTCACATCAGAACAATAACACAGCATAATCTATAAATAAAAATAACAATAAAAATAAAAACATTTTCCATTGAACCAACACGAACCTTAAAATCACCAAAACCACCCAAAGACCAATTAAATAAAAAGAACAAAGCATTACAAAGAAGGGAGGAATGCAATACAAAGAAAGGAGGAATCCAAGAAGAATCATCACATTTCAATTAGGAAAGCGACATCAGCAATGAAATTCCACATCTAGAAAAGTAAGCGCGCATTGCCCAAAAAAAATAAAAATCTCTGATAAAAATCTCACCTTGATGATCGGCATCTGTCCACCAAACGTCAAAACAAACCCCATCTGCAACAATAACCTAAATGTATCCCTGATATTATTCGCATTGAACTCCTTGAAACTCTCTGTGCAATCCCCCCCTGCAGCAGGAACGCCTTCCCAACGGCAGCGTCCGCCAGCCGCTCCTCCAATTTCCTCGCCTCTCCAGCGAAGACGATCGGCGGAAAGCTCGCGAGCGTCTGGAGAACCGATTCGAGATCTTCCTTGCTGGGATAGACCGGGATCTGGAGTGCCTTCTTCGATTTCTAGCTGTCGATCGCCCAATTCGATGACCCGGACTTGATTTCAACGGCCGTAGAGGGCTTCTTCGCAGGCTCGGCGGCGTGGACGGCTTGGATCCGGGTTTTGAAGGAGATCTTGCTGGAGGTGGGTTGAAGGGCAGCCGTTAGGGTGAGATTTGCTGCAGCAGTGAGCGCCATTGCCGATCGGATGGAAGCTCGAGAGAGAGTTACAGATACTATGCAGGATTTCTAGGGTTAGGGTTTCAAGAACGGGGCTTTCTTTCCGATCGAGAGAGGCGCACTCTGTATAGAGGCCTGTAAACATCGTGAGAGAGAAAGAGGGGGAGAGAAGGAGAGAGTCGTGGAGTTGCAGAGAGAGAGAGAGAGACGGGTACGAAATAGGAGAGAGTGGCGCAGGCCAGTTGGTTTTTGTTTTTTTATGGTACGATATCCGTCGTTAGGTCTTGCACAGCGCCGCTAAAGGTCTAGCGCAAATGCCGCGGATACCCCCTTTTGTTGTAGTGTTGACTCAATAGTTGTAATAAGTCTATTGAAATATATATTTTGTCCAAAAATGATGAAATTCGAAGTATTAAATAAGCCACAAGCATAAAACCGGATTTGAGTGATTTTTAAATGTTGATTTGTATGGACAATCTTTGAATGACCCAAATATTTGTATTAAAATAATTATAATGATACAATTGATAATCTAATTGTTTTGGGATATCATGTGCCCAATAAAATAATAATCTAATGACACATGTTACACATATAACTCTTAAAATGATTTTAGATATAAATTAAGCTTTTTACCTTGAATTTGAATTGAAACCACCCCATCTATTTTTTATGGTGCTGTTAGTCAAATCGTACCAACGCAAGAGTCCGGAGGACTTACCTTCTCAGATGCCAACGTGGGCTCCAGCGATCTTCTCTGCCTCTTTTTGGAATGGTAAAACAAGATCAACCTTTATTATATACGGATTATGGTCGGTTGTAAAGCCGTATCCGGACGCGGATTTCGTGCGAAAGCCTTTCGCAGGAAGTTCCTGTGCTGCGAACGCAGGTGGGCCACACTGGGATGTTTATAAGAAATCGTCACCGTCCATCCATTTTGTGAGTTCATTTTAGGACACGAGACAAAAATGAACAGTTATAATGCTCAAATGGGCCGAAAACATGATAATTGAACGTCCACAGTTGAAATATTCGTGGGCCACAGAAGTTTTGAATCATGCTAATATTTGTGTTTTCAGTTCATCCCATAGGAATAATGGTATTAACGGTATGGATGGCATGTGAACATCACTTTTGAACCCAGGGAAGTTTCAACGGAGGGAATTTCCCTAACTACCTTTTCCTTTAGTACGGCCCACTTAAGTCTTCGATCCTGTTCGATTTTACTCTAAATTCCTAAAATTAGATGAAAAAATGGATGGACAGAGTGGATTCCTGAAAAACATCACGGTGGGTCCACCTAAGTTCACAGCGCAGGAACTTCCTCTGAAAGGGCTGATATTGGATTGCATACTGAGTTACTCGTAAGCGTTTATCGTATTGACTAAACTAAATTGGGCCACTGTGAATGTATATAGTTTATCCACGCGGTTCATCTATTTTTATTGCTTATTTTAGTGGTTGAGCTCAAAATATAAGCATATCCAAAGCCCAAGTGAACTTTCTGAGGTCCACCTTGATTTATTTATTCTATCCACTCCGTCCATCCATTTTCCCATATAATTTTAACGCTTGATCCCAAAAATGAATTATATAAAAATGTTCAAACGGACCACACCACAGTAAACAGTTGATTTGAACGTCTACAGTTAAAAAATAAAATAAAATTAGGGGTCATAGAAGTTTTGGATTAAGCTTATATTTGTGTTTACTGTTCATCCATGTCTTAATGATCTCATGAACAGGTTGGATGAAAAATAAACATCACTGTGGGGCCTAACAAGGTTTCAACGGTGGAAATTATTATACCCACTGTTTGTTGTGGTATGATTCACTTGATTTTTGGATACGCTTCAATTTTGAGATCAACCCCTTAAATTAGATGGAAAAATGGATGGACGGCGTGGATAGTCGATATACATTCAAGGTGGGCCCAACTGAGTTACGATGAGAGCGCACCGAGTAACTCAGTAGGACAATCCGATTTACGGATAACTCACGTTTTTAGAGAGTTCGAGTTGAGTCTGAAACTTCTTTCTTTATTTTTAAATTTATTTGAATTGGATTCGATGAATCTTTGTGTGGAGTCCAGAGATGGATTCGAAGTAATTATCTCTTAAAGGAAGACGGTGATGGACCTCATCACATCCATTCCTGCGTGAGATCAGTGCCATGATCTGATTGAATATTCACAACTGTTTGTATTATTCGATGCAATTGACAAACGTAACAGTTCGGATCTGACTGAAGATGGTCAGATCTGTTGCATAATATTGATTTTAAAATATATTTTAATAATAAAATATAATATATATATTATATGAAAAAGTTTGAATTTTTTTTTTTTTTTTTTTTTTTTTTTTTTTTTTTTTTTTTTGTGGGTTTTGGGAATAGTCCCACATTGAAAAAGGAGGAGTTTTGTTGGTGTATATAAAAACAGTGGAGTACCTTATTATTTGCCTACTAGTCCATGGACCGTGGGACTTGTGTGTTCCAGTGCTACACACTGGAACACCTGCGCGCACTCGGGATCGGTCATGGGCTCGGTACGAGGGGTAGGCAGGACTGCGCAATCGTCCCGTCACTATTTATGGTAATGTGAAATTTATGACCATAGTTGTATTGAACACATCATTAATTATTTATGTTATGTTTCTAAACCTATTTAATATATCAATAGCAAATAATGGAACATCAACTTAACCAATTGCGAACTTATGGAGTTGGCAACCATAAAGATCGAGTGGCCATGAGGTCTGGCAAGTTACATGAAACCCTTATAGAACTACGACCCATATAATATGAGAACCACAACCGATATTACATGACAACCACGACCCCTACGACCCTTACAACATTATAACCACGACCCATATAACATAACAACCACGACCCATAATATATGACAATCACGACCCATATAGCTTGCATTTCCTATTCCTGTAGTCTATCAATAGTCATTTCATATTCAAAAAACGCCAGGCTAACTTTGGTGTCTATGGGCACGTTACTTTTCTAACTTTGTACAGTACAACTACATGAGGATAAGATCCACACCGTCTGTTAGATGCCCCAGCTTATATTTAGATTGAGACCCAAAGATGAGAATGATTCAACGGTCAGGTAGGCTATTCCATGGGAAACAATTGAGTTGGAAATATTACTCCGAATTCTACTCCATTCTCTACGTTATGGTCCATTTAAGATTTTTATTTCAATGGAATTTAGTATCCATGGTGTAAATAGACCGTTTCCTCTAATGGACGGTAAGGATCTTATATATGTTTATCCCATGTAGTTACAAAGTTAGTGCAAGTCACGCTATAGTCGTGCAAACGATATTTGTATAGTAGCATAGGTCGCATCAGGTGGTTGTAATGCGATAAGGGTCGTGGTTGTAGTGTGGTAAGGGTCATAGTTATCATGGGTCGTGGTTGTCATGTTATATGGCTCGTGGTTCTCATGAAAAATGGGTCATGGTTGCTACTCCATTTTCCTGCATGGAAACTACAACCCATACAGGTTGTAGTTGCCATGTCAAACATATGTTGTCAGAAGGCCCTAGCCATTTTTCACGTGTGAGCAAGGACCAAACTCGTGCGGCCCACATTGAAGTATGCGTATAATCCGTGCCGCCCATACCTTTTGCCGTGCCATTTTATGGCTAGGGCCCACATATCAGGGCTAGAGCTCGTGTGGGCCACATAATAGAAGATAATGATGAAACTTTCCAGACTCACTGTAATGTATGTTAGATGTGAACACTGCCCAAGTCAGGACTTTTTAGGCCAAGGCGCACAAGCCAAAAAGGTGGACGGAACGGATCACCCCATTGTGGGCCTTAGGCTATTGTACCAATGAGTTGTGGTTGTCATCCACAGTGGATTGTGGTTGGGAACAACGACCCAGTGTGTATGACCAACCTATAAGTTGGAACACACCACATGAAATCAACCAACAACCACGACCCATGTAACGTAACAACCACGACCTACATAACGCAACAACCACGACCCATATAACATGACAACCACGATCATAATTACAATACAATACGAAGAGCAGTTCTCTTCAACGGGCACTCAGGAAAGTGAAAAACTCTGTTGAGATGCTCCATATAACATGGGTCGTGGTTATCATGTTATATGGGTCGTGGTTGTCATTCCGTTTTCTTCCGATCCATGATCCAGCGTTGGATGACAACCACGTTGCATCGTGGATAAAAATCACGATCCAATGTGCATGTGAACCACGATCACATGACACGAACGTTGTTGTCATACACGCTGGGTCGTAGTTACCAACCATGATCCACTGTGAATGACAACCACAACCCATTGTTCGTTATATCAACGACAATCCCCTTCGAATTCAGCGCAACCCTTCGGAATCAGCGCCATGGGCTTTTTCAGGAAATCGCATTAATGTCGCTACTTCCCCGTAACCCCTAGGGAAACAGCGCGACCGTTAGGAATCCGCGCAACCGTTCAGAATCAGCGCGATCCTTCGGAATCAGCGCCTTGACCAATGAATGATCAGCCTATAAAAGTGATACTTGAGTTCCAAATTACTCCCACAAGTCATCCCAACCAGAGTCCTTATTTATTGCAACACCTTACGTATTCCTGTATTTCTCTGCTCTTTCATTCAAAATAATGGAGGAGATATTCGAAGAAGCCATCGATTCCCTATCGTGTTCTTCCTTTATTGGTGATCCCTTCTCTTTCCTCAGGGATGTTGGCGATCTTCCTGAAGCTCAACGGCCTCCACTGGAAGTTCTGAAGACATTTTCTTCAAATATCTCCGCCAACTCAACAATTTCAATGGGCACCTAGCCAGCAAAGTGTTCAAGATCCAAATTCTATTCCATTTGGGTCGTGGTTTTGATTTCCTACTCTTTCAGGATGCATCGAAACCACGACCCAAATTATATTGGTCGTGGTTTGCTTCCTGCATGTGGCGCTGATTCCGAAGTGATGCGCGAAGGAATAAATGGTGATAATATCCCCACTTGCAATCTCAAGTGGAAGGAACTTGCAGAGTCTTGCGCATCATGCACATCACTGAACTTCTCTTTTGGCAGTAACTGTGTTGTATGGGTCGTGGTTGTAATGTTATAAGGGTCGTGGTTTTCATGTTATATGGGTCGTGGTTTGCATGTGTCGTAGTTGTCGTGTTGCATCACAACCACGACCCTTATAACATGATAACCACGACCCATATAACATGACAATCACGACCATAATTATAGTATTTTATTCAGAGAAGCTCGGTTCAAGGGGCACCTAGCGAGTAGGTGGAGAATGTCTTGTTTAAGCCTGACCTTCTCAACGGAGTTTTTGATCAGGCTACAACAAGACATTCGCCACCGACTCGCTCGGTGCCCCTTGAACCGAGCGTCTTTGAATAAAATACTATAAATATTGTCATGATTGTCATGTTATGTGGGTCGTTGTTGTCATGTTATAAGGGTCATGGTTGTGTGGGTCGTTCTCTTGTTGTATGACTCGTGGTTATGCAGTTTTATGGGTCGCGGTTGTGACGTTAGACGACCCATCAAAGTCCGAACATGGCACATGTAGATATCGAAAATTCCATGTATATATATGTGTCGTATACTATTGCAAAAAGAACTCCTGAAATTAAGCAAAAGATAATGTGGGATGGAGACGTTTATATTGAATATCAATGAGCGAGGTAACCGAGAAATTGAGTGGGACAAACTTGAGAGATTTGCAAAAAGAACCTATGGGTCTTGGTTGTCATGTTATATGTGTTGTAGTTGTAATGGATCGTGCTTGTCATGTTATATTGGTCATGGTTGTCATGTTATATGGGTCGTGATTGTCAGCAGATTTTCTGCATTACTGTCGTATGGATGAATATTGTGATATACAAAATGGATGGGCCTGGGGAGTTTCGACAATGGGTTCCATTGTCCTAAAATGACACGACAAAATGGATGGGCAGCATGGATTATACACATACTCTTAATTGTTGGCATAAGCAGCAAACACAGGCTTTTCAGGGAATCGGATTAGGGTCGTGGTTGTGAACCACGATACAACGTGGATGACAACCACGATCCAACAATCATGTGAACCACAATCTCAGGACAGGGTCTTGTTGTCATACACACTAGTCGTGGATCCCAACCACGATCCATTGTGGATGTCAACCACAACCCATTGTTCGTTATATCCACGAGTACATGGGATATACGATATCTACGTATGTCATGTTATAGGGAAATTGACCACGATCCAATGTGGTCGTCGTCCACATGTTATATGGATCGTGGTTCTAATTTCCTGCTCTCAGATTGCGTCACAACCACAACCCATATAACGTGTGGACCACGACTCATATATACATGGGATATTCAATATATGCGTATGTCATGTACTTACTTTGATGGGTCTTGGTCCATTACAACCGCGACCCATATAACAGAACAACCACGACCCATTTAACATGATAACTACGACCCTTGTCATATACACTCTCTCCATCATAATAGCATAATATAGGCATACGACCCATACTCTTCTAATAATAGGTACAACTTCGCAGGAATGCAGGATACTGGTTGTCATAATATAGGCCCATGACCCATACTCTTCTAATATTTATGTTTCTAATACTATCCAATATCTCAATAGTAAATCATGGAAGTTCAACTTGGCTTGTTGTGCACTTATGGAGCTGGGAACCATAAGGATCGAAAAGTCATGAAGTGTGATAAGTTGAATGAAAATCTTATAGATATGGTCATCAGTGATTACGGTGTCAAGACCACGGATGAAACCCAAGTACCACTTTTATAGGCTGGTGAACCAATGGTTAATGTCATTAGGATGTAGTATGACCCATGTACAACAATGATCCATTGTTCATCAAAACCACGATCCAACGTGGATGACAACCACGATCCAGGTCCTAACTCGTTAGCCCCACTATGTTGCATCGTGGTTGACACCCTATATAGGTCGTGGTTGACATGTTATATAAGTGTCATGAATGACAACCACGAACCACTCAAAGGGTCGTAGTTTTCAACAGAAATGGGTCTTGGTTGACAGGGCAGTAAAATGCATGATCCTCATAACATGACGACCACGACCCATATGGCATGACAAGCACGACCCATGTAAAATGATGACCACGAAACTCATGTGCATATGAAAAGCACAATTGATGTAGAGCAGGTCGCGGACAGTTTTATGGCCAAGATGGATCAAAAAAGGCTCGGTCGACGACAGAAGTGATCCGGACCATCGGACCTTAGATCTGGCGTATCTCGCAATCCGGAATGAGTTAGCTGACGTAAAATATATGATTTTGGGGTAGAACGAGCTACTTTAGCAAACCAACCCAACTATGCTGGGTTGTGATGCCCGAAATTGCGAAAAACCCCTGGATCGACGGTCGTTTCCCTGTTTTAATTTCATTTTTACTATAAATAGTAAGTTTTAGTTCGGTTATATCTCTTCATCCGTCGGGCTTTAGGAGTTGCGCCCAACGTGAAAAGAGCTTAGAATAATTAGGAGAACGGTTTGGTGAAGCCAAATAGGACACTTACTATTTTTGGTCGAAAACCTTGCGCACTAGTAGACATCACGACCGTCTATAAATAGTAATTTACTATTTATAGTAAGTCGCGATTTCTAGGAGTTTTAGTTATAATTTGATTCTGATTTCTTTCCCATTGCTTGGTACCCCTATTAAAAGGGTTGTGAACTCGTTTTTATTCATTCATTAATCAATTTCGAATTTATTAGAATTTATTTCTATTTTCTGCTTTCTTTCCTCGTGGATTTCGAGAAGTCTCTGTGAGGAGTCCAGAGAAGTTCAGTGGATTTGGATTAGTTATCCTCTTGAGGAAGACGGTGCTCGACCTCACGTCCTCCCCTACGCCAACGATCCTTATAACATGACAACCGAGATCCAATGTGCATGGGAGATGGCAACCACGATCCATCGTCTGGGTCATGGTTGTCACTGTTGATAGTCGAGGTTTGATTTCTTTGAGGGTGGAAGGTTTGAAAACGTGAAGAAGTCATAGTAGAATCAAGGTGTGCCCTATAGTCGGCTCCCTTCACATGAGAGGAACCTTCTCAACTTTGATATTCCTTTACCTTATCAAAATGACTACAAAAAAAATAAAATACAGATCTCGTAGTAGAAGAGAATTTCAGGCAAGGACAGACAACGTCCCTCTCTGGAAGTTGGTCCCTGGATCTTCAGTTTTGGAATGAAAACGAGAGAAGAAGAAGGTTTGTAAAAGGTGCATGTGAAAGGCGACATTTAGCCCTTTCTCGCTCATATAATCTTTCGTATTCTCCGGGGGAGAATAGATTGGCTACTCCCCCTGTCACGGGCCATGGGTCCAACCATGACGTGTGCGTTTCATCCATTCCGTTCATCTGTTTTTACAGTGAAAGGCACGATCGTTCATATGTTTTGATAGATCATTTTAGGGCTTCATCCCACAAATGAGATGGATCATTTTAATGGTCTACGACGCTCATTCAACACTATTTCCTATAATGTGGTCCACTTCTGGTCAGGATATAGTGCATTTTTGGTCTCATACCATGAAATGATCTGAAAAAATATATGGACGGCATGAATGAAACACGTACGTTGTGGTGGGGCCCACAGACCGCCGAGCACTAGCGACTGGCTGGTGGCATGGGGAGTAGCCGTTCCGTCGCTTTCTTGGGATCTGGAATAGCAGGTGATTTCTACTTCACTCCAGGCCAATACGAGTCCTGAACCAAGGAGGGGTATTTTTGTCAAGAAAAATATCCAAAAGGTGTCACCGGGCCACATTAAGAATATATGGAATATCATAGCTTTCTAGGTAATTTGCCCAATCTTCGAGGCTAGTACAGTCAATTTCCCTTGCATTTTCAGTAAGTAACAGACAGACCATGACCCATCTATCTCCTCGGGGGGTATTTTGTAACTCCAGCAGGGAGTTAAAAAAAAATGAAATAACAGCAGTGGTCCACTGAAACTGTAAATGCCCAAGATCGGCAATTAGGACCGCACAATCTGGGATATTTCTGCAGCACGGCGTGTCCATGGTCCAATGCTTCAGTTAAGCATGGGACCCACTACAAGTTAAAATTTTCGCAACCTTTTACAAGCATGTCATGATGTGGGGCCCATCCCACAACAGACCAATTCTATCCCTAATTGTCTGCCTGGTGGGCCCAACCTTGGAACTCTGCGGCTCAAAATTACTCTGATTGGATGCTCCTACATTACCTAGACAGTCATTGAATCTGGATCATTAACTTTTTATACATTTACCCACTCAACAATCACATATGAATATGCAAACAGTAAAAAATAATCAAGTTGGGGCCCAAGTGTAAGTAGGATGGCCCTACATCTTACTATCATTATTAAGTATCAACCTACCACATGCATTCTAAAGTGTGGTCTTAATGCAAATCCCACCGTTCACCTGGAGGGCCTGATCTTGCACCACCTATTTGGATTGAAAACCTGCAACTTCATGTACAACAAATTTCCTTGAATAACCCCCGCATTTCAAATCCACAAATTTGTTTACACTGCAACCTTTATTCCTGAAATGCCCCACAAATTTCACCCATTCACCTTGATCTACACAGCCCATCTCTCACACCTGTGCCATCTTATCGGCTTTGTACAACTTTCACATGAAATTTGCATGCATGCTTGTTTACATACGTTACGGAATAAATGACAAATCACAGCCATGCACACCGCTCGTGCATGATGTTGTCCTTGATAGAGACGTGGCCCACTTCAAATACATGGAAAATCGTGCATGATGTAGAGCGGGTCGCGGACAATTACATGGCAAAGATGGATCAGAAAAGGCCCGGTCGGCAACAGAAGTGATTTGGACCATCAGACCTTAAATCAGGCGTATCTCGCAATCCGGGATGAGTTAGCCGACGAAAAATATATGATTTTGGGGTAGAACGAGCTACTTTAGCCAACCAACCCTGCTACGCCGGGTTGCGACGCCTGGAATTGTGAGAAACCCCTGATTTGACGGTCGTTTCTCTGTTTCAATTTCGTTTTTACTATAAATAGTAAGTTTTAGTTTGCTTATAACTCTTCATCCGTTGGGCTTTAGGAGTTGCGCCCAACGTGAAAAGAGCTTAGAATAATTAGGAGAATAGGTTGGTGAAGCCAAATAGGACACTTACTAGTTTTGGCCGAAAACCTTGCGCACTAGTAGACATCACGACCGTCTATAAATAGTAAGTTTACTATTTATAGTATGTCGCGAATTCTAAGAGTCCTAGTTGTAGTTTGATTCTGATTTCTTTCCCATTGCTTAGTACCCTTATTTAAAGGGTTGTGAACTCGTTTTTATTCATTCATTAATCTATTTCGAATTTATTTAGAATTTATTTCTATTTTCTGCTCTCTTTTCTCGTGGATTCGAGAAGTCTCTGTGAGGAGTCAAGAGAAGTTCCGTGGATTCGGAATAGTTATCCTCTTGAGGAAGACGGTGCTGGACCTCACGTCCTCCCCTGCGTCAGTGCAGACCCCTCCTTCAATCTCTTCTTGGCAGCTACATCAGTAGCGACAGCTATAGTGAGATGACTTTCAGCCGAGTCAACTCGGTAGCAACCACTCAGTTAAATCTTCTCATCTTATTCTCTTATTCTACTTCCTTTCTCTCATTCTCTTTCTCATGGCTAACATAGCCTGGACTCGAGTCAGACCCAACTCAGAAAAACTCGGACGGACTCCTACCACTGCCGACTCGGCTTAACTCGACCGGACACAACGAGTCAGCCGGTCGACCCAGTTGGGACAGCGACTCGACAGTGAGTCAGTGAACTCGGTTTGAGTCTAGACAGAGAAGCAACATCATGTAACGCCCCGAACATTTCAATACCTGAGTATTGAAAGTTCTCAAGTGTTACCATGAAATTCAACTCATTATGTATGCGTACAATACCAATCTAGCTATCCTAACTTGACATCCATTCTCCAACACAATTCTGACTGTTGGAAATAATCTCCATTCATAGATCAAGCCATCTGACCGTTGGTTTTAAGACAAGACCACTCATCATGAGATTTGACATATGTACCTTCCCTTAAATGAAATTGGCAAATAACTCTTCATCCGTAATGATTTAGATGTAGGTCTTTTTGTAAGAATTATTTATAAAGGCACATATAACCATGTAAAACCATTAGATTTCACAAAACTCTTAGATCATCACTAATTATGAAAATGTCATTAACCTAGACCATGAATTCTAGATCACGTGGTTCCCACGATCCATTTCATATAAAATTTTATACCAGGCCTAATTATCATAAATTAACTATACAAGTCGAATTTCATCCCATAGATCATAATAAACTAGCTACTTGACTTTTACATCCGTCCGTACACTTATCAAATCATGATTATGATCCGTTCATCTTATTCACCCCATATGAATATACTTAACCCACTATTAGAATTACAATCTGAAGAACTTACACGTGTGAAAAAGTCACTCGAATCTAACGATATACATGTCCTACCCCTAATCACTCCAGAAACCCACTTTATGGCCACCTATCTATGAAACTGACCGTACATCCACCTACATACATGCATGGTCAGAATGCTAACCATCAAGTTCCCTTATTTTTAGCAAGTCATTTGACCGTCCGTCATGTTTGGATCCTCTAAACAGGCCACACAAATATCATGGTAAACCGATTACTATAAAGATCATAGGGTTTAGGTCCAAACTACCCGATAATTTGTAAATCAGAGGTGTACAAATGTTATTTTGAATTACAAAATGTGTTAACCACTAAAGGAGCATCTTGGACATCCTTGGGAGATCAAGTCCTAAATTGTACAATGGAAAGAGAGTGAAAAGTAAAGATCATCCGTCAAATCTCATCACATTTGGATGGTGGAGTATTGAATTATGAATGACAAAAGTTTGGACAAAATAGAGGGGTAAAATTGTAAATGTTCTCGACATGATGCGATCGGACCCTATGGCCCACTTAATTAATAGAATGATTTTATTTCTGACCTCGTATCCTAAAATGGCATAAGAAACTACATAGACGAAGCGGATCCCCAAAAAAAAAACATTTATGTGGGCCCCACCTAATTCCACAGTCAATCAAGTGGTAAAGTTACTAATCCGAGAGACATTTAACCTTGGAAAGCACCCACTTGTCACATGTACGGTGGCCCACCAAAGACTTGGATTTTCTCAATCTATTGGCCCATATGGCCAACACTAACCCCTCATGCTAATGGAGGGAGTGGATTTTCCTAAAGCCACCATGGTGGAGCCACTAAATCATACAAACCGAACCCACGGTCAAAACCGTGTTGACCCGTGAACCTCCGAAAATGGAGTCACTCCCTGTTTCTCTCTTCCGCCCGCAACGGACGAACAGCGCCCGTTTTGGGAGCTACTGTGGCCCACCATCACCATCTGATTGGGATGATCCAAACCATCCATCCAGTAGAGAAGCTACCACCGACCAATCCGTACCCATTTCCAACCACTGGATTGCACACGGGTGCACACCTGCTCGCGTGGAAACCGACTGCGCACGGCTGCTTCTCCTCCGAAAACGGAAAGAATTTCGATTCTTTCTCTTCTTGCATTCACACAGACAACTACTACTCTTCATCCCCACCGACTCCAGCAGAGAAACCGGAGTCGAAAACCTTCCGCACTCGTCCACATTCCACCCCGCACACGACGCCAAAACCGAAACTAACTCAAATACCTCCGTAGCAAACCCAGGAAAAAGCCTTTGGTTCTGATCTGGACCGTCCAAAGTCGAGAATAGGGACTTCCTACCGTGCCCACGTTGGCAGAAAAGAAAGAAAGATCCCGATGAGATTGATATCCCCCGGTTCCAAACGAAATTACAGCAAAACGCGGCGGCTGCATTTAAACAGGGCCACCATTGATCGGCCGATTTAAAGTCCTTGCACCCAAGAACGTAGCCACCACCTTCTTCCTGTGGGTCCCATCCAATGAACGCGTCAGATACGTCAGAAGAGATCGGAGGAGAGAAGAAGAGACGTTCCAAAATCGGACGCCCATACGTTACGCAGTCCGATCGCACTAAGTATATTCTGCGTACGCAGAATGTTTTGGAAATCCAGAATTTTATAAATACATGTCTCCCACGCTGGGAGACACGCCAACAAGGAAGGAGAAAGAAAGAGAAGGAAAGAAAGAGAAATAGAGATAAAGACAAGTGCGCGAGAGAAAGAAGAAGAAAGAGAGGAGGAAGAACTCGGGGATTTGCCGGTTAATCTGGTTCCGGTCCAACCAGCTGCTCTTATCTTAATTCCCTTCTTTTCTTTTCTTTCCTATACATTCTAAAATCTCATTGATAGGTTTCCAACCACAAAAAACAAGACGATTCCATTGCAGGACGGGACCAAAACTGATATGTTGGAACTCATCGATACCTAAACTATTTAGAATATAATTTGAACCAGGTGAATTAGAGTAGAAGGCAATACAATACCATAATGCGAGGGTTTTATCCTTTAAGCTTATATTAATTTAAGTTGTTATATTTATCATACCTTTTACATGTCTTTATGTTATTTTATTTTTCCTTTTACATGCATTCATATTACTTTGAATTTTTCCTACAATTATATGTTTTACCATCAATTTTTGCTTTTGGCTTACAGTATAATGTTGATTACGTGTGATCTTTTTGAATTTATGTGGGGCCATGAATACAAGCCTTGCCCTTGCCTTATCAAATTTATTGAGTTCGTCATGCCACTCATCTCTTTATTAAGTTGGCCATTGTCACTCTCCTTATTACAGAATCGGTCATTGCCACTCTTCTATTAATTGAGTTGACCATTGCCACTCTCCTTATTACAGAATCAGCCGTTGCCGCTCTTCTATTTGTTGAGTTAGCCATGACTACTCTTCTTTTAATGAGTTGACCATTCTCACTCACCTATATGTTATGTTGACCATTGCCACTGTTTAAGTTGACCATTGTCACTCTTCTCTATATTGGCTTTGTGTTATCTATCTTTAAAGGGCTTGGGCATGTGTCTTGATATTCCAGAACATCCATGATTCAGTTTGTATTCTTTATAAGTTTAAGTACTATGTTGGGAATCTCTCTTCTAGCGATCGAATAAATATCGTGAACGAAATGCGTTTTCGGTAGCAGCCCTAGGGCGACATGTAATTTCATGTTTCATGGGTGATGGTGCACCGATTGGTGTATGTAAATCGTTATATATACGTGTTATATCAATTCTTTTCTTTTTGGAGGTTGGATGTCACAATTAGTCGCTCTAATCTGAGTTGTGTGATTCACCCGGTCATGTGTTGTGTTCGTCTTGGGATAACCGCATAAATCCATATTAAACGTGGGACACACCGGCGAATGTCTGTATTATGGGATGCGGGGCAAGTCAGATAACTTTAATTGTATTCCATATTGTGGCGATCGCTAAGTGTGATAAACCGCATATACTTTGTTGGGCATGCATCTCATGTAGATTATTTGTGCATATTGATACCTCTTGTAGTTGTGAAGTACGGGATGTATCAGAATCTTTATATTACTTTTATGAATATCTTGAATTACTGTTAATCTTAAAGGATAACCATCACTATGAGTAGGGCATTGACCCTCTCTCAACCGTACAAATTATGCAAGTGATGTACAGATTGAAGACCCAGTCAACAATCTCCCTAAGGAAGATTATGTTGAAAGAATAAGAAGATAGTTTTATGATGTAGTTTTATACTTCCACTGTGAACTTGACAAATGTAATAAGATCTCATTGAGATGACATTTGATTATTCCTTTTACTCTGATAAAATATAATCAATACAATTGATTTTATTCTTGTAAATGTTACCTTCAAGAATGTATCTGAATGTGATCCAAATGAAAAAAAAGGTACGATTTTCAAAAACATCAGAAAACATCCAAATGGTTAACCAATGAAATTGTTAGACAATATGGGTAATACTATTCAATTTGATCCATCAAGACTATTAATATCGAATCGTAGTAGTCGTCACAACATTTAATTTAAGCGAAGTGAGGCTAAGCGTGGTCTCAACTACTATCAATCTTAATGACAAATCAGGAACTAGGAAATGTGGTATAAGGATTACACACTTAGTGTGATGATGTGTGCATATTCTTAAGAGGTCCTGAAGCTTTTAAATGTCTCTAATGAGATATGATTGTAGTTCTACGTACTCAAATTTTGCGCATATATATAGAGAAAAGTAGAAATAAATCTTTATATCAAAATCATCAAAATTTATCAAATGAGATTTTTAGAATAACTATGAAAATCAAAATATGCTCAACTCCCACTAACCGAAAACATCTGCGGGATTAATGACTCCCATGGATGTTACATGCTCCTGAAATGGTGTGATAGGGAGCCCTTTAGTGAGCGGATCTGCAATCATCTGTTTAGTGCCAATGAACTACACAGATACCTGACGATTGTGAACTCTTTCCTTTACAACAAGATACTTGATGTTGATATGCTTCGACCTTATCAATCTTAATGACAAATCAGGAACTAGGAAATGTGGTATAAGGATTACACACTTAGTGTGATGATGTGTGCATATTCTTAAGAGGTCCTGAAGCTTTTAAATGTCTCTAATGAGATATGATTGTAGTTCTACTTACTCAAATTTTGCGCATATATATAGAGAAAAGTAGAAATAAATCTTTATATCAAAATCATCAAACTTTATCAAATGAGATTTTTAGAATAACTATGAAAATCAAAATATGCTCAACTCCCACTAACCGAAAACATCTGCGGGATTAATGACTCCCATGGATGTTACATGCTCCTGAAATGGCGTGATAGGGAGCCCTTTAGTGAGCGGATCTGCAATCATCTGTTTAGTGCTAATGAACTACACAGATACCTGACGATTGTGAACTCTTTCCTTTGCAACAAGATACTTGATGTCGATATGCTTCGACCTTGACGAATGCTTGTTGTTACTAAAGAAGGAAATTGCTGCTGAATTATAGCAAAATATTCTCAATGGTTTCAGGATATGGTCCAATACCCGCAAACCTGGGAAGAAAATCTGTAACCATAATGCCTGATTAGATGCCTCGTGACAGACAATAAATTCGGCTTCCATGGTGGATGAGGCTGTGGTATACCGTTTCACGCTTTTTTAAGACAGCTCCAACCATCATGAAGATGTATTCTGAGATAAACTTCTTAGCAACTCCAACCATCATGAAGATGTATCCTGAGGTTGACTTCTTAGTGTCAACGCAGCCTACGAAGTCTGCGTCCGAACATCTGATCAACTCCAACTGATCAGATTTTCTTTATATGAGTCCGAAGTCTTTCGTTCTCTATATATACCGTAATACTTTTTTAGCACCTATCCAATGTTACATTCCTGGATTAGATAGGCATCTCTCCAACATTCCAATGACAAATGCAATATCCAGTCGCGTGCAGACTTGAGCATACACGACGCTTCCTACTACTGATGCATATGGAAATTCCTTCATTCGATTCTTTTCTAAATCATTCTTTGAACACTGAAATAGGCTAAATTTGTCGCCCTTTACAATAAGTGACTGTCTAGAAGCACAATTTTACATGCCATACCTTTCAAGTACCCTAGTAATATAGGCCCTCTGTGACAGGCTGAGCAGTTCACATGATTTGTCACAACAAATTTCAATGCCGATGACATAAGAGGTGTCACCAAGATCCTTCATTTCAAATATTTGAGATAAGAATTTCTTGATGTCGATCAACATTCTGATATCACTGCTAGCCAACCGAATGTCATCAACATATAAAATCATCATAACGAACTTACTCCCACTAATTTTAATGTAGATACATTCATTTGCAGTATTTTTTACAAAATCATACGAGAAAATTAGATCACTACACTAAAATCCTTCTTTATGAACGGTTGAAAACCGTGGTTAAATAGGGCGTCACAAAAAATTGGTAAAATTAGGGACGGTTTAAAACCGTCGCAATTTTCAATTTCCAGCACAATTTCTAATTTTTGGGAATGGTATTTTTTTTCTTATTTCTGCACGGTTTCAAACCAAAAAACCTGTTGTAGATATTCCACCAAAAATCAAATACTGCTACTGCATTTCTAATAGGTGTTTTTACATCCTAAGCACTTGTATATGTTTCTAGTTTTTCCTGCTACACAACTACTGCATCAAATATTCAACATGGGGTAGAGAATATGATTGTGATTGCATTGTATTTACACAAGAAACTCAGCAGAATAAGAAGAAGAGATGCTATTTAAATAATACCACAGATAAACAGACTCAATACAACATAAAATCAGACGAAACATTTTGCAATCCAAACTTCACCTGCAAGTACATGGCCTGTGAGAGAGAGGAGGGGCCATACTTTAATCCTCTATAGCTTTGAAATGATCTTGGCATTACCGAAGCTTTGTTTCACTTGATTTGCTGCTCCTAAATGTTGAAAGGGAGAAGAAGGACCGCGTTGCTGAAAGTAATAATCCATGGAATTTAAACTTTTTTTTTTTAATTTTAAACATTTTAAGAGAAAAGGACTGCAGAACATGAAGTCAAAAGATTTACAGGGCAAGATTCTATACATTTGGGGCCCCTGATCTGGACATAACAGGCCTTACCCATGGACGAGGAATGCTCCAAAATGTACCACATTGGAGTACTCTTAACCCTTCATTCTTCAGTCTATTTACTGTTGAATGTGGAGTGTTAGCCGGCCAACTGTTGAAGTGTTAGGATCTTCCAATTGATACTCTTAACCCTTCAGTCTATTAGTCTATTTACTGTTGAATGTGGACTGTTCGCCGGCCAACTGTTGAAGTATTAGGATCTTCCAATTGGATGTTTTTGAGGGGCATTTTCATCACACTGTGAAACCTGTCAGCCCAACAGCATGAAGTATTTATTCTTCTACTTCTTACATATGTTGGACAGCATGGAATTGAGTTAGAAGCGTGTAGATTCAAAACATAACATGGTCAATTCCATCTTAGATCTCAGATTTGAATCCAATCAATCCAATAATTAGAAAGAAAATATGAAATAACTGTAAATAAAGATTACTATGTGGAATTGCTCCCAAAAGGCCCTAAGAAGTATCACCAAATGATTTCTGGAAAAATCACTTCGATTTTGAATCCCATCACAGGGAACAGGAAACTATTTTTAGTCAAAATATCATCATCATCTAATGGCTTCATGGCCAAGTTATAAAATCCTCCACCAAGAATAAAAGAAGCCTACTGGCCCACATTAATAACTCCCCTAAAATATCTCAATCCCACAATAAAAGATGTACAAATAAGGGAGCCAAATGTAGTCCAAATCTCACTAGAACTGTGCATACCAACAGACAACAATTTTGACTGTTTATAGAGATGTACAGTATAGAGAAATCACACATTTGTATAATAATCCAAAAAAAAGCAATGACCGATCTGAGTATGGACTCACAAAGAACTAGCAGTTGGTATATACTATATAGGCCCCAAACGAGTGTTCCATTGGACTTTTGGGCCCCACAGTATGACCATATGGTACAACCAACCATCCAATTGAGGTTTACATAAATAAAAAATTTCAACACCTTCTCCTGGATACACCTTTGCAACCCACGGAATCACATTCTTCAAGCCTCCATACACAATCTAATTCAAGGAGGAAGCAGAGAGAAGATCTTCCATCCCTATTACTATAAAAACATGAAAAGCATGATGACCATACATGCAGACAACCTTACCAAAGGGAGAGATCCCCTCTGAATGGAGCTCCAATATCAAAGGCAGAACAATTAATGGACAATAGAGGCATTGGAAAGGACCAAGTGAAGGAAAGAATCAACCAATTCTTCAACAGCAGTTCACTTGACATATTTTATAGTCGCAGATCCCGAAGCAGTAAAAGCTCACTCCCCAATGGGATTCTATCCTGCTCAGAAAATCTAGCCCCAATGATAAAAATGTTTCATGACATTTGGTGCAACCAAATGCACCCTTACACAAAGCATGAAAAAAATCTAGCCCCATAAACCTCATTAAACTATACAATAGTCCATTCCAAAAGCTTCAGGATTGATTCTTTTGAGTTCATGTTTGAATGCAAGGAAACCATGATGACAGAATTTAATAAACGCAATCAGCAAAGAATCACCTGAAAAGTATTCTAAGTGCTCCCCACCTTCACATAACCTGAAATATACAACAAATGAATCATGAGGATTCCAAACTACCATCTTTAATTTACCCAGTTCATTTATCAGATCTCAAATACCCACACAAAAAATCTGTTGTGCCTGAATGATGAGCATGTGCCTATGTACAAATTTCTACAGTTCAATCGATCTGAAATGTGTAATGTGAATGGTGGAGATTGATTAAAATCTACAATGAAATACCAAGGAAACTCTTATTTTTCACTACATCAATAAAGTTTAAAGCATAACCTATCATCCATAACTAACCGTCCTGACTGGGAATAGAAATAACATGCCATTGGAAGCAAAAAAAACCTCAATAAGTTTTTATGGATGGCATCATAAAGGGTTCCTACTTACCTTGGCTGTCCAACATTTGCCTTCGCCATTGTGGATGGCGTCAATCAATGCAATGTAGTTCCAGTTCTTGATGACGTTGTACGGGCCATCATGGATCTCAACTTCGATAGTGTAGCCTTCTTCTTCACAGAATACAATTGCAATTAGAGAAGTAAAAAAGAAAAAAGAAAAAGGCAGAGTTAGTAAGTTATTTGGGAAAGCAGATATTTTCACAGATGCAGTTGGCTGATGAGATACCACAGATTGAGGAATCTATTAATTAAGGTAGAATTAGTGAGTTGTTAGGGAAAGCAGAGATTTTCATTTGCAATTATATATATAATCAATTGCTTAGATTCAAGCTTCAGGGTTAGTTTTCAGGTTTGTTTCTAAATTCTTTTACAAAAAGATGTCATGTGCTTGTTGCTTCCATAAGGCCATATAGGGTGGTGATTGAATTACATAGCTGTTTGAATTGATGGAATGATCACAGAGTGCCTCATATGAGGTTTCAATTGTAAGCTCACACAATTTTGGAAGGACTTGGATTCGGCAGTGAACCCTCCACTATCCAGGTGGGTACTGGTCGGTGCTCTGTGGGCTCCACCATGATGTATGTGTCTTATCCAAGCCGTCCATTCATTTTTCAGCTCATTCTATGGCATGAGCCGAAAAATAAGACAGATCCAAATCTCTGGTGGACCCATCATAGGAAGCAGTGGTGATTGAACACTCACCATTAAAAACTTCCTAGGGCCGTTGTACTGTTTATTTTCCATCCAACCTGTTGATTAGATTACACAGGTCTAGATGAAGAGAAAACACAAATATCATCTTGATCTTAACCTTTTGTGCCCCCAAGATTATATATATATCCTCACTGTTTCTTGTGTTGTAGCCTACTTGAGATTTGGATCTGCCTCATTTTTAGGCTAATGTCCTAAAATGAGCTGGAAAAAATGCGTACATCATGATGGGCTTACAAAGCTTTTCCAGCACCGACCAATATAGACCTCGTTGATAGAGGGATTACCACCGAATCCAAGTCCATATTTACATGGTCCACATGGCAGAGTGATGTAGCCCTCCATGTAAGGATATCGAATTTAGATGGCCTACGTTTAGGAAATCAAGACAATCCCATCCATTGCTTCCCTTTGCATTCTTCCCAAAAATTATCCATTTTGAAGGTCACTTATTAGTTGGATAAGATCATCTAATCAATGTCCATTTTAAACCATTTTCTTTCAACAGTATGTGAAATTAAATGGATGGTCCTGATCATTAAGACACATTTGCAACGTGTAATTCTTCAAACCCTACCCTATTTCGTCCCAACTCACATAACAATTTGATGAACCACCTATATAACATAACTGACTAGACATGTTGGCTTCTGTTAGCTAGTGTATCATGCCGACTGTATGCCCATTCATGCTACATAGCATAACAGGCTCCATTCATGAAATTTATGTGACACAAGGACTTATAAAGTACATTTAGTAGTCATTTCATATATATCTTTTTTCAAGTTTTAGATGATTTGCAATTTATTTTAGCATTTTACCACTACAACATACTTCTGATTTCTCTTACTCAAGAGTTGTTGTGTTTAGGCTAACTAAGATATTGGAGTGAACTAAAAAGTGGTATGCGTAAATAATATTTATATGGTATGCTTTTATTAGCAGGAGTAATTTTGTTTAGTCGCTTAAGTTATTTATTGTGGATAATATTAGTTAAAAATTTCTACTAAAGCATAATTATATGTCATACTTTTATTAATATGAGTAATATTGTTTAATTATTTACATATGTTATTAATTATGCATAATATTAAAATTTTACAACAAAATTCCTTAAAAAACTATATTTTACCAAATAATGCCTTTAATTTTTTAAGTAGTGACACTCAAGATTTGGGGGCCGCCAATGTGGTGTATAACACCTAACCCATTAACCATATGCACCACACCATGGTGATAACATGAACAAAACAATTAATCAATCAGATCATCAGATGGGCTATATTTACAATTGAAATATTTTAAATGGTGTACATTATTTTTTATGGATTCGCTCATCTTATAATTGGATTTGCCATCTTTTTTGTTTGCCTAATAATAATGTTGGTGTGCATATGTTGGATGGGTTAAATGTAAGACATGTAACATGTAGGCTCCACAACTTTTGATTTTCACTTTGTTGTCAAGAAAAAGTGGAGGAGAGCACTGTAATTTCTTCTCTTAAATAACATTGTCTAACATGGAGTCACTATTTGGTAAAATCCAATTCATGAAGAATTTTGCTATTAAAAAAAAAATGTATTTGTTATTTTTGTTTTATGGTTTTGAGATGTTTATAGAAAAATTCATGTTGATTTAGATTTTACAAAATATGTAGATTGGGTCGACCATTCAAACAGCAGGCGCAACCCAATGATCTCAAACCTCATCTCCTCGACCAAGTGTAGAGAAAAGCCGAGCTCGACCTATTAGCACAAGGTTGGGATAATTGTTGACCGACCACGATTTGAAAGAAGAAAGCGACTCAACTCAAGTCCGTTCCCAGGACCCGACAACCATTGCCTTCCTCGTACCCTCCACCCCCGGATTCCCCGTCCCCTCCACGGTCCCCCTCGCACACACCTGCATTGAGGAAAGCAAGGGCTCCCACACCACACCACGGCCGCTGCTGCATTTCAACTTTCCGCGAGCAGCTCGCGCACCATGAGTCCCGATACCACAGCAGACCAGCATTCCAAGGCCCGGCATTCCACAACCCAACACTGTCAATCCTGATTCTGATTTTGCTTTTGCTTTTCACCTTCTTCCGCCAAGCCAACCACGAGTCCCGATCCCACATCAGACCGGCATTCCAAGGTCGATGATCCTGCCAGAGCCATCCATAGATCAAACCGGCATTTCACAACCCAACACTGTCGATCCTGATTCCGATTTTGCTTTTCACCTTCTTTTCAAGCCAAAAGCAGCTACAGCAAGAAACTTTGCCATGGCCGCTGCGGGCTTTCAACTTTCCGCTAGCAGCTCGCACACTGCGAGTCTCGATCCCACATCAGACCAGCATTCCAAGGCCGATTATCCTGCCAGAGCCATCCACAGATCAGACTAGCATTCCACAACCCAACACTGTCTATCTTGATTCTGATTCTGCTTTTCACCTTCGAGAAGGTGAGGAGTCTTCCTGTCCGGATTAACATTGAAAAGGCAGACAATGATCAGATTTTTATCTGATCAATTGATTTTATTTTTCATTTCTTTTGTGATTTCTGCTCGGTTATTGTAAATACGGAACCAAAATGCATTTGTGTGAAATTAATTGGAATTCTAAATGGTGAACAAAGGTTCCAAGGCCCATCAAAATTGGGTGGAGTCCTTCTCGGTCCTCATTTTGGTACCCAGATATTTGAATGAGTTAGGCCTGGGCTAGAATTAACAAGGCCCGACCCATTCCTGATTTGGAATATTGGGTCGTTTCGATCAGCCATGGTCCCAGCTAAGCTTAACTTTCAAAGCCCATGGGCCTACATTTTAGGTCTGAAATTTAATTGGCATGCATAGGCTGACTTTTAATAAAAACCTAAATTTAAATAGTGGACCAGGCCCATCAATGGCTTTGCAGAAACAGAATATCCAACCTTGTTTACAATTCCCATCTAGTTCAGCCATCTCTGCAGACTATCCATGCATCCATAAAATCACAATGTGCATGTAGCAATAGCAAAGCAATAATATGTTGAAAAGGGAGCATCAACTTCTAACTGCACTTAGGATGTGTTTGGAAGATACCCACAGTCTACATTTCTGGTGGAAAAAGCAGCACATTTGGAAAAGCCTGAGAAGCAGATTCTGCATTGGGCTAGCAGTTGAATGTCAAACTGGCCAAAATAAAGATTTTGCCTCAGCTGTAACGAGCAGGATATTGATCCTTTTTTTTTTTTTTTTTTTTTTTTTTTTTTTTTTTTAATTTATTTATTTGAAAAGTAGTGGTCTACCCAATTCTCCATGTTCTAGTGATTTTTTTATTTTATTTTATTTTAAAACTTATTTTTCCAGGGTATTAATGCTTACCAAGGGCACTGCGATTCATAAATATTTTCTTGACTCTCTGGTTCCACTCCAAGCACCTTCAAGGGCCTGTTTGATTATGAGGGAAGAGGGAAATACCCTTGAAAAAGGTCACTATTACCTTTTTCCTTTGAAATTTCAAATGCATTTTCATCCGGAAAATTGGTCAAAAAAAGGTGACTTACATTTGTGGACCCCACTGTGATGTGCATGACATATCTACATCGTCCACCTATTTTATCATAAGATTGCAGGGCCTACATAAAAAATTGAGACAAATGCAATGCTCAAGTGGCCCATATCGAAGGAAACAATGGCCTTAAACGTCCGCCATTAAAAGTTATTTTGTTTATTGAGCTCACATTAATGTTTATTTGTCATCTAACCTGTTCATGAGGTCATAAAAACATTGATAAGGGGGTAGACACAAATATCAGCTTCAACCAAAACTTCTAAGGGCCACATAAATTTTTATACAGCAAGCATTCAATTTCCACTGTTTCCTGTGGTGTGGTCCACAGGAGCTTTGGATCTGCCTCATTTTTTAGTTCATAGCCTAAATAAGGCTGATGTATAGGATGAACGGTGTTGATACATCATGTACATTATAGTGGGCCCTATATTCATTTGCCAGTCATCCTCAATTTTAACACCAACAAGCTGACCAGTCAACGTAGGCGTAAGAAACGATGGGTAATTCCCAGGTAAGTAATTATTACTTATTTACCAGGTAATTACCATTTCCTTCAAAAATCAAACAGGCCCATCTAACATCCTCATCCTTTTTTTGTTAAAGAAAAGACTGATGTATTCGATGCATTCGCTATTTCTGTATTAAGTGATAGAAAATAAAACAAATCGATTCCTTTAATTATCTCACTATAATCTTCCCTTCAAACCTTTTATTTGTTTTTAAGTTTTTCTATGTTGATTCGCAGTGGTGAATATGGTGGTTGGACTGCTTTTCTGGCACTTCTAGTTCTGTCTCTTCTACTTCATTCTGTGTGTACCGTAGTTGAAGTATTTCATCAGATTCAATGTTATGATTCCAATGTTTTCTAGTTGTAAGGATCTACTTGGAGCCTGTTTGATTGCCACCTAAAAATTTATATAAACTATGATCTCTACATAATCTCTATTATATATAATGCCAGTAGGTCTTGGACATTTTTGTCCCCACAATTAGTTTTCCTGGATGGAGAACCTTGGCTATTGTAAGGATATGGTCAGACATTTGAAGTTAAAGCATATTTTAGGAACTTGAAAATGTGGCTGGTGTGTCGGACTGCTTAGATTTCACCCACAAAAGCCCACGAACGGCTTATGTTTTACCTGCAAAAAGGCTGGCGCTCAGCCAATTTTCTCTCCCAAAGTGCCAATTTTCTCTCTTGAATTCCTCTCTTCCTTCCTCACTCTCCAAGTGTGCCATACTACTAGTTGATTTCAACTAAAATGAGGTGAACTCATTTTTATGTGGCAACCGTAGAGACCCTTAACTAAGGCCATGTTTGTTAACGCTGAATTTTTGCACTTAACACGGAATGGAAAAAATTTTCCATGTTTAGTGGTGTTTGTTAATGCGTTATTAACGCAGAAGACGGAAAGTGCTAAGTGGTTTTTCACTGAATTCTTTCCGTGATAGGAATCTGGCTTAATGGTGAACGCGGAATACGCTCTGTGATTTTTCATTAAACAAAAATTTTTTGCTTCCAAAAGTACCCCTTTTCAAGTTAAGGGAATTTTTTCTTTAAATTGTTTGCGCATTAATGCAAAATTAACCTTAAACCTGTGAAACTTCTTTATGCCCCACCAAGATTTATGTGTTTGATCCACACTGTCCATCAACTTTTTCAGATAATTTAAGGTGTGATCCAATAAAAGAAGCAGGTCCAATGATTAATTGGACCATAAGGTGGGGATTGAACGTCCACTGTTAAAAACTTCTTGAGAGCTGTAGAAGTTTCAGATCAAGCTGATATTTGTGTTTTCACTTCATCCATGTATACATGACCTAATGAATAGGTTGGATGGTAAAAAAACATCAAAGTGGCCCTTAGAAAGGTTTCAACGATGGATGTATACATGAATTTTTTAACAGTGCAAAACATTATCCCGCTGCTATTTTTGGTGTGGTCCACTTGAGCATTGGATCTGCATCATTTTTGTGTTAATGCCTTAAAATAATTTGAGAAAAGGGATTGATGGTTTGGATGTACAGATACATCACGGTGGGCCCGCCCACAGAACTACCTGTTTGGAGCTAGGGACGGGCAGGGTCAGCGACGCAATCCGTGTCCTCGATACAACTCTGCGCTGGACGTGGATTTCCTGTGAAAGCCTTTTGCATGAGGTTCCGGCGCTGAAACCTGGGTGGGGCCCAACGTGATGTTTTTGAGAAATCTACCTCGACCATCCATTTTCCGAGATATTTTTAGGATAACAGGCCAAAAATGAGCCATAAATAATACTCAAGTGGACCTAAAATGTGAGTATTAAATGTACACAGTTGAAATATTCATGGGCCACAGAAGTTTTGAATCAAGCTAATATTTGTGTTTCAGTTCATCCAAGTAGGAATGACGTTATTAATGGTATTAATGGTATGGATGTCATGTAAACATCACTTTCTACAAAGTTTTCAAGGGTAGGAATTTTCCTAACCACCTTTTACTCTAGTGCACCCCACTTGAGTCTCGGATCCTTCTCAGTTTTGGTCTCAAGTCCTGAAATGAGCTCAAAAAATAACACGTTGGCCCCACCCAGTTTTCCCGCGCAGGAAATCGGCGTCCCTCTGTCCTGGACAGAAGACGGGAACGGATTGGCTACTCCCACTGCCACCTGCCACCACTGCCACCTACCAATGGCTGGTGGTCGGTGCTATGTGGGCCCCACCATTATGTATGTGTTTCATCCATGCCGTCCATCTATTTTTATATATTCCATGCCGTCCATCTATTTTTATATATCATTTTATGGTATGAAAGAAAAAATAAACTATATATCAATCTCGGTGGACCACATTACAAGAAACAGTGTTGAATGAACATTGACCATTAAAAACATTTCAGGGGCCATAAAAGTTTTGGTTAAGATTAATATTTATTGTTTCCCTTCATCTGGGTCTTTATGAACTAATCAACAGATTGGATGTCAAATAAACAGTACAGTGGGCATTAGAAGGATTTTAATGGTGGATATCTATTCATTTTTTTTCCTATGGTGTAGCCCACCTAAGATTTATATCCCTATAATTTTTTGTAACAAGCCCTAAAATTATCTGTAAAAATGGATGAACAGAATGGATGAAACACGTACATCATAGTGGGGCACACAGAGCACCAACCACCAGCCGGCTGGTGTCAGGTGGAGTAGCCAATCCATCTCCGAGTCAGGGACGGGATTGGAAGTGGATTGGCAGGTGTATTGACGTCAGCAAGTTATGTGGGTCACATCATGATGTATTTGTTATATCCAAACCATCCATTCATCTTGCGAGCTCGTTGTAAGACTTGAGCCAAAAAATAAAATAGATCTAAAGATAAACTGGACCACACTGCAAAAAGCAGTAGGGGATTGAACGTCTACCATTGAAACCCTTTTGGGGTCACAAAAGTTTCGGATCAATATGAAATTTGTTTTTCCTCTTTATTCAGATAATTTTGACCTTATGAATAGAGTAGGTGCAAAATAAACGTTATAGTGGGCTTGCAAATTTTTTAACGGTGAAATCATTATCCCGCTACTATTTTTGGTGTCGTCCATTTGAGTTTTGGATATGATTCATTTTTTTGGAAAATGCTCTAAAATAATCTCGAAAAATTTATAAACGGTGTAGATATTATAAATACATTATTGTGGGGCCCATGTAACTTTGATCTCCTTTGATTCCTACAACTGGGACCTCGAGGAGCGTTTTGCGCACGACACGTATCTACACTAGCGATATAGCTGGTGTGTGATATGGAAACGGATTTGCTACTCCCCTGCCTGGTGGGTGATGGTCAATGTTGTGTGACCCCATGATGGATGTGTTTCATCCATTTTTATATATCATTTTTTTTTCTCTATCCCAAAAATAAGATGGGTATAAATCTCAGGTGGACCCCACCACAGGAAAACAATAGTGATTAAATATCTACCATTAAAATCCTCGTAGGGCCCACTATACTGTTTATTTGACATCTAATATGTTGATTAGGTCATACATGCCTAGATGAAGTGAAAAAACAAAAATCAACTTGATTCAAAACTTTTACAGCCCCCAAAAAGTTTTCAATGGACAAAGCTCATTCAACATTGTTTCTTGCATGTATCCCGACAAATAAACAAATACCTTATAGAGAAAGAGGAAGGGGTGAATGTGCTCATAATGTTAGGGGTGACACATGATTCAAGGGTCCTTATGAATGTTGAGCTTGATCCAACAAAGAAATATTTTCTGTTGCCTCCTCCTCCTGGTCATATATATATATATATATATATATATATATAATATATATATATATATATATATATAATATATATATATATAGCTTGGTAAAATTATAACTTGAAATTTTGCTAAAATGTCATTTGTTTTTATGTAGATAAATATTATTTGGTTGATGCTACTTACACTCACACGAGGATTTATGGCACCATACCATAATTTATTTGAATTAAATAGAATAATTTTATTTTCATTTAATAAAAAATAATTTCTTTATAATGTAAAATATTTCTAAACAGGAAATAAGGGCAAATGTGTCAAATTAACATATTTCAGACATTTCATATATTTGTTAATAAACAGATTGTTTCAAATTCAATGCTTAATTTTCGGACTTCAGCCATAATTACCAAACAAGTTTTTTGACTTCAGATTTCATATTCAGCTTCAGATTTCAGATTCAGGCTTTAGACTTCAGATTTAACAAACGAGGCCTAACTATAGTTTGTATCAAATTCAAATATGCGTAGTGCGGATATGTTCTAATCACATTAACCTCCCTTTGAGGCCTGCTGCTTCAACTACTTTTTAGGAACTGGTATAGAGATAAAACCTATTGATAACCCTATTCTACTTGTTTTGTAGGTGAATTGGAGCTCCCCTTCTTAGCATTGCTTCTTGTGATAGTTGCTCCTTATCAAGCAATGAACCTAAGACAAGTGATACTTGCATGCATGATCACAAACGCTCGTACTCATGCATCTTTTGTGCTCCAACATTATCCTTTTTACATCTTCTCATGTTGTTACATCTTTTTCATGAGAAGAGGAACACAAGCTGGTGCAATCATTTCCTTGGCGATCTGCAACATTTCTCGAGGGTAGGCAGCTTTCAGAGAGCGTTCGACAAAGGATCCGTTGTTGCCACCATAGCCATCATTTGCGTCACCGCTGCTACTCCATGTTTGCTTTTGTTCTGATGTAAGTTTTCACGAAGACGTTGACATGCCAATCCACTATATTAAATGAACCAAGAGATTTCACAAGAAAATGATCAGACCCTTGAGAACCTGGAATACATGCTTAATATTTTGAACTAAGTACCATGGTAGATGTGAAAAATAATGAACTGTGTGTCTGTGTCTAGATGCCAAAAAGTATGTACAATGTGTCCTTTTTAAAAAAATAACGGGAAATAAATCAGACGTTTGAAGGTTTGGTTGTATGCATGTGTTAATCTTTTGATGAAGTACAGTGGTAGGTACCAGATGCAGAAAAATATGTAGAATTTTGCGTTGTTGTATGTTTTTTTTTTTTTTTTTTTTTTTTTTGCGTTCTTTTCTGCAAGAAAGGAAATTTTGATAAAATGGCTGCGATGGTCTTGTTCGATGCGAATAGAAATTTGGTTCCAATGTTGAATGAGTTTTGAGTGGTAATGTCGGGTTAGTTGATTGAATATGAAGCTTGACTTCGATTTTTTTTTATTTTTTTTCCTTTTGGTGGATTTCAAGAAACCACAATATTTTGTTGCTTGGGAATTGGAATGGGTGCTATTCTCCTGGCTTTTTCTCAACTCAGTGTTTTTTCATATGTTGTACTCACAGGAGGCCGCTCAATTATAAGCACTTGAGATGTAACAACCACATATGGTCAGAACCCTATTTGATAACATCTGATCCGTAAGCTCTTCGTTGTTTACAATTCCCATCTTGTTCAGCCATCTCTGCAGACTATCCATGCATCCATAAAATCACAATGTGCATGTAGCAATAGCAATAGCAATAATATGTTGAAAAGGGAGCATCAACTTCTAACTGTACTTAGGATGTGTTTGGAAGATACCGTCAGTCTACATTTCTGGTGGAAAAAGCAGCACATTTGGAAAAACCTGAGAAGCAGATTCTGCATTGGGCTAGCAGTTGAATGTCAAACTGGCCAAAATAAAGATTTTGCCTCAGCTGTAACGAGCAGGATATTGATCTTTTGTGGATATCTATCCCGGAAATCTATCCCAACCGACTGCTATATAAGTTTCATGACACCCAAATGCAGCCTTAGTTTGCTTTTAACACTGCAATCCAGAAAGCGCCCATGAATGGCTGTGGGGGCGTGTATATATATGCATTACATGCCACTGCTATCTATTGCTATTCTTATAATGCTAGGCTTTCTGCAAAAAAATGTGGTTTTGCTGCATCACAGGAGTAGTTTAGCTAATTCATTGATCTGCAAGCCAGGTTGGAGGAGAAAATCAAACAGTTACAGAACGAAAAACGTTCTTGGATCCTTAAGGAGGTGAATATGTTCATTATCCTCTTTCATGATGTATTGATGTTCCAGTAAAAGATCACAGTGTTAAAGAAATTAGGATGTTATGGGCAGACTGGCTAGGGTCATAAAGCACTTTGTGTGCACGTGGGCACACCTACTGTCTAACCCACTTGATCAATGAATAAATTAGGGAGATTCGAATGGGAAATAGAAGATTTCACTAATGGCCTATCCCTAACCTGCCATTTTTTAAAGCTTGGGTTGGGCTTATTGTACAAGACCCATGGAAAGCTTGGGCCAGGCTCATGACTCAGATCTTAAGCGGGCAGGACCAGGCCCATTGCCATGCCAGCTTATTAACGCGTTTGGATGACGCATACTTCACAGTGAGTCTAGAGAAAGTTTCGACAGCGCAGCTCGGAAAGTTCATCCTAGTAATCTAATCAGCCTAGCTTTAAGGCCAATTCATTCGAATTTTCCGTATAGCAAGCTTGTGCACTGAAGCATCTATTTTGAGGTGCATTTTGAGGTGTAATTGTTAAGATGTGGAGCCACATCTGGGACTGCCTTCGACCAGCCGTGAGCCATGCTCGACTGGTCGTAGGGTTCGGCTCGACCGGTCGTGAACCGGTTCGACTCAAAGTCCAGCGAGCATCGTTTTTTTTATCCCGAGGTACTCGACTGGTCGTGGCCCATTCACGACCGGTCGTAGGGAGTCGCTCGACCGGTCGTGCAGTCTGCTTGACCGGTCGTAGTTACGCAGATTCGTTCCGCGATTTTGCGCGGATTTTGTGTCGCAAGTCCTTTCGCAACTGGGATGCGGAAAGGGAATTTGCCTAAACTATATATAGGTGCTCCTAGGCTTTTATATATATATTGGAATATCGGGAAAATAATTCTAAAGTGTGGCAAAGGGTTTTCTATGTTCTTCTAAGGGAGAGGTTAGTATATTGCCTTGTAATCTTTGTTCTTCATAATGGAAGTTTGCATCCGTGGTTTTTTACCCTAGTTTGGGGTTTTTCCACGTATATCTTGTCTTGTGCTTTGTTTTTTGGATTGCTTTGATCTACTTTTAGTTTATATTTCTTCTTGTTTATCGTTTGTGGGTGAGGCCTGAGATCGGATCTAGGCTCACTGCGTTGTTGGTGTGCTGCACAACAACTGGTATCAGAGCTATTGGTTTAGTTCTATTGGGAACGATGGCAGAAGAAGGGAAAACTAGAATTGAGAAGTTTGATGGTTCAAACTTTGCCTTCTGGAAGATGCAGATGGAGGACTATCTGTACCAGAAGGATCTCTATATTCCTCTAGAGGAAAAGAGAAGAAACTAGAAAAGATGACAGATGATGAATGATTTTTACTGGATAGAAAAACTTTAGGAACGATCCGACTCTCTTTGTCTAAGAGCGTCGCCTTCAATATATCCAAGGTGAAAATTACAAAAGAATTAATGGAAGCCCTAGCCACCATGTATGAGAAACCCTCAGCATCCAACAAGGTTCATCTCATGAAACGGCTATTCAACATGAAGATGTTAGATGGTGGGAGCGTGGCTGAACATCTAAACGAGTTCAATACAGTCACAAGCCAGTTGGAATCTGTTGGCATTGTTTTTGAGGATAAGGTCAAGGCGTTATTGATCTTATCCAGTTTACCAGACAGTTGGGATGGTTTGGTGATCGCTGTGAGCAATTCCTCAGGGTCGACAAAGCTGAAATTTGATGATGTGGCCGGTCTAATTCTCAGTGAAGAATATAAAAGGAAGGCATCAGGAGTTTCAGGGGATTCAGGAATGCTCTAAACGTTGAAGGAAGAGGAACATCGCTGAATAAAGGATGCAATAAACACAGACGTTCTAAGTCGAGGAAAAAGTCTAAGGGACTGAAAGACAAAGACAGGTGTTGACATTGCGGCAAAAAGGGACACATGAAACGTGATTGCAGGGCGCTCAAGAAACAAGAAGTAAGCTCTCAAGGCGGGAAAGATTCAGTGAATATATCTGAGGAGAGTGACATAGAGGCGTTGATCTTGTCTCTTGATGCGAGGAATGAGTCTTGGGTTATAGACTCGGGTGTTTCGTTTCATGCCACTTCGTGTAAGGAAGTTCTGCGTAATTATGTATCAGGTGACTTTGGGAGAGTCTACCTGGGTGATGATGAGCCGTGCAGTATTGTTGAAAAGGTGAACGTTCATGTCAATCAGAAATATGGAACGGTCTTGAAATTGAAGGATGTCAAACATGTACCGAGTTTGAAGCGTAACTTGATTTCTGTGGGGCAGTTGGCCGAACCGGTTATGTGACGACATTCACCAGTAATTCCTGGAAGATCATAAAAGGTGCCTTAGTGATATCTCGAGGTAAAAAGGAAGGTGCTTTGTACGTGACTTTAGGATCGTATAGTTCACTCGCAGTCGCATCAACTGGAGTGAATGAGCAGTTATGGCATCAGAGGTTGGGACATATGAGTGAGAAAGGGATGAAAGTGCTATTGTCTAAAGGAAAGCTACTAGGACTAAAGTCTATTGACTTGGAATTCTGTGAAGACTGCGTGTATGACAAGCAGAAGAGGGTGAGCTTTAAGAAGATGAGACGTGCTCTAAAGACGCATCTGTTGGAGCTTGTACACACTGATGTGCGGGAACCGACACAGGTATTATCTCTTAGTGGCTCACATTAATTTGTTACTTTTATTGATGATGCTAGTAGAAAACTATGGGTCTATTTCTTAAAGCATAAATCTGATGTATTTTATGTATTTAAGAAGTAGAAAGTTATGGTAGAAAATGAGACATGTAAAACAATAAAATGTCTCAGATCTGATAATGGTGGAGAGTACTGTGATAAGAGATTTTAGGAGTATTGTGCAGCAAATGGAATCAAACATCAGAAAACGATTCCAGGGACACCGCAACAGAATGGTATGGCTGAGCGCATTAACAAGACAATCCTTAAGCGCACCAGGAGCATGAGGTTACATGCAGGGTTGCCTAAAACCTTTTGGGCAGATGATGTGAATACTGCCGCATATCTCATCAATAGAAGTCCCTCAACATCATTGGATGGTGGGCTACCAGAAGAAATGTGGACTGAGAAAGAAGTGAACCTTGCACATTTCAAAGTGTTCGGTTGCACTTCATATGTTTACATTGATGCAGAGCAAAGAAACAAGCTGGATGCGAAGTCCAGGAGGTGCACGTTTATAGGCCATGGGCAGCATGATTTTGGCTATAGGTTTTGGGATGCAGAAAACAAGAAAATCATCAGAAGCAAGGACGTAGTCTTCAATGAAAAAGTGATGCATAAGGACAGTGTACAAGAAAATAAGGCCAATGAAAAGGAATTGGTAGAGTTGGAAGAGTTATCGGACATGGGTGTTACAGCGCCACAAGATGATCATGCACAGGAACATTATGAGGCAGAGCCACAGACACCGGTTGTGAAGAAGTCTACTTGGGAGAGGAGACCCACGGTGCGATACTCACCATCCTTACATTATCTACTACTGACAAATAATGGTGAACCAGAATATTTTGAAGAGGCGCTACAGTCAGATACACTGGTTAAGTGGGAGCAGACCATGGATGATGAGATGGACTCTCTTGAGTCTAATCGTACATGGGAGCTAGTCACTCTACCCAAGGGTAAGAAAGTTCTTCATAACAAATGGATTTACAGACTGAAGGAGGAGTACGATGGTTCAAAACGGTACAAGGCCAGATTGGTTCTGAAAGGGTTTCAACAAAAGGCAGGTATCGATTTTACTGAAATATTTTCACCTGAGGTGAAAATTTCTGTCTACGATTCGCATGGTCTTGAGTATAGTGGCTATAGAGGACTTACATATAGAGCAGCTAGATGTTAAGATAGTTTTTCTTCATGGGGACCTTGAAGAAGAGATATATATGCATCAGCCGACAGGATGTGTGGCACCAGGAAAGGAGAACAATGTGTGCAGACCGAAGAAGAGTCTATATGGCCTAAAGCAGGCCCCGAGGCAGTGGTACAAGAAGTTCGACAGTTTCATGTCGGGAAACGGTTACAGGAGATGTCATGCTGACCACTGTTGCTACTTGAAGAAGTTTGATACGTCGTACATCATCCTTATTCTGTATGTTGATGATATGCTTGTGGCCGGTTCAAGCATGAAGGACATCTCAGATCTCAAAAGACAATTGTCTAAAGAATTTGCCATAAAGGATTTAGGAGCTGCAAAACAAATCCTAGGCATGAGGATAAGGCGTAACAGGGAAAATAAAAAACTAATTTTGTCACAGGCAGAGTACGTAGCGAAGGTACTTGATCGATTCAATATAGGAGGTTCTAAGCCGGTTAGCACTCCATTAGCCAACCACTTCAAGCTATTTAAAGAGCAAGGTGCAAAGACGCAAGAGGAATGAAACTACATGGCTAAAGTCCCATACGCGTCAGCTATTGGGAGTCTCATGTATGCTATGGTGAGCACGAGATTAGACATTGCTCAAGCAGTGAGAGTTGTTAGCAGGTTCATGAACAACCCCGGAAAGAAAAATTGAGAAGCTGTGAAGTGGATCCTTAGATACTTGGTAGGTTCTAATGATGTAGGGCTGTGCTATAGTGGATCGAAAATCAAGCTACAAGGCTACGTGGATTCAGATTTGGCAGGAGATATTGACAACAGAAGAAGCACTACAAGTTATGTCTTTACTCTGGGTAGTGCTGCAATCAGTTGGGTCTCTCAGTTACAGAAAATAGTGTCTATCAGTACGACGGAAGCAGAATATGTCGCGGCTACAAAAGCATGCAAGGAGATGGTATGGATGCAAGGTTTTATGGAAGAGTTAGGTAATAAGTAAGCAGATTGCAAGCTGTACAGTGACAGTCAGAGTACAATACACTTGGCTAAGAATTCAGCCTTTCATTCAAGGACCAAGCATATTGATATCAGATATCACTTCATACATTCGTTACTGGAAGATAGATCGATTGCACTGGAGAAGATTCATACAAGTGAGAATCCTGCGGTCATGTTGACCAAGGCGGTCACACGGGAGAAGCTGAAGCTCTATTCAGTTTTGATTGGTCTTCAGGTTTGAAGACGGGGAGGTGGTGCACTCCAGATGAAGAAGACGAAGGTTTAAGGTGATGTGTCTCCAAGTGGGAGATTATTAAGATGTGGAGCCACATCTGGGATCGCCTTCGACCAGTCGTGAGCCATGCTTGACTGGTCGTAGGGTCTGGCTCGACCGGTGGTGGACTGGTTCGACTCAAAGTCCAGCGAGCATCTTTTTTTTGATCCCGAGGTGCTCGACCGGTCGTGGCCCATTCACGACCAGTCGTAGGGGTCGCTCGACCGGTCGTGCAGTCTGCTCGACCGGTCGTAGTTACGCAGATTCGTTCCGCGATTTTGAGTGGATTTCGTGTCGCGAGTCCTTTCGCAACTGGAATGCGGAAAGGGGAGTTGCCTAAACTATACATATGTGTTCCTAGGGCTTTTCTATATATATTGGAATATTGAAGAAATAATTCTAAAGTGTGGGCAAAGGGTTTTCTATGTTCTTCTAAGGGAGAGGTTAGTATATTGCCTTGTAATCTTTGTTCTTCATAGTAGAAGTTTGCATCCGTGGTTTTTTATCCTAGTTTGGAGTTTTTCCATGTATATCTTGTCTTGTGATTTATTTTTTGGATTGCTCTGATCTACTTCTAGTTTATATTTCTTCTTGTTTATCGTTTGTTGGTGAGGCCTGTGATCGGATCTAGGCTCTCTGCATTGTTGGCGTGCTGCACAACAGTAATCTCCTACTTTTCATTGTTGAGCTCACTAGTAGTTGGAGCTATTTGCACAGAAGTGCATTGTGTTTGTCTGCATTTCGATGAGCAATGTTGAGCCATTTGTGCTGAGGTTCATGAAGGTATTTGTATTATTGCTTTTAGCATCGAAAACCCTTTATGTATCTATCCAGTAAGCTCCTGAGATTATGATTATGTATCTATTGTTCTAGCATTACCCTCTTGACCCTATGACCGGCCCGCAGCATCTCTATCATTCTGGCGTGTTTCTATATTCTCAAATACAAGCACTTGTAGTGCGCTCGGCGCAAGTCAAAGCTTCATCACATGGGTACATGCATGCTATAAATACTAAGGAGCTTGAAGCCATAACCGTATGGAGCCCACCTTGATGTATTTTTTTTGTATATTCACGCTGTTTATATGGTTTTTTTTTTTTTTCTTCTTCATTTTATTTCAAGGTGCGAACCCAAATCTTAAAAAGATCCAAATTTCAGGTAGTCCACACAATTAGAAACAGTGATGAATAACCATTAAAACCCCTTTGTGGGCCATAAAAGTTTCTGATCAACCTGATCTTTGTAGTTTCCCTTTATCCAGGTCGTCTTGACGTTATCAACAGGTTGGATGGCAAATAAACATTATGAGAACCTTACGATGGGCCCTTTGAAATTTTGAATGGTGAGGCACTCAATCCCCTTTGTTTCATATGGTGTGGTTCATCTGCTTAATTTTGGGAACCAAGTACTAATATGGGCGGGAGAAATGGATGGATGGACTGCGTGGATATACAACACATCATCAAGGAAGACCCCATGGTAACGGTAACACTCGCTAAGGTGTTACTAATGTAACACCTAATCCGATCCCTATAGTGACACATATATATACCTCATCACTTGTAGGACCCATGCCAATAATTTCTCATTGGACCACCTCAGGCTTTGGTGACACATCATCTATGGTTGCCACGTGTTGCTTTCTCGTGAATTGATAGGCGCCGTGTGTCGACCAAATTAAAATTGTTCATTGGCTGCACACAATAAGCTTAGGGAGTACTCATTTCTCAATAATGATCTTTGAAGTATAATGTTTGTGTGAGCCAAGTGTGTATTCACATACCAACCATCATGTGTGAGAATGTAATGTAGGACGTGGCTTGTATACATTCATAGTATGGTTGAACCAGAAGAATCAGTTATAGCTTTTGATTTTGGTATTGTTATGGGAAGCACAATCTATCTATCTTTACTGTAACGAGCCACCTTAGGTGAATCAACTCAGAATGTGGATTGCACAATCTATTTATCTTTACTGTAACAAGCCATCTTAGGTGAACCAACTCAGAATGTGGATTGCGTCAATCTATTTCATAAGAAAACACACACTTTTAGCTCAAAAATGAAAATTTAGAAAAACATTATTATTTTTAATAATTCCAATTTTTATCGTATTTTTTTATTTTTAGACTTAAAAATTTTTATCCTTTTTTTTTTTTTTAATTACTTATAATCATGTTAAGACTCTTTTAGCAAAAGTTTATTTGACATTTTTATTTTTAGACATTAGACTTTAGAACAATTTTACTAGAATTAGAACTTTTATTATTTTTCGTAATTATAAATTTTAGTTTTGTTTTCTTTATTAATGGTGTAATTGAGATGCATACACATTAGACAATTATTGACTGATAAAATTCTGAATTTCTTAATTTTCTTATGGTTTCAAGAAAATACCTTATGGATTCAAAGTCTTATTTACCTGAGGAAAATGGGTGATCTTTCTCATTATCCCTTCATGCTTTTCCCTCCATTAGAATCTAAAGACCCCATTTTAGCACCAATTTAGTCGAGCGAGAGAGATGAGACGGGAGTTTGCAAAGTGCATCCAAACACATAACGTTAACCATCGATTAGATCAAAATGGTGTTTAGGCCTAAAATGCCCCTTTGTGAGGCATGTCCAAAATTGGTGGTATGATTAAGCGCACAACAATCTTTAAGCTCATTTGGGCACATCGAGGCCATACTCTTCTTTAAATGGTACTCTATAGCACTCATAGTAGTAACTTCTAATTGTAAATATATTTGTGTTTATTCCAAAAGAAATGAAATAAAAGATACATAGAACTAAAGCAATTATTGTAAGTATGAGGTCTATCCAATGCTAGATGCGGAGGCAAGATTGATACACAATTATTTTCAGTTTAGTTACTTATTAGATTATTTAAATGATCTTTCTCCCTATTTAAACCCTAAAGCTAACATTGAATTCCAAGAAATCAACATGTGCATTTGTCAAAGCTTGGAAGGTCCGAGCCGAAATTATGAAGCTAGCCATTGGGCCCATTTATACCCGTAAACCTTAAGGCTTATGGGACAAAATACATGGGATTAGGGAGCTTAAATGTTCTATCGCCCAAACAATCTCCTAATAGGTCACTCCATTGATCTCCGATATTGCCACGGATCCTATAGCCCTCCGCTACTAATTGTCTACGCATCTCTGATTTGAACGACACCGCGCTTTGCCCCTTGTAAGCAGAACTCCTAAAACAGAACACAACACAACAAAAATATCAGCAACAACAACCATCAACATGTATATCAAGATGCTTTCAGTATTCACATCCTGCCCAACACCATCACTACCAATAGCAAGAACAACAAGAAGAAAGCAGCTACTCGCTAGAATAGCACGAGATTTGGGAATACATCATGTGGAGTGTATTGTGAACATGCCAGGCCACTCCAGTCATGGGAAAAGTGTATGTTTTGAGAAATGGTGAATGGTCCATATTAAATGTGAATGTGTCGCTATCAGACCATAGGTGGGCTAGTTTGATTTTGGGGCCATGAGTTGTTTAAGTTTTTGGTCCGACCAGATGAATAACCTACATCACATACACATGCATATCTGGTATGTGTGCCATGAAGTAAACTTTTGAAATGCAGATATTGCATTCAATCCACCGAATTAGAGTTAGGCAGTTAGGACTACCTGACTCGACTAGGTTTTGAAATAGACCTGACCCAACTCAGTACTGAGTCCAGCATGTCTGACCTGATCCGAGTCCGGGTCTAGACTGGACTAATCCGTACCAAGTCCGACCCGGTCACAGGTACCGAGTCGGATCAAGTCAACATGAGTTGGATCAGGTGCGGTGGGTATCCACAGGCTGAAATCATAGCTTAGAACCTAGGTACATCTGTTGGAATTGTAGTCTCTCCATCAACTACATGGCATCTCATATCTGAAACATCAAATCTGAATTTTTTTCTATATATACGAGTCGGGTTTTGGATCGAGTCGAGTCAGTACCAAGTGAGATTTCGGGTCAAGTTGAGTCGAGTTACTGAGTAACCCGAACTCGACTCTGTTTGAGTTTAGATTGGACAAAGTCTACTCTGTTCGGGTCAACTCACCCACTCGGTTTGGATCAAGTCAAGTTTGAACGAGTCAAACGACTCTGAGTTTGCCAAGTCGAGTCATCCCATGCTCAGCTCTACACCGAAGTTCATACCCAAAGTGCATTTTTTTTCTCACAAAACATGACAACAATAACAAGACTGAAGTTATTATGAATTATTTATGCTTTTATTCTTTTTGGATTCGAGAAAGCTCTATAGGAGTCCAAGAGTTCCCGTAGATTCGAAGTAATTATCCCGTAAAGAAGATGGTGATCGACTTCATAATGTCCGTCCCACACCACAATAGTACAATTAAAGGAAAGAGTAGAAGATCCAAGCAAGTTTTGGCCATCTAACTAGAGATTTTCTGTTTAACTACTTGAAATCTATGAGCATCAAGAAATTTAAAATGCTCAAATTCTAATATCAAGGCCAGCTTTATCGAATTTGGTGAAGATTTTAAAGATTACTGTAGTGCTTTTTCAATTTCTGCATTCTCTTCTATAAGTTTCCATCAAATCAATGAAATTTACTTATTTACATTTTGAGCTCATCATCATTTAGGAGGAAAGACGCCTACCACAGATTCCTTAAATGTTTACAAAGGTTGGCTACTCCGACTCATGTTTGGAGCTTTTGGCACGTGCCATTATCGAACAGGTACGTGAATCAGAGCTTTTCATCAGACATGCTACACATTGTTTAGATCACCTGGCTTAACTGGACGCTGATTGGCTACTGACAAGTTGAGTAGCTAGACTCGCTACTGAAGTGACGTGGTGGGTCCCACCATGATGTATTTTTTGTATCCACACCGTCCATCCATTTGGAGAGATCATTTTTAGGGCATGATCCAAAGAATGAGTCGGATCCAAATCTCTAGTGGACCCCACCACAGAAAACAGTGGAGAGAGTGACACTTGCCATTAAAAACTTACAAGTGCCACAAAAGTTTTCAATCAAGCTGATATTTGTGTTTTCCCTTCTTTAATGTGATATTTGTGTTTTCCCTTCTTTTAGATCTCAAATAAACATCATGGTGGATCTTAGGAAGGTTTCAACGGTGGGCGTCAGTCTCTCCACTGTATTCTGTGGTGGGGTCCACTAAAGCTTTGGATCTGCCTCATTTTTTAGATCATGCCTTAAAATAATCTCTCCAAATGGATGGACAGTGTGGACACAATACATACATCATGGTGGGACCCATGTAACCTAACCTGGTACGTGACTTTAGAGGAAGTCTCACTACTCAACCTTTCAATACCTAATCCGCGTCCAGCTTAACTATCAACCCATTAATGTATCACCACTAGGGCTGGGCATCGGTCCGAGTCAGATCGGCGTGGGTCCAACCTGGACCGATCCGAAATGTCATTGGCCTGACCCGAACCTGATCCGATCCAGTACCGAGTCTGGTCACCTGACTCGAACCGACCTAAAAACTCAATGGACTGATCCGATCTGAGTCCGACTCGGTCAGGAAAACTGAGTTGGATCGAATTTGGCACGATCCGGATCGGCAAAAAATTAAAAATAGTAAAAAATACTTTAAAATAAATAAATATTACTTAATATATCCAGATCAGATTGGTCCGAATCGGATCCAATCGGATCGGATTCCAGATCGGGTCGGGTCGGGTCAGGTCCAACCCGAACTCGACCTGACAAGAATTTGGATTTGGATGGTGATACCCGATCCGCACCGATCCAGCCCGTCAGATCGGTTCGAATCGGGCCGGATTGGGTCGGATCGGGTCGGATCCACTGGATCAGACCCAATTTGCCCAGCTATAATCACCACACTAGTAATTAAATGCTTACCATTAAAAACTTCTAATGGTCCAAAACAAAGTTTTGGATAGAGCTGATATTTTTGCTTTCCTTTCATTCAACAGTTTGCATGGGAAGTTAGGGGAGATTCCTGAAGTATCCCGTATCCACCATGGACCCCACAAGATGAATGATTCAAATCACCCAAAGGCGGGCCAAACATGTACAGTTCATCCTGACCGTTCGAATTATTGTGATTCATGTTTAGTGTACCATACCTCAAAATCACTCTTTCATAGCCAACGAATCCTTGATTATGTAAATTCTCAATGGTGGGTGTCCCCAGCGTTTCTTCATCCCTGCCCGTGAGAAGAATAACCTTATATCCACCGTCGATCAGCATCTTAAACAATCTGTGGACGGCAGGAATTGCGGCACAGCTTTTGCTTTTGGCCCACATTTTAAATGCTGTTGGGTCGTATGGATCACCCCTGGAATCATGACATGATATTGTGGGTCATTAAAAATTTTGAAGTTGAGATTATAAATTTTTTTTTTTTTTTTTTTTTTTTAAAAAAAGGGCTATTAAGAAAAGAGGCAGGTAGTTCGCGGACTACTGAAGTGAAATCAGGGTTCGCCATCTGGACCGTTCAATCAGTGCGAGCCTCACTTATAAAGGTAGGCCCCACCATGGATAGGCCAACGGCCGTACCTCCTCTTTTCTGTGAAAATGATCCTAGCCATTGTTAGATAAACTTTGTCGTATACTGTTGACCGTTGAATGATTGTCTGTCAGTAGATCGATGGATTGTTATTTCGTGGCAACTCTTATATTGTCCACACATTAGTAATGGTGGACCTACGTCTTAAACGGTTCAGATCATCCACACGCATGGTCCAACTACCGGACTAAGATTTCACTTCAGTATTCCGCAGAGTACAAGACCTTTCACAGTACCGACAATGAGATCATGCATGCATGCTAAACCTAATAAACGGTCCGGATCAATAGATGGAGCTGTCCAAATGTGTCAATGCAACTAGGAGTGCTATAAATTAATACTCTATAACGAACCATAACACATGTGATATCTGAACCTTCCATCAGGTGAGCTGCACTGTTTAGATCCCTTGGCATAAAAATCAGGCCATTTGATACCTCAGGTGGGCCACTAAATATCAAAAACAAATAAATGGCTAAAAACCCATCAATACGTTGTGACCCACCTGAGGAGTGAAGTTGTCTGATTTTGCTGCAAAAGATCTATGCACCATTTCCATACTTACGAAAAGCTCATATCTCAAACACGTGTATTATATCTGCACGTGTGCTCGCATGTGGGATTAGCAAACCTCACAAGATTTGTTATTATTAATAAGCAAGAGGAAATCAAGTGTTAGAGAGAACTACAACCAGATCCATAGCTCAAGAAGATACCTCGTTTCAACACTGAGGTTTTGATATCAATTCTCCATTAGGGGTGGCTAACAGTGAAGTGTGAACTTTACATTGGGTGTACTAACAAGCTAACCAAAAAAAGAGTGTTAGATAGAACTAAGCAAGATATCACATACCCGAATCGCTTCCCACTGTAATAAAGAAGGTTTGAGATGCAAGTATCATCCACGTCGAGAATCCAAGCATCCTTTCCATCGACGACCGGGAGCAAATCTTTCATGTAGCCCACGATCTGCTCGACAACCATGTCAAGATCTTGTGCATACTGACCCCCAAGCATGTAATTCTCGACGTAGCGCAAGCACTGGGATGGGACCGTGTGCCATGCACGTACATTATTCGCCTCCACCGCGACCCGCCAGCTTAAGCAATAACCGCACTCTAATGGCCCATTAAACTTGAAATTCGGCTTTGTGCCGATCGTCTTAGAGAACACCGTTATCAACATCAGTAGCAACAGCTCCCATAGCGACCGCATTGCCGTAAACATAGATTATATCTCCATTAAAGAGAAAATCATGACATCAATATAACATTATTCAAATTGGGACTTGGTGACTCGGACCCAACTTGTTGGGTCCTGAGTAAAGTCGAGACTCAAGTGAGTTAGGGTGATTCAGGTGAGTCAGGCCTAATCACCTTTTATTATGAGTAGAGGGTAGGTTCAACATATTACTTTATTAAATTATTAAGTGGACTATCATTATAATAGTTTAAAGATACTTGTTGGAAACATTTCATTGAATAATCAATCTTAACTTGGTCCAAGTTATTAGGTTAGGTTAGGGCTAAGCCTAGCCTCGCCCATTGCTACTTGACTTGAATGAATCGCAACTCACTCGGAGAAGGCATGGAACGTGGGGTAAATATGGTTTTTTTTTTTGGGTTGGGGGCCACAAAATAAAAGGTAGTTAGGGTTGAATTTAAGAGGTCATTTGGCAGAATGGATTTGCTTTGGATCTCTCTATCAAATCACTCCATAGCTTTTCAAAAAATAAAAATAAACTAGAAAAGTGCAAAAGGATTTCATTGGGAGCGGATTAAGTGCTGCCCTGGCCTGACCCAAGACGATGCGGCCCTTACGGGGGGCCCAACTTGATGTATTTATTCTATATCAATGTTGTCTATCAATTTCACGTATCATTATAGTTTCATTATAGGGCATGACCTGAAAAATGAAGAAAATCCAAATCTCAAGTGCATCATACTATAGGAAACAATGGTGGTTGAATGTCCTACCACTAAAAACTTCCTATAACCCACCATAAAGTTTTTCTAATAATGTTTATTTCCCATCTAAACTGTTGATAAGGTCACATGAACTCGGATCAATGAAGAAAGAACAAATCACAGGTTGTTCTAAAACTTTTGTGGCTCACTAATGGTCAATCACCACTTTATCCTAGTGGATGGTCTACGTGAGGATTGGAACTGTTCATTTTTTAGATCATGCCTTAAAATGATAGAGAAAAATGGATATAAAATACATACATCAAGGTGGGCCCCACAGTAAGGGCTGCACTATCTTGGTTGAGGCCGGGGGGGCCGCACCTAATCTGCTCGATTTCATCACACCACTAACTCAGCATGCAAACATTATCCTACTTTATTTCTTTGGTACAATCAATTCACTTTTGGTTTACGGAAGCACCCCTTCGTGGAAAGAAAATACCACTTTGGCATGATAGTTGGAGACAGCTCAGATGTTCATAATCAGGTGTTACAAAGATGATGAGGCAAATCATGCAATCAATCTGGGAAGAGCTTTAAAAAATATATATATTTATAAAATTACCGAAAAAGGAAAAAAGATACGCTGATACATTGGAAAAATGCTCCAGTGAGCACTACGAGCTACAGTGTTCCTAGTTGCATCACTTCAATCAATCAATCTGAGCTGTCCATTAAGTCCATGCTACATTTCATAGCTTATCAGATCAATTATACTAGTGTTATTGGACGGCGTGGATACATCACATGCATTCAAGGTGGGCCCCAACTGAGATTGTTGTGTACAATAGCAAAATGATTTGCTGTGTACCACACACTGCACACAGCTACTACATAGCTGGCTTTCAACCTAGGTGTAGGTACCTGTCATGCCAAGACGATGCTACTATATTCAAAGGAGATCAACGTTATATGGTCCCACAGTGATGTTTTTATTATATCTATACCGTTCACATATATTTACAGATTAATTTAGAGCATTATACAAAAAAGGGCGACCCAAAAAGGGTTTCAATGATAGACGTTTAATATTCACTGCTTCTTTCAGTGTGGCCCACTTAATAGTTAGATCCATTTTATTTTCGTCTCAAACCATAAAATAAGCTCGACAAATGGATGGACGGTTTTAATATAACACATGTACCATGATCAGACCCACCTAACTTGCTAACGTGACGTCAATACCGTGTATCACCAATGCACGGGAGAGTCCCACTGACGCCATTCACAGCTATAAACAGCTGTAACTTTTAAATGTTGAGCATTGTACGAACAGTTCAAACGAATTCAACATGGGCCCCACAATGATGTATTTATTATATCCATACCGTTTAACCGTTTTTCATAATCATTTTAGAGCATTCGGTAAAAAAATTGAATCATATCTGAAGCTCAAATGGACCACACCGAAAATAACAACGAGGATAATGATTTTCACCGTTAAAAAATCTGATCAGTATCGTACCTAATCCGATCCGACTCGGTTTCCCTGGCCAAGTCGGACTCGGTTCGGGTCAGGCCAAGAAGGTGTCGAATCTGATCGGATGGCATGTCACAGATCCGGCCTCGAATCGGAACGAGTTCGGGTCAGCGTATTTAAATCTCGGACAGAATCAGGTTAGGCACAATCCGATCCGACTCGGTCCGATGCCCACCCCTAATGATGTTAAATAAATGGCAATTCAAAAATAAGTTCCGAAGATGAATCCTTCCGATAATCTAAATTATCTCTTTATGTTGGGCTCACCCCTGATGTCTATGTGAAATCCAAACCGTGCAACTGGTGTGTCGCCTAATGTGTACCGTAAATCCAAAAGAATCATCCTGATCCAAAATTCAGGTGGGAAACGACACGGAAAGAAACGTAGAAGCTCGACTAAAACAAATATATTCTCGTGGTGTGGCTCATACCAGTCTTGGAAGGGCCTGGATTTTGGCGATTACCTTCATCACTATAGGATGTACCTGATGAATGGCTTGGATGAAATATACACAACAAGGTGGACCTCACATTCTATCTGAAAGTTTCAACGGTGGGTCACCCTCCCCAATGTTCCTCATTGCTCCGTTTGGTGTGGCCCACTTGAGCTACGGATCATGCTGGATTTTGGGATCTAGATCTAACAGGTGAGCTAATGGACAGGTTGTATGGCACTCACACATCACGGTAGGGCCCACACGAAGCTCTAACGGATGTGATCATTTCCTCGTAATATGATGCAAGCCTTGTTCTATGTTACAACAGAAGAATGAAGCGCCCGGACGGGGATCAAGTGGTTAGAGGTGGGCATCGAGCCGAGTCAAGTCGAGGTGGGCCAAGCTCTGCTCAGCTTGTTCATAATGTACTCGAGCTCGACCTCGACCTCAACATTGAAGCTTGGCTTGTTTGCCAAAGCTATCGAGTCGAATTCAAGTCGAGCTAGTGGTTCCAGTCGAGTCGAGTTTACCTTGAGTTGAGCTCGAGCTTGTTGGGTGAGAGAGTAATGGATTCTGTTCTTGATCCTCCTCCATTGATGAAAAATTCAAAAATCTTAAGAGAATCAAAGTAAAACCCAATGAAAAAACCAAACAAAGCTTCGAATCGGATGAGGAAACCTGTAAGAACAGATCTGTTCTTGATCTTTTTCCACTAGTAGAAATCCAAGTACTATAAAATTAGAAACAGAGTATAATACAGATCAGAAATCCAAGTAAAGAGCTCTAGCCAATCAGATCATTGGATTTCCTTGAAGCTCTAACAAATCTAATAAGAAGAACCTATCTCAAATTTCTTGGGTTTCTCGCCCAAGACATATATGTCAAGAGATTGAAATCATATTATTGTGGAGCTGAAATAAAAACTGGTGGTGGTGGTCCGGGCGGGCGTGCGGCTAACATTGCATGGGTATAGAAAGAGAAGAAAGGGAAAGGAAAAGGGGGTGCCTACGGTCGGATAGAAACTCTAGGTTTTTTATTTTTTTAAGTTAAAACTTAAAACTTATATTAATATAATATATAATATTTAATATATTTATTAATTGAGCCGAGTTGAGCTCAAGTTCAAGCTTCGAGTCGAGTCGAGTTGAAATGCCCCTGGTCGAACTTGGCTTGAACTCAACTCAAGCTTCAAATAATTAGCTTGGCTCGGCTCGAATCGGTCATTCAAGCCAAGTCAATCCGAGCTGACTCGAGACGAGTCGAGCGAGTTTTTCAAGCTAGCTCGACTAGTGAACAGCCCTACAGGCGGTGTACTGCCCACACCACCGAGCGGTGGTGTGGTGATGTGTTGGCCATTGTGGGGCCACCATGATATGTGTTTTATATCCGTGCCGTACATCCATTTTACTAGCTCATTTCGGAGCCAAAACCAAAAAAATGAAGCAGCTCCTAAGCTCAAGTGGACCACAGCACGTAAAACCGTTGGATTGAACGGCCACCATTAAAAACTTATTGTGGGCCACTAAAGTTTTGGATCCAGGTCTATGTGACCTTATCAGCAGGTTGGATGGCAAATAAACATTACGGTAGGCCTTTGGAAGGTTTCAATGATGGAAGTCATTATTTCCACTTTTTCTTGTGGTGTGGTCCACTTGAGCTTCAAATCTGCTTCATTTTTGGGTTCATCCCTAGAATGATCTGAAAAAGCAAATAGACGGCGTGGATACAAAACAAACACATCACGGTAGGCCCCACAGCGCCCAACACCAACTAACTGGGTAGTGTTGGCGTCACTACCCAATCGGCTTCCGCTTCGTTCAGAACTCGTGCATGGATAACAGTACGGGACTGCATTTTCTGGTGATCTCAACCATCCATCTGGCTAGCATCACCACGGGTTGGTCATTGTCCGAAAACCATGTGGACTGATGATCCTGGCCAGCGGAATGGTATCATTCAAAAACTGGATGGTTGGGATAGAATATATATATATATTATATATATATATATATATATATATATATATCTTGCCTGATCAATGATTCCAATCAGCCAATCACCCAACCATGCCGCCAAGTGGGTCCCATTTTCACTAGGAAAAAGTCCACCAATGGATGTTTAAAATCGTGAAATCGTGGCCCATTCACAACAGTGCCCGACAAATGTACGGTTGCAATGGATGCATGTGGGTCCAGAGAGAGAGAGAGAGAGAGAGAGAGAGAGAGAGAGAGAGATGTACCGAGCACACGGTCAAATAGAAATCGACGGTCTTAAACGCTCGGCATCCTTACAGAGGAACGAGGATGAGCCTCTTGGACGGTTAGGCTGCGTTGGCGCACGATATCAGCGCGAGCTCAAACGATGCATGGCCCGGTATAACGTGCGCAGAGGAGGAAAGGAGGCCGTTCACTGGCGAAGAATGAGAAGCTATAATGACAATTTATAGAAGTTAAAAGAAAGTCATGAAATGGAAGTAACGGAAGGAAAGAGGAAATGTATTTCTTGCGCCGTCACATGGAACCTGGTTCTCCCACGTTCAACCAGTCACATTCCGCCACGTGGCACCTAGATACTCTCCTACTCCCCTGTCTTGCTTTCACTCCAGGGGAAACGGTCTGGACGAACTCGGTCCAGGCAGGTGCTCTGTGGGGCCCACCTTGTTCTTCTGGCTTTATCCACACCGTCCATTCGTTTTTTTCCAGATTAATTTAGGGTATGAGCTCAAAAATGAGACATTTCCAAGATTCAAGTGAATAAAACATTAGGCCCTGGGAAGGTTTCAAAGCTGGGCATCATTTTCACCACTGCTTCCTGTGGTGTGGCCCACTTAAGATTTGGATCTGCCTACTTTTTCGTTGATAACATAAAATGATCTTGGAAAAATGGATGGACGGCATAGATTAAATCTATACATCAAGGTGAACCCCACAGAGCCAACCATTGAGATGAGATGGCAACCATAAGTTTTTATATGGGCTATTATAGTGTGTAACTTACATCAAATCAAAGCCGTTAATCATCTGTAAATCACTAGGATGAAGAGTCTGATACAAAAATAGACGGTCTAGATTGTTTGAATTATCAGTTTTGGAGACAATTTTGAATACTCCTTTGGTGTGGTCTGAATGATGTTTTAATCACGCTTATATTCTAAATTTAAAAGTTGAGATAATGGTGCTAACTGATGTACGGAATGGATTTAACGTACAATGATTCCAGTTCCGATGAACCGCGTGTGATGCGAACGCGGCGTAAGGATGCTTGGTGGGGCCCACCGAAATACTTGTGAGAAGTTCAACCAGTCCATCCGTTTTGGGAGATCATTTTAGGACATTCGACCAAAAATGAGATGGATCAAAAACTCAAGTGGGCCACAATATAGGCACAATATAGGAAACGGTGGAGATTCAGTGAGCACTGTTGAAACATTCTTATGGCTATAAAAATTTTTTATCAGGCTAATGTTCTTTTTCCTTCACTTCATCTAAGTGGTAATGACCTTATAAACGGTTTGGATGGCATATAAACATCAACGTGGAGCCTAAGAAGGTTTCAACGGTAGGCATTTCTTTCCCCAATTTTCTCTCGTGTGAGCCGCTTGAGTTCTGAATCAATCTCATTTTTGGCCGAATGTCCTAAAATGATCTCTAAAAATGGATGGACAGTATGGATTTATTATAAACATCGTAGTGTGCCCCACCCAACATCCTTTGGAGTCCGTGTGAGGAACGATCCAAGGCTTTGTATGGTATGCGTGTGCTTTCAGTTGTCAATTTCGGAAATATTTTGTTACTCTGGCAGAGGATGATGGATGATAGACAGGTACTTAGAAACTATTGAGAAAGTGCATATGTGGAATACCAGTAATTCAAACTAAACTGTACAAATTATGCTTACCGGTTTAAATGCATCATGAATTAAAAAAGTATTCTTGTTTCGTTATATAAATATTAGATTGACGAAAATTTATTCGACGGTTAGAAATGGAAATGCCATCTAGTGTCCTTATTTTAAAAAAAATAATTGTCCATGCATCAGAGATAGAGTTGTTCATTCATATTAATTTTACACTCTGAAAAAAAAAAAGAGTTTCACAATTTGATGGTTGATATTGAGTTAGTACATGCCACTGTCTACCTTTTCCAAGTGCCCGTATATAAAGCATCTTATATAGCCAAAGCATCAAATAAACCCATTTGAGATTTGAAAAGTGAGAGTTGAAAATTTTTATCACAATCATAGTGTCAAAAAATTATATATCTCATTGATTAGGGATATTAAAGTTAATTTAATAATTAAATTCAAACCCCTGCAAATATACCATGCATAGGTATTTTTGAATTAAAGTTGATTCACACTCCAAGTGCCAAACACACCAGGAGGATTGCCAATCCAAGGGGTTTCCAATCCGGGGGGTTGCGAATCCAGGGGGTTCCAAATCCACGCTCCCAAACAGGCCCTTAGGCTTAACTCCTATATATGCTAGTTTTATATCTTTTTAAAAGTAACAGTGAGTCTTAAGGCCCGTTTGGATAACACCAAATAAATTACATTTTCTACTTACAGCATTAGATAAGTAACTTATTTTTGGTAAGTAAGTTTGATTTATGATTAGTTATAAATAATTTTTTATTTAAAAGTATTTAATCACTTCAGTTAATTTTTTTAAAAGCTTTTTTACTTTTCATAAGTTGATGAAGAAGTTGATAAGCAGGTTGTTTACCAAACTTATTTATCTTCTTAATAATTAAAAAATAAAATAAGTTACTTGTGGCATAAATACTAGATGTACAGAGTAGATTTCACATGGTCACTTCTTTTTGGATGCATGCGAGCGGAGATGTATGAGATGTATGCAGGAGAAACGTGTGGCTGGTAGACCCGTAGATGGAAAGTCACCCCAATAATTACCTAACATGCACAAGTGCAACAATAGCCTACATCTGATCAGAGGTCTTAATACTATAGTCATTGGGATCTTACTCGGACAAGGCACATCATACTCGTTTGAGTCTTTAAACCATCGTAGGCCACTGAAGAGAACAGAGGTGCTCCCCAAGTTGGATCTTCTATAAGGTACGGCCCATCCATGTGGTAGCCCATTGGATCAAAAATTGATTAATTCTTTTTAGTGGTGGACCACTAATAAACTGCAAAGAGTAGAAGAGATGTTCAAAAATAAAAATTCAATACAGAAGCGTGTGATCGAATAAAGTTAGCTTTTTATAAATGAAGAGTATGCAGCCTTTCAGAAAGAATAAGAATCTGACGGCTATATATATATATATATATATATATATATATATATATATATTATATATATATATATATATATATAATCGTTTCAAACCGTCAGTTTACTTTCCACAGTGTAATCCACCTGATGAGCGGATCAGCTTGATTTATAGGATGGGCCCCACTTTTCACTGCTCATACACGTGGTGGGGATTACAGGATTAGGAGCGGGCATCTTTGCATAGGGTACAATGGCTTTTCAGCTCTGAAAAGCATGTTGCTGTGATCTAGACCGTTCGTCTGTTGAGAATCATCGAGGGTGGACCACAAGAGTCTGTCAGATTTCTCATAAGCTATTCTGACTTTTTCAGTAGCTTCTCTCCGCAAGGTCCGTACACGGTGCCCCACCTGAGGTGTGAAATGGACAGATCCGGACCATTCATTAGGTAGTATACACCGTGGACATGCTACGGACAAAAAATAATGTTGATTCAGTAATCAGTACCGTCAAACTTGTATGACAAAAAAAATGAGCGGTTAAAAAATGTCCAACAGTAAAAGTTTAATTAATATACATGTGTGTGACTCAATTGAGGAGTTTACCGTTCTGTTTATGGTATATTATAGTGCGCCCCACCTGATGAATGGCTCGGATCTACTTGGACCCACCTCGAATTTGCCAAAGCATAAAATCATTTGGATAGACCGTTTCTAACCATTCGATCCAGAGTTTGTAAATGGACCGTAGATTACATAAATGCAGGCAAGACACACACACACACAAAAAAAAAAAAAAAAAAAACCAATTTAGGTGATGTGGCCTCCATCCATTGATCTGATCATTTCTCATGTGGGCCCCACCAAAAAAAAAAACCGTTTGGATGAAATGTATTGTTCAATTAGTGTGGTTTCTGGACCATGGATCATCGCAGTGGGGCCCAGTAGTGGATATATTCTGTTAACTGGGGTGACGTGTAAGATATCTGATCCCTGCCAAAGATGGGCCCCACCATGAAGATCATCAGGCATGAAGATGAGGCTGGATCACTCATTTAGTGGGCCACACGATCAAAGTCAATGGACGGCGATGACAGACCCAACTGTCAATCTGTTGTGAACGTGTGTCAGATTCAATGATCAGATCAGCTTCTTTCTCATGTAGAATCACATAAATCGCACGACTGGCCTGATCAGCGACTTAGATCTTCTTGCACGTGTTTGCACGTGTGGAAGTCACGTGTTCCTAAGAAAGGTGCACTTGCTGAGGGGGTCATACGCCAGCAACATGCTCAGGGTGGAGAGCCACGTCGGACGTGACAGAAATCACATGAGGTGGGGTCCCACTGCAGCGAGAAGCCCCTACTTCCACGTAAGTGGAAGAATCGTCAGACTCCACTAAATGGATGGTGGAGAATGCACCGGCCCAGTAAAGCGCGAGACAGTGCAAGTAGAGAATATCGGTACATTAGCACAACAGAGACACGTGTAACCGATCCGATACGCTCATTAGTGACACAGATTCGGTAGATCCGGGGGACCATAGAGGTGGGTGCATCAGTGACTGTGGGGCCCAGCTCGATGTATATGTTTTATATCCATACCGTCCATCCATTTTTCCATCTCATTTTAGGGAATGAACCTAAAAATGAAGAAGATCCAAATCTTTGTTGGACCACACCACAGTAAGCAGTGGTGATTGAATGATCACCATTAAAAACCTCTTCGGGCCTGGAGAGTTTTGGATCAAGCTGATATTTGTATTTTCCTTTAATTCCTATTGCAAATAAAAATTACTGCAGGCTCTAGAAAGTTTTCAACGGTAGGCATTCAATCACCACCATTCAATCACCCACAATCACAGATTCACTGAATCCGCGTACCTCCATATGTATATGAACATTGGATGTTGTACACCCAACCATCAGTGGATCACATGCTCCTGCTGAATGGACAGGATGTTATTTTTATAGCCGTCCATTTCTCCTTTTTGGTGAAATTAAATGTAATTTTTATCGCTAGTGGTGGGGGATGATTACATACCTACCTAGAGCAGTTTGCATATATCCTAAAACATATGCATTCAGATGGTGTGGCCCACCTGATTATTCTTAGTGCGTTCATCATGCTGATGCCACTCACCTGATGAATGGGGATGGCACGTACACAGAACGGTGGACCCCACATTCCATATAAACGTTGCTTGGTTGGTGATTCCCCTCCCCATTTCACATTCTTCACCTTGTGTGGCCCACTTGAATTGTGGATCAAGATGAATTTTGTAATCTTACCTGCTAAGGATGAGTTTTGAAAGGGCGTGATGAAAAGGCAATGGTCTACCTGGTTCCTGTTGAAAAGGAGTAGTAGACATGAAGGAAAAAGCTAATAGGGGGAAATATTAATCTGGATGGATTAAGAATGGAATTGACTAGTAAAGGGTAAATTTGCTGTTTTTTTTTGCTTTCTCTCTCACGCAGGGAGGAACGTGATGAGGTCGATGATTACCATCTTACTTATGGGATATCTACTCCTTAATCTTACTTATGGGATATCTACTTCTGTATATTCTTCATGGAACTTCCTTGAATCCATTAAGGATAAAAGTTAATGAGGTTGATCAGTCTTCCGCAAGGATAAGTACTTTGAATTCACGGAATTTCTCTAGACTCTTCACCGAGGTATCTCGAATCCATGAGGAAAAATAAAAAAATATAAATAAATGATAAAAAATTTAAAAATCTATTAGTAAATAATAAAAATGAATTTACGATCTTTTAAATAGTGATATCAAACCTTTGAAGAAGTTTCAAAATCAAAATCCAACTCAAACTCCCTAAAATTCGTAAATTACTATAAATAATAAATTTACTATTTACAGTAAGTGTCGTATCTGGCTTAACCATGTTATTCTCTTAATTTTTCTAAACATGGACACAACTCCTAAAGTTTAAAGGATGAAGAGTTATAATCAAATTAAAAATTACTATAAATAGTAAAAATGGAAATAAAATGGATTTTCAACTGACAATTTGATGGAATCTCGCAAATTCAGTGTGGGCCAGGTTAGTTGGCTAAATGAGCTTCTCCTACCTCAAAATCATATATGGTAGGTCAAGTAATTCATTCTGGTTTGCGAGATACGACTGTTGTAAGGTTTTGACGGTCTGGATCACCTCTACCTCCAATCAGGCCTTCCAGATCACCTCTGCCTCTGATTGGGCCTTTCTCTGGTCCATCTTGAACATGAACGTGTACATGACCCACTATACATCAAGGTAGAAATAAATTTTCATAAATTGATTGATGATTTTTTTTTTAAAATGAAATTACATTGCTTTAAATAATGAGCTCTAACCTGGGATGGAGTTTTACTATTTTAGACTCCAACTCCAACTCTAACTCAAACACCCTAAAAATGTGACTTATTATAAATAGTAAATTTACTATTTATAAACGGCCTCCATTTCTACTTAGACTTCATGGTTTTCAGCCAAAAAATAAACTGCCTCCACTAAATGTACACCCCAGATTCACTTCTCCACCTGCCACATTTTAGTTATTGAGCATTAATGAACGGTCTCACCTTTCACCACAAATGAAAGGCCACCTTTCTGATCCGTTGAAATGATAGCATAGGTATGAATATTTGGGTTTGTGTTAGGATTTATGCCTAACATGGGGTGTTTATCTAATAAACTGGTTGGATGGCAGTCACACATCATGAGAGAAGGGATTGGGACAAAGGATAGAGTTTGGCTGTGATGGGATAAGCCCTTCATCTTTTTCATCCCTCCTTTATAAAAGGGTACTTGGTAACCCATCTAAGGAGAATTCCCCATAGAAAAAATCAATAGTAGAATAATCTAATTGTCCATTAAGTCCAATTCTAGATTATTTAAACCGTTTATCATATTCAAAGACCATCCAAACCATAGGATCAAAGAGATAATTAGGTCATTTCCACTTCTGAATAGTTAGCCAGACCGTGGACATAGGCCATCCATCTTCAGCTTTGTCAAAGGTCCCTAAAATCATGTAAATATTGTCAGATCCTATCGATCATGTCCATCATCTAAGCCACTCATTTACATTCCACATTGACCATTCATCATTTCTCCCAACATTCACTTTTCCCTTATCACAATATACCCCCACCTTCTAAACATCTCAATCTCACATTCACATGCCACAGTGGCACATGTGCATAGAGGGTAACATTTGGATGGCATCTCTAGCAAGTAGCCACATGACAACTCTCTTATCTTCGTCGTCGTCGTCGTCGTCGTTGTACGTTGTTGTTGTTGTTGTTGGCTCTTGATTTGCTTATTGTTGGTGCTATTGATATTCTTGTTGTTGTTGTTGTGGTATGCCTTGGGATGATTGCTCCCTAATCCCATGTATTTTGTTCCTTAAACCCTAATGGCTATTCTTCATGAGAGGTTTGAGCCTTTCCAAGCCCAACAATGGCTTTATCAAATGTATAGGTTGTTTTCATGGAATACAATAGAGCTGTCGATGGGCCGCGCTGGCTCCGTTGGTCTTTCAGGTCTGGCCTAGGTCGTGCTTCGGCTGGATAAGGCCTGAGGACTAGGTTTAGGATTAAAATTTAGGCCCATTTCTCAATTGCGTCCTATTTGGTCCATGTAGTACAGTCCTTCAACCCGGCCTAGTCAATTAGGGCTTGCAAGGGCAGTTTGTAATGTACACTGTAAAAATCTTCATTTACTTTGTTGCAGAGCTCATAGCCTATGATCTAACTAAGAAACACCCGAGCTCAAGCTCATCATAAATATTATGGGCCAGGCTCGGGCTGGACTATTTGGCTCACCTCACGCCGAAGCCGAGGCCTATGATTGAAGAATGCGGGACGGCTTCGACAAAGCTTTAGAGAGGGCTGTAAATGGCTGTTACCAAGGCATCATAATAGTAAATATTCCAAGTCTCTTTAAGTATAACAAGTGATTACCAAAATTTTATATATATATATATATATATATATATATATATATATATAACAGAGTGAGGCTTATCGAGCTTTTGGGCCTACCTCGCCTCTAGTCAGGCTTAAGATGGAGTATCAGGTTCAAGGGCCTGGTTCCAGCTTAAAACTCAAGCCCGTTTTTCAATCAGGTCAGTTTTGAACCAGCCTGAGTCTAGCCTTACCTGACCCATTAGGTTTGGACAGACCTTAGTCAGGCCCTAACCCGGCCTGTTGATGCCCGTAGTTGCACTCACATCTTTGATCTCAAACCATCCATCAGGTCCAGTCGACTCTTATTTTGCTACCGTATATACAAAAATCACAGCAATGGGAAGGTCCTGAAAATGAACGGATCGGATTAAAAACCTGAACGCACTATGGACGAGTTCTAATCAATGTAGGGGTCCCATAAGCTATAGATTCAACTCTAATGTGTAGCCCAGTTGGTGATTTGATTACTTTAATCTGCTGTTTTAGCTGCGACCTGATCTGCATCGCTTGGATATAGGGCAAGGGATCTGGATAGATGCTCCAGTGCCCTCTGAGCACTAGAACTTATAGTGCTCCTAATTGCCTTGGGACACTTAGACATTCCAATCCATGGATCTTGACCGTTCATTAGATTCAACTCAAATTTCATTGGCTACCATGAAAGCATCATGCGATCTAACAAATATCAACAATTTGATCAACGGTTTTAAATATGGACGGACAGATCATTTACGAAAAAACAGGTCCAATAAACAAGTTCATCCATGAATTTGTTTGGGCATATCATGGATTGTTTCCAAGGACTAAATACCAGAGTTATGCAGATCAGGTTCGATGCCTTCGAAGCGAAGGTGTGATCGAACTATCGGACAAAGTTACGCAGAATTGCATAAGTGTGAGATTTGTTTCCTATATCGATTATGATTCACCTACAAGGTATATATGGGTGCAATCGGGAATATGGGTATCTAAGAGCTTTCTAATTCATTCATAAGGTTTTAAGGTTGTAGTTTGGGTGATTCGAGGCTTGTTCGAATCGGGTGATCTCTATCTCTTATAATTTTTGGTTTTCATAATGCTTATATAAGTTACGCAGCACGCCAACAATGCAGTGAGCCTAGATCCAATCTCAGGCCTCACCCACAAACGATAAACAAGAAGAAATATAAACTAGAAATAGATCAAAGCAATCCAAACAAACCACGAGACAAGATATACGTGGAAAAACCCCAAACTAGGGTAAAAAACCATGGATGCAAACTTCCACTATGAAGAACGAAGACTACAAGGCAATATACTAACCTCTCCCTTGGAGATACAGAAAAAACCCTTTTTTCACACCTTAGAATAGCTCCCCAATATTCACCTTAACCCTAGAATAGCCCTAGGGACCCCAATTTATAGTTTTGGCAACTTCCCTTTCCGCATCCCAGTTGCGAAAGGACTTGCGACACAAAATCCGCGAAACTTCTTTCCGCATTCCAGTTGCGAAAGGACTCACGACACGAAATCCGCGCATGTAGCTCCACTTCTCAACAATCTCCCACTTGGAGACACATCGCTGTAAACTTTTGTCTTCTTCATCTGGAGTGTACCACCTCCCCGTCTTCAAGCCTGAAGACCAATCAAAGCTGAACAGAGTTTCAGCTTCTCTCGTGTGACCGCCTTAGTCAACATATCCGCAGGATTCTCACTTGTATGAATCTTCTCCAGAGCAATCGATCCATCTTCCAGTAACAAGCGTATGAAGTGATATCTGATGGCAATATGCTTGGTCCTTGAATGAAAGGCTGAATTCTTAGCCAAGTGTATTGTACTCTGACTGTCACTGTACAGTTTGCAATCTGCTTGCTTCTTACCCAACTCTTCTATGAAACCTTGCATCCACACCATCTCTTTGCATGCTTCTGTAGTCGCAACATATTCTGCTTCTGTCGTACTGGTAGATACTATCTTATGTAACTGAGAGACCCAACTGACTGCAGCACTACCCAAAGTAAAGACATAACCTGTAGTGCTTCTCCTGCTGTCAATATCTCCTGCCAAATCTGAATCCACGTAGTCTTGTAGCTTGATTTCCGATCCACCATAGCACAGCCCTACATTTTTAGTACCTACCAAATATCTAAGGATCCACTTCACAGCTTCCTAATGTTCCTTCCCGGGGTTGTTCATGAACCTGCTAACAACTCTCACTGCTTGAGCAATGTTTGGCCTCGTGCTCACCATAACATACATGAGACTCTCAATAGCTGACGCGTATGGGACTTTAGCCATATAGTCCTGTTCCTCCTGCGTCTTTGCCCCTTGTTCGTTAGATAGCTTGAAGTGGTTGGCTAATGGAGTGCTAACCGGCTTAGCACCTCCTATATTGAATCGGTCAAGTACCTTGGCTATGTACTCTGCCTGTGACAAAACTAGTTTCTTATTTTCCCTATCACGCTTTATCCTCATGCCTAGGATTTGTTTTGCAACTCCTAAATCCTTCATGGCAAATTCTCTAGACAGTTGTCTTTTGAGATCTGAGACGTCCTTCATGCTTGAACCGGCCACAAGCATATCATCAACGTACAGAAGAAGGATGATGTACGACGTATCAAACTTCTTCAAATAACAACAGTGGTCTGCATAACATCTCCTAAAACCGTTTCCCAACATGAAACTGTCGAACTTCTTGTACCACTGCCTCGGGGCCTGCTTCAGGCCATATAAACTCTTATTCAGTCTGCACACCTTGTTCTCCTTTCCTAGTGCCACGTATCCTATCGGCTGATGCATATATATCTCTTCTTCAAGGTCCCCATGAAGAAAGGCTGTCTTAACATCTAGCTGTTCTAGATGTAAGTTCTCTGTAGCCACTATACTTAAGACCATACGAATCATAGACATTTTCACTACTGGTGAAAATATTTCAGTGAAATCGATACCTGCCTTTTATTGAAACCCTTTCACAACCAATCTGGCCTTGTACCGTTTCGAACATCGTGCTTCTCCTTCAGTCTGTAAACCCACTTGTTACGAAGAGCTTTCTTACCCTTTGGTAGAGTGACTAGCTCTCATGTACGATTAGACTCAAGAGAGTCCATCTCCTCATCCATGGCCTGCTCCCACTTAACCCATGTATCTGACTGTAATGCCTCTTCAAAACACTCTGGTTCACTATTATCTGTCAGTAGTAAATAATATATGGAGGGTGAGTATCGGATCGTGGGTCTCCTCTTCCGAGTAGACCTCCTCAATACTGGTGTCTATAACCCTGCCTCATAATGCTCCTGTGCATGATCATCCTGTGGCGTATAACACCCGTGTCCGGTAACTCTTCTAACTCTACAAATTCTTTCTCCTCAGCCTTATTTTCATGCACACTGTACTTATGCATCACTTTTTCATTGAAGACTACGTCCTTGCTTCTGATGATTTTCCTGTTTTCTGCATCCCAAAACCTGTAGCCAAAATCATGTTGCCCGTAGCCTATAAACGTGCATCTCCTGGACTTCGCATCTAGCTTGTTTCTATGCTCTGCATCAATGTGAACGTATGAAGTACAACCGAACACTCTGAGATGTGTTAGGTTCACTTCTTTTCCAGTCCACGTTTCTTCTGGTAGCCCACCATCCAATGGTGCTGAGGGACTTCTATTGATGAGATATGCGACAGTATTTACAGCATTCACCCAAAAAGTCTTGGGTAACCCTGCATGTAACCTCATGCTCCTTACGTGCTCAAGGATGGTCCTGTTAATGCGCTCAGCCACACCATTCTGTTGTGGTGTCCCTGGAATCGTTTTCTGATATTTGATTTCATTTGCTGCACAATACTCCTCAAACCTCTTATCACAATACTCTCCCCCATTATCAGATCTGAGACATTTTACTATTTTACTTGTCTTATTTTCTACCATGACTTTCCACTTCTTAAATACATCAAATACATCAGATTTATGCTTTAAGAAATAGACCCACAGTTTTCTACTAGCATCATCAATAAAGGAAACAAACAAACGTAAGCCACCGAGAGATGATACATGTGTCGGTCCCCACACATCAGTGTGTACAAGCTCCAACAAATACGTCTTTGGAGCACGTCCTGTCTTTTTAAAACTTACCCCCTTCTACTTACCATACACGCAGTCCTCGCAAAATTTCAAGTCAATAGACTTCAGCCCTGGTAGCTTCCCTTTTGACAATAGCACTTTCATTCCCTTTTCACTCATATGTCCCAACCTCTGATGTCATAACTGCCCATTCACTCCAGTTGATGCGACTGCGAGTGAACAATACAATCCTGAAATCACGTACAAAGTACCTTCCTTCTTGCCTCGAGATATCACCAAGGCACCTTTTGTGATCTTTCAGGAATCACTGGTGAATGTCGTCACATAACCGGTATCGGCCAACTGCCCCACTGAAATCAAGTTACGTTTCAAACTCGGTACATGTCTGACATCCTTCAATGTCAAGGTTGTTCCGTCTTTTTGACTTATCTGAACATCTCCCTTTCCAATAATACTGCACGGCTCATCATCACCCAAGTATACTCTCCCAAAGTCACCTGACACGTAATTACGCAGAACTCCTTTGCATGAAGTGGTATGAAACGAAGCGCCTGAGTCTATAACCCAAGACTCATTCCTCGCATCAAGAGACAAGATTAACGCCTCTGTGTCACTCTCCTCAAATAAATTCACTGAATCCTTCCCACCTTGAGAGTTTTCTTCTTGTTTCTTAAGCGCTCTACAATCACGTTTCATGTGTCCCTTCTTGCCATAATGCCAATACCCGTCTTTGTCTTTCGATCCCTTGGACTTCTTCCTCGACTTAGAACGCCCGTGTTTATTGCCTCATTTGTTCGGCGATCTTCCTCTTCCTTCAACGTTTAGAGCATTTCTTGAATCCCCTAAAACTCCTGATGCCTTCCTTCTAGATTCTTCGCTGAGAATTAGACCGGCCACATCATCAAATTTCAGCTTTGTCGACCCTGAAGAATTGCTCACAGCAATCACCAAATCATCTCAACTGTCTGGTAAACTAGATAAGATCAATAACGCTCTAACCTCATTCTCAAAAACAATGTCAACGGATTCCAACTGGCTCGTGACTGTATTAAACTCGTTTAGATGTTCAGCCACGCTCCTACCATCTGACATCTTCATGTTGAATAGTTGTTTCATAAGATGAACCTTGTTGGATGCTGAGGGCTTTTCATACATGGTGGTTAGGGCTTCCATTAATTCTTTTGTAATTTTCACATTGGATATATTGAAGGCGATACTCTTAGACAAAGAGAGTCAGATCGTTCCTAAATCCTTCCTATCCAGTAAAAACCATTCATCATCTGTCATCTTTTCTGGTTTCTTTTCTTTTCCTCCTAGAGGAATGTAGAGGTCCTTCTGATACAGATAATCCTCCATCTGCATCTTCTAGAAGGCAAAGTTTGAACCATCAAACTTCCCAATTCTAGTTTTTTCATCTTCTGTTATCGCTCCCAATAGAACTAAACCAATAGGTCTGATACTAGTTGTTGCGCAACACGCCAACAACGCAATGAGCCTAGATCCAATCTCAGGCCTCACCCACAAACGATAAACAAAAAAAAAATATAAACTAGAAATAGATCAAAGTAATCCAAACAAACTACAAGACAAGATATACATGAAAAAACCCCAAACTAGGGAAAAAACCACGGATGCAAACTTCCACTATGAAGAACGAAGATTACAAGGCAATATAATAACCTCTCCCTTGAAAATACAGAGAAAACCCTTTTCCCACACCTTAGAATAGCTCCCCAATATTCACCTTAACCCTAGAATAGCCTTAGGGACCCCAATTTATAGTTTTGGCAACTTCCCTTTTCGCATCCCAGTTGCGAAAGGACTTGCGACACGAAAGCCGCGCATGTGGCTCCACTTCTCAACAATATATCGATTTGTGTCGTGGTTTTTTCCGAAAGAGTTTTTTCACTTTAAATTCAGAGTGTTTGTGATTGGACTTGATTGTACGATTGAAATACTTTGCCTGATTCATCCATGTGTGTGCTTCCGCGGTCCCCCAACAATGATGAGATTTAGTGGCGAGCACGATAGAATCATATTCAACTTGAATTGATTGAAATCTTATGACCCCAGGTGCCGAATCAATTAGATTAAAATCAAATCTGTGAAGATTGTCATTACTATTCAGCCACCAATTATTACAGTGATCAGGCAATTTTAGAAGGGGAGAGTTAGTCCTTTCAAAGGGGACCCTTTCATATTGAAGATAAGGAATTTTCTTCCAAGGGTAATAGCAAATCAAGTTTACGCATAAAGTAATAAAAGATTAGAAAATTTTAAATTAAGGCTAGATCATTGATTTTATTAATTTGAATATTGGAGCAGTACAATCAGCAAAAAGAAAAAATAAACTAAGAAAATAAAAGAATAAAATACATACGGTGGCTTATGCTAGCAAAATAGTTGTGGAAACTATCAGATAGTCATGAGACAGTCGTGGCGTGAAGTCAGCGGGATGTGACTAAAGATGTAATAAGTATGGACTAAGCAATATAGGATTCAACAAATAAGTCATGGATATTTAAACTAATCCTAAGAGCATATTGTACTAATACATTAAAAAGCAATGAAACTAAGCTAAAAACTACTAAATCCGAACTTACTGCAACTTGATTGAATAGAAATGGAGAAAATAAGCCAAAAAGCTAAATCAATAATTGTTCATTAATCATCGAAGCTATAAAAGTGGCACGAAGATATAAGAATTAATTGATTTGTGTTGGAAAAGGCCTGCAGTTATTTTTCAACTTTTGATTTTATAAACTTTCTGAGGTGGACATGCGAATAATAAATTTTTCGATTGTGCAATGAGCATATCTTACTTTAATTCAGATTCCTTGCTGAGTTGTATTATTGTATGTGATCTACTTTTATTTTCAAATGACTTTCCTCTCTCTAATCTTAAATACTTATGAATTCCGAGAAAGTATATATCAAATGTTTTTTGAGATATTTTTCTTCTTCTTTTTTTTTTTTTTTAGAACACATGCAGTGAATGATAATCATGCATAAGATTCTAAGCATAGACTCTTTTAGCAAGCTATGTCTTAGCCGATAAACTTCAGCAATCTCTGCTAACATGTGTACATTTCTCTCCCATTTTCATATGAGTGTGCCGACAAGTTACATCTGCTCGTTGGCTAACGGGGACTGAATCAGGCATGTGTAAACATGTATATAACAAATATCAGACATAAGTGTCAATTAAAAGAAGAATAGAATTAGAGTAAGTGCAAATATTATTAGATAAATTAACTATAACTATAGCTCATAATTGTGTAATTATAAAATTAAATTAATATTAAATTATTCTAAAACTTAAAAGCTTAAAATTGAAATTTTTAAAATTTACAAAAATCCGTCATTACGTTCGACTCTTTAAAACAATGCCTTTATGATTGGTAACTACAGTTGCTTTTGAAAGTGTTAAATTACTAAAATGTCTCATTTGTTTATTTATTTCTTTAAAAAGTGTTGAAATCAAGAATTGAAGTGACCAATTGACATGCATATGGCATCCAATGGATGCACTTCACCATGACAATTAGATGAACGAAAAATATGGTGGATTAAGTCGTTGGATGGGCCACATCGTATAAGAACAATTTACACCATCTAAAAGCATACAAATTCACTTCTAACCCATCCAATGATTTGATAGGCTTTTTTTTTTTTTTTAATCAACATCTTCTGAGTGCATATATGTTATAAACATTGGATGTCATACACAAAGCACATTAGCCATAGAATTCTTGACTATATTTACTTTTAAAGAAATTTAAAAAACTAACACAGAGCAATTCCATAATTCTCTACCTCAAAAATCACCAATCCCAGCAATTCATCATAAAATTAAAATTTATTAAGAGTTTCGACCTAAGAATTTTGAACAGAAATTATTCATATTTATAAAAGTATAATATAAATAGTTGGTTTTTGCACGTTCTATTTTTTAGTTCACTCCAACATCTTACTTTGCTTAAAGAGAACAACTTGATTAACAATATCTAAATGCATTTATATTAATATTATAATATTTAAAAAAAAAAAAAAGTAAATCATCTAAATTTGAATGAAAAAATTGAAATAAATACTAAATGAATTACTGGTACGGTTAAGGCTATTATATCACACAAATTTCATGAATTAAGTTAGTCATGCTTTTTACCATAAAATCACGTAAAATCAACATGATATATTATCCAACATGTCTGATCAATGAGTCTATCATGCTCATTCAACCATTACTGCAAGCTGTTATATGAGTAGGGACTGGATATTGAATATTGTAGAGTTGCAATAACTACGATATGATATATTCATCTTACGTTGAACAACGTGGGCTGGGCCACCGGGGCTTGGACAGAGCTTGGGCAGACCCTAATCCTGCTCGTTGACACATGCAGCTGCATTCACATCTTTTATCTGAAACCATCCATCATGTCCAGTCTACTCTTATTCTGCTACTGTACAGAAATCGTAGCAATAGGAAGGTCCTGAAAATGAACGGAGTAGATTTAAAAAAAAAAAAAAAAAAAAAAAAAAAAAAACTGAAGGCAGTGTAGATGAGTTCTGATCACTGTACATATGGGGTGAAGGTTTATCCAAATTTGGGGGTCCCACAGGCCACATTCAACTCTATTTATGTTAAACCTTGATTGCGATCACTGAATTAATTGTCGGATCTGAATAATCCAACGGTCGGATTTAAATTGATGATCATGTATGGCCCACCTGATAGAGTCTTACAATTTATTCTATATGCATTCTATCCATCCATTTTGCCAGATCATTTTAAGAGATGAGGCTAAAAATAAAGACATGAAGGCTCCATCATTAAAAACTTCCTAAGGCCCACTTTAATATTTCCATAATGTTTATTTGCTATCCAACATGTTGATAAGGTCACATAAACCTGGATGATCCAAAATTCCTATACCCCATTAATGGTCAATCACCACTGTTTTCCTATGATATGGTCCACTTGAGAATAGGATCTGATTTACTTTTGGGCTCATACCCTAAAATGATATGAAAAAATGGATGGACGGCGTGGATATAGAATACATTCATCAAGGTGGGCCCCAAGGTAAGGGCTGCAGGGAGGCCGGAGAGCACCTAATCCACTCCCCCTCGATTACAGGGGGATCTGGAGAGGTACTCCAGTGCTCTCGTAGCACTCTTAAGTTATAGTGCTCCTAATTGCATTTGGACACTCAGACAGTCTAATCTATGGATCTCAACCGTTCATTAAGTTCAACACACATTTCATCAGCTACCATACAAACATCATCCTAATCTAACAAATATGAACCATTTGATCAATGGTCTTTAATATGGACAGGCGAGCTAGTTTACACAAAAAAAAAAAAAAAAAAAAAAAAGGTCCAATCAACAATTTCGTCCATGAATTTGTTAGATTATATCATGGATTGGTTATCATTCTAAAAAATCATTTTTATTAGGCAATTATAAATATCCCATGGCTTAAAAAATGGATTGTTGTAGAGATTAAGGCCAAACAAGGATGAATTGGATCATCCAATCAGTATGATTTTCACACCATAGTCTAAAAGATGTATACTAATGAAATGAACTATCCAAGTAAACCAATGCAATTTGGAGCACTCTAACTTATGGTGCTCTGAATGCACTAGAGCATTTCTCAGACATGCACTCCTATGTTAAAAATAAATAAATTAAATAAAAAATTTTAAATTATTTTTTAAATTAAAATATTAAAAAATGAATAACATGGTATATAGAAAACAATCTTTGATATTAAGTCCACCTCATGCAAGGTGTGGTGCATGGGAGAGCATGTATCGAGATGGGTGCATGAAGAGTAGAAAAACATATATATTAACAAAAAAATTAAGTTTAGTATGCTACACTGAGGGTATTTTGGTTATTTGTTAAACAAAGGTTATTTTAACTATTAACTAAAATTTGGTTGACTAATCTTAATGTTATTAGGAAAAACTGGTGGAAAATACTATGAAAAAATAAAACTAAATTAATGAGGTAGATTAATGAAAAGTTATTTGGAATATGTAATTGATTATAAATTTTAATTAATAAGGTATTATTATTATTATTATTATTATTTTATATATTATATATATATATATATATATTATATATATATTATATATACACACACCAGCTCTTCAAAAAACTACAAGGATCGAAGTTGTGAGCTATTAGTGCCGGTCCCAAGCTTGGATAAAGGAAGATTACCTTCAGTTGGTAGCCCACGTACGTTTAGCTTTAGCACAAGTTATATTTTTATAAATATAATAGTAGCTCCCATTGCTATGGAAAATGGGCAAGGGTTAACTATGGAAAATGAGCAAGGGTTAACTAGCTCTCCAACTCCCAAGCATAGGGGGTTCAGTCCTTGCCTCAGTGGTAGACTCTGAGGAGTTTCAACATGAGGTCTTGGGTTTGGAACCCATAGGTGGTGAAATCCCACTACGGCATGTGTGTAGGGTGTGTGTGTTAAAATAATAATAATAATAATAATAATTAATAATTAAAAAAAAAAAAAAAAAAAAAAAAAAAAAAAAAAAACTCCCAAACATAGTGAAATTAACAAGAGTTGGTTACATGGGTGTTTCTTCGTCCTCGTGGCCTGTCATGAGCTAGGACTAGGTTTTCTCTTCATTTAATTGATATTGTTCTATATGTGGTCCAGAAGGATCTTTTCACCAAACAAAGTGGGCAAGGGTTCCTGTACAATAAAAAAAGCTAAGCCAAGACAATATCATTTGCCTCGTCACATGAACAGTGCATATAGGTTAGAGTATGGATTTAGTGGACATAATGAAACAAAACAAAGCCAATAATGGAAAATTCAAGTAGGCAATTCAATTTAGAATGGCTTTGAACTCTTTTTTGACTCATATGCTAATTAGGTAGGACACACTTCAACATCTCCCAGCTGCAATGAAAAGTAGGCAAGGATCCCTTTCCCTTTCCCTTTCCCTTTTGAATGAGTGTTGATAAAGAAGCCAATACAGGACAATACAATACTTATGAAGTTAGTAGATATAATGAAATGTAAGAGAGTCAACATAACTTGCATGTAAGAGACTAAGTGGATAATTATAGCAGGTAGTTTAAATTTATAACAGTTTTGAACACTTTAATAACTCACATGGATGAAGGGAAGATGCATGAATCAGACCGATCAGAAATTCAGGCAGGCCACACAGTGTGATTTTGGAGATTTTAAGGGTAGTTTGATATTCTTCCCATTAATGTGGCCCATATGATTTTCTTCTCATTCTAATCTTCTTTTTTTTTACGTACAGTGAGCATAAGGTTTACCACCTGATGGATGGATCAGATTTCAATATATGATAAGGTGGCCCCACCAAAATTCGGTGTTTTAGATGATTCCAGGCCAATGAGAAATAGGTAACAAGGGAAATTCAACAAACAAATTGAAGGTTGAATCATTCAATCAACTTGACTTGTGGGCCACACCATAGGGAACAAGGCCAAACACCCACCACAAAACTATTCCAATTGGGAACCATTTTAGGCCGTATATTCCATGTTGCACATTTATAAAGGGCTCCCCATAAGGATGATTTCAGCCCGTGGATACCCGTTGCACCTAACCCGACTCGGTGCCGCCTCACCCGACTCAGTACTTGTGATCGGGTCGGACTCAGTCCAGCCTCGGTACCGAGTCGGGTCGAGTTCGGTTCAGGCCTATTTCAAAACTAGATCAAGTCGAGTCAGCCCTAACTCAGTCCGACTGTATGCCTGGTTCTAATTCAGAGTAGGGAAAAGATTATTGGCAATCATATTACATATATTCAAAAAAAAAAAAAAAAACCTAAGAAATTCATACACGACACTTCACGCTTGATTTTGGAGACAATCAACGGTCCGGATCTTCGATCCCGACTGTGATTTTGGTGACTATCGGTCTTGATCAGTTGTTTCTGTATATCATATTCCTGATCTCTGATCAACGGTCTCCATCAGATATTTCATTTTCAAAGCTTCTATGGCTCAGAACGTTGCCGTGATGTACAACGTGGTTGGGCTATTATAGCCCACATAGTCAGAATAACGTGTAAAAGACAGGCCATGTGGCTAACAACATCGATTCTGACAAGTACCCAATGCTCTCTGGTAGTATTTCTGAACACTGCATCCATTCTCTTTTTTCCATAAATGAAATTCCTGTCTGTCCAATGGTTTAGTGACACCTGTCAAAAAGCTCATCCACCAATTCGTTCTCGATGGTCTGACGTGGACTCAATTGGCCAACTGGTCGTTTTGTCCTCCAGCATGTCATGCCAGATAGGGTACCGGATTTAAACGCGGATTGCCTTTGCCAGCCTGTCTGAGGAAATTATTAAAGCAGCAAGCTAGGTGGGGCCCACCTTGATGTTCGAGAGAAATCTGTTACGTCCACCCGTTTTTGCAGATTATGTTAGGGACATGGCTCAAAAATAAGACAGATCTAAGACTCAAGTAAGCTGTGGTAGGGGAAAAAATGGGTAAGGAAATGCCCAACGTTGAAACTTTTCTAATTTCTAGTGTAGTGTGATGTTTATATGCTATCCTTATCATTCGTAAGGTCATTCCTACTGGATGAACTGAAAACACAAAAATATTAGCCTGATTTAAAACTTCCGCCGTCCATTAATGTTTTAACGGTGGACCTTCAATCATCATTGTTCCTGTCATGCAGCCCACTTGAGTATTAGATCTAATTCTTTTTTAGCCCATGTCTTACTTAACATGATCTCATAAATGGTTAGATAAAGTGGATTTTTTTACAAATATCACTATAGCCCTTACCTAGCTTTCCAAGTGTATACTAAGTTTATGAGATAAGCTCACTAACCGTGATGTTTGTGAGAAATTCACGGTTCATCTGTTTTGTTAGCTCTTAAGTGGGGCTGAATTAAAGGAAAGGGTGGGTATGAAAATTTCTACCCATGAAACCTCCCTTGGTGGAGACTGATGTTTACATGCCATCTATACCATTTGTAACGTCATTCCCACTAACATGAATTGAAAACATAAATATTAGCCTGTTTCAAAACTTCTGTCATCCTGCTGAGATGAACTGAAAACATAAATATTAGCTTGATTCAAAACTTCCATCATTCCTGCTTAGATGAACTGAAAACATAAAATTAGCATAATTCAAAACTTCGTCATTCCTATTGAGATAAACTGAAAACATAAATATTAGTCTAATTCAAAACTTTTGTGGCCCACAAATATTTCAACTGCAGACGTTCAATCCCAACGCTTGCGGCTCACTTGAGTATTAGAATCGGCTCATTTTTGCCTCATATTCTAAAATGATCTCACAAAACAGATGACCAGGTGGATTCCTAACAAATATGAGGGTCGGCCCCACCTATGTTCCTAGTCTCCATGAGGTGACGCCAGTGCCTCAACCAAGGATGTCGATTAGCTAGGTCGATTTCTCACAAAAATCATAGTGGCCCACCCAGCATCCTTGCTTAGGAAACATCAACAAATCGTACTTTACGGAGGACATCACACGGGCTAACCCACGTCAAATCTCGCTAGGGCCAACCATGTTGGGTGAGTGAAGCCAGGCCTCACGGAATCCGACCCTACCAAGTAGCATGACATGCATGGCATGGACCACCAACCAACTTCTTCCTGCATGCGTGCTAAACCTATCAATCAAATGGTCTATATTAAGAATCAGTCACGTTTACCCATCAAAGTGGGGCACACATGAATATGATGAATGATTTGGATTACTTGTCAACTGTCCACATTTAATGTACACGTGCCAGCGCCCTCACAAACCTGCTATCTTGGCATCGAGAGTGGATTGGGTCAGGTCGGGGTAACACCAAGTTCTATCATGCTATGACTGTAGGGCCCACCCTAATGTGTGTTGTATATCTACTCTATCCATTCATTTCGTCAACTCATTTCAAGGCATGGGCCAAAAAATGAAGTGTAAGAATTCTATAAGGTGGACCTTATTGATCAATGGTCTGAATGATCATAAGGGTTGGATAGTATGATCGGAATTACCAGTGGACTCCACTAAGTTGTGATGCATATAACATTTTTGGAATGAGTGGTATGCTACAGTTATAAACAGATAGTGTTCTAGTGCAATTGGTATTACCAAATCCAGAGAGTAGAGGAGTTTCAATGGGTTACAAACTCTTCAACCCTCTAATATAATCAATCCTACTGATAACAGAAGCTTATTCCCATCTCAATGTTTCCCTAAAGTGTAAGGTACTCAAAATGAATGAATGTCATTGATAAGACGCATAGATAAACCCATAAAGATTTTTCAAGCTCAATACCAGAGTGGTAACTAATATGAACAGTTCGTATTATCAAATAAAACCTTAATTTTGTAACTAAAGTATAATACCATATCAACTTGGTAATCAATGATTCAAAACCAGTTAATTATAGCTCTTTACCATGGAAGTGGATTGGCTAGTGTGTTGAGGTAATGATCAACTTATGTGGGTCCCACCATAAGTTGTGTTATATACATATTGTTCATCCATTTAGCGAGTTCATTGTAAAACTTAGCCAAAAAATAAGACAATTATCAGGTAAACCACACTGTAAAAAGCAGTGGGGGGGTTAAACCTCTACCATTGAAATCCTTTTGGAGTCATATTAGTTTTGGATCAATATGATATTTGTTTTTGCTCCTTGTTTTGACCTTACCAACACATTGGATGGAAAATAAATGTTATGGTAGGCCCTGAATGTTTTAATGGTGAGAATCACTATCCCCACTGCTATTTGTAGTGTGGTCCACAGCTTTGGATAAATGGTAGATATAATAAATACATCATTGTGGGGCCCATGTAATAATAAAAGACTGTTAGCGCATATTTAGGTTCTCACGACACAGACAAACCAGCCAGGCTGGTAGTGTGCGGTACACCAGCCAATCCGCTACCACCTTTATCACCCATAATACCATGCTTTGGGATATTTCAAGCCAATATAGCCTGAGCAAATACATTTCTGGTAAAAGTTTAAATCTTAATATTTTTTTTATCGAGGGTTACAAAAGCCAAAGGATAGGGATGATCCATCAAACATCTTATCATCATTTCTGAAAATTAAAATAAAATAAAATAAGATCTCGACCTCAAAGTCCTCGCTAATGATTTGAAGTCCCACCAAACACTACCCTACTTCTGTCATGGTTCAGCTCAAACTGGTGAGATCGGATTTGGTGAGACCCCACCTAACCCAAGACGGTGTGGCCCTTACCGTAGGGTTACTGTGGGCCCACCTTGATGTATGTATTATGAGGGAAAAGCAAATTCATTATTCAGCTGGACTATACCATAAGAAACAATGGAGATTCACCGTCCTACCATTAAAAACTTCATAGGGCACACTTTAATTTTTCTGGGTGTTTATTTTCCATCCAATCTATTGATAAGGTCACATAAGCCTGGATGAAGGGAAAAACCAAATATTAGCTTGATCTGGCCCATTAATGGACAATCAATACTGTTTCCTATGATATGGTCCACTTAATAGTTGGATTTGTTTCATTTTTCAAATCATGTCATAAAATGATATGGAAAAACGGATGGATGGCATGGATACATAATACATACATCAAGGTGGGCCCCATGGTAACACCATCTTGGGTGAGGCTGGGGTCTCACTAATCCGCTCTCCAAACTTCTACATCCTTAAGAATTAGAAGAATTAGAAATGTATTGGGAGAATGATTACCTAGTTGGGATATTAGAACTTTTAGCTGTCGCACTAAGCTATTGTGGGGCCTGCTTTTGTGTATATCATGTCCCTTTATCACTCAAAAAGGGTTGGATGGAACACAGATCATTTGGTTACCTAACATGATAGTATTCGATTAGGTCACATGCACTGTCAGAAATGGTCCACAAAGCGTGTTTGGAAAGGACAAGGCCCAAACACTAGCTAGCCAGCTGTTGTCACATTGTTGTGGGCTCCACAATGATATATGTGTTTTATTTATACTATCAATCCTTTTTTTTTTCCAGCTTATTTTAGGGCATGAGACCAGGCAGATCAAAACCTTGAGTGGACTACACCACTGAAAACAGCTTAGATTGAACGCTTACCGTTGAAAAAAAAAAATTGGCATATCCCAAGTTTGAGTGGACCGTACCACTGAAAACAGCTTGGATTGAATGCTTACCGTTGAAACTTTCTCTGACTGCAATATTTATTTTCCATCCAAACTGTTTGTAAAGTCGCGTAACCTTGGATGAAGGGAAAACACAAATATCAGCTTTATTTAAAACTTAGGTACTTGGAAGTTTGCATTCAATCTCTACTGTTTCACATGCAGTGTGGTCCCATATAGTTATGGATCTGTCTTATTATTTGGATCTTGTCCTAAAAGGAGCTAGTAAAATAAATAAACGGTAGGAATAAAACACATATATCATGGTGGGGCTCAAAGGGCTTTAACACTAGCTAGCTGGCTGGCTGGCGGAGGAAGTTGTATTTGTCGCGGGGCCATCGCCTAATCAAATACCCTTGGATCACCACATGTGTCGGTGGGACGTGGATTTACTACTAAAGTCTTTCATAGGAAGTTCTTGCGTAGCCTACTGTGATATTTTTGAGAAATCCACCCCGTTCATCTGTTTTTTGAGATCATTTTAGGACATGTGGCCAAAAATGAGCAGATCCAATACTCAAGTGGGCCGAAAACGTGAGGATTGAACGTCCACAATTGAAATATTCGTGGGGTCACATAGCTTTGAATCAGGATAATGTTTTATGTTTTCAGTTCATCTAAGTAGGAATGATGCTATGAACGGTATGGATGGCATGTAAACATCACTATCAAGCCCCCAGAGAGGTTTCAACCGTAGGAATTTACCTACCCAAGTCTAAAAATGATCTCACAAAACGGATGGACAGTTAGATTTCTCACAAACATCACGGTGGGCCCCACCTAGGAATTGAGGTGTCGGGACCCTACAATTCCGTCGGTGTTAACTATTAAATGCTGAGAGGCAAGAGAGTTGGCACGTGCCATTCATGCATGGTTAGGATGAAGTAGAGGCGAGTTTCCTGTAGCACCTGATAGAGAGTACTTATTGCAACTCGAAGCCCTGTGGGGCCTACCGTGATGTCCATGTAAAATCAACTCCGTCCATCTGTTTCGACAGATGACGGTAGAGTTCGAGCTTAAAAATAAGACAGATCCAATTCCAAATTGTGCCACACCACAGGAAACGGTGGAGATGAAAATGCCCACCGTTGAAATTTCCATGGGGCTCACCGTGATGTTTATATACCATCCAAACCGTTCATAAGATGATTCGAACCAGGATGAAGGGGAAAGAAAAATATCAGCCTGATCTAGTACATCTTTGGCCTTCCTGAGATTTCAATGGTGGAGATTAAATACCGACTGTTTCTTGTGGTGTGGCCCAGTTGAGTTCTGAATCTGAATTTTTGGACTTTAATCGTATAATGAACTGGTGAAACTTATAAACGGAGTAGATTTTACAAGAACATCAGGTGGGCCCCACTGAGCTGTGTTGCAGGAACTGCATATAACAAGTGTAGCAGGAAACTCGCGTCCATGATATACGAACTATTCAAAATGCAGCCGCACTTACACGCTGATGTACGAAGGGCTTCGTGTAAAATGTACCATCATGGCACACGTATGATAAATCTCAGACGGACGTTCATCAGGTGTATCATGTCATTAACATGCTCCGACCCAAAAATCAGGCTGACCCATTCACCACGTAAGCCACCCTGTGTATATTGAGTATGGACCTTCCATTTGTTCATTTTTACTCGTGTCCAATATCTATTGACCATTCAAGCCTGATCTTCGGGTCAATGAATTCACACAATGGGACTCGCTTGATGAACGGCTCAGATCACGCTCACGTTGTTCAAAATTTCAACACGTGAGAACGAGTGCGTACTCGCTCGTGATCACTTAGATTCCCTGTTCATATAATCTATAGATAGTCTAGATTCCATGCACGTACACGTCATCACACGTGCAGCATTATGGCGCACGTTAGATGTGACCTACTAGGCACCGCTAAAGTAGAAAATTCCAATTTATTAAGTGGGCCCCAGAGAATACCATCCACACGTTTACGTATGGTAAGGGACCGTTCTCTCCTTTCCAAGTGCCTTCGTTTGTCTCCATGCGATCATGCAACTACCACCGTTTCTCCTATTCATCGCCTACGTAACTAGTGAGATTTGCGCGAGTGAGATGGTGAAAGCCCCTCATTGCATACAGGCCTACACGCCACGCGTGTGAAAGATCTAAACCTTTAATCAAGAGAAAACTTCCACGGACATATCATAATCTATAAATCCGAACGGTTCACTTATCGTGTAGGTCACACTTTTATGAAAAAACTTGATGGACGATCAGTATTAAAGTGACAAAAGGTCAGCATACTCATCAGGTGATGCATGTAAATGGTAAAGCAAGACCTGATGAATGACTCGGATCTTTCACATGTGCGACATGTTAGCAAGCGTGCAAGGACTCCCCTTCTTCATCTCACTTGAGATGGTCTTCATTTGCATTTGCATTCTCAAACAGGCATCTTACCCAAACACGTCAATATCAGGTGGTACTGATATCCCAAAACCTTCGCTATCAGTGACTGTCAATGAGTTTGAAAAGACGATGCTTCACGTTATAAGAATCATTTGCAATCTTCTAACTACTTTATGTTTGTAACTTTATTTTACTTTGTTTTACGTCTATGGAATCCAATCCATGGATGTGATTTGGATAATGACCCCCAACACCAGCCAGCAAGTTGGTGTCAAAGCTATATTGCCCCACCATGATGTATCCATACCGTCCATCCATTTTGCTATCTTATTTTAGGGTACGATTCCAAAAATGAGGCAGATCTAAATCGCAGGTGGGCTACACCATATGAAAATAGTATTGTTGAATTTACACCATTAAAAACTTACTAGGACCCGTGTAAATTTTATTTTATAACTGTTGATAAGGTCACGTGGACCTGATGGATAAAAACACAAATATCAACTTGATCCAAAACTTCCATGACCTTCAAATACAATTCAATTGTGTTCAATACCTATTACTTCCTATGTTATGGTTTGGTTAAGATTTAGATTTGACTATTTCTTTTATGGTCCATGCTTTAAATTGAGTTGGCAAAATGTATGAACGGCCTGAATAAAACACATACGTCATGGTGGGCCCAGATAGCTTTGACACCCGCTAGGGTTGGGTTCACCAGCCAAAACTTCTGTAGCCCTGAGAAGTTTTCAATGGTATGTGTTCAATCTCACTGTTTTCTATTATGTGGTCCACTTAAGCTTTAAACTTTTTTGATAATGCCCTAAAATGATCTCTCCAAATGGATGAATAGTTTGGATATAACACATACATCATGGTGGGGCCTACAAAACCTGGTGACATCAGCACCCACAGCATGCACCACACAATCTGCTTCCAATGTCCTTACCTTGGTGGGACATTAGCAGTGTCAAGGACATTGGGATGCCCAATCATTAATGTGGACCGCTCATTCGTTAGCATCAATGAGGTTAATTTGTTACAACCATCCATCATTTATGAGCCATAGATCACATGATTAGAATTATGAAATTAAAGTGCTACTTTGGAATTATAAAAAAATATATACTGGGAACTATTCAGTAAATGTTTTAAGACATGATTTTACCTTTTTTTTTTGTCCACTTAATTTTGGCTGTCCACATTTCATGCTATTTGATTGGACCTTTAGGATCATTTAATTGGCATGATTTTTACGCAATGTCTTACTCACTTACATAAATGAACGGATAGTTCATATCAATGATGGGTTACCCATGTCAATTTAAAGCCTGTTTGGAATTTTTAGATAGAGAGAATTGAAAACAACAACTCGGATTATTAAAACACTTGCATGACTATTCTTCGTCACAGGCGGCATGACTCTTTCATGGTGTGAACGATCTATTTCATGTGGATGAGAGGCACCCCATGTTAGGCTTTGATACTGAACTTCACACTTATTCAAAACATGGTGGGCCCCACATAGGGAATAGTGTAAATTTTTGCTAAAACTTTAAAATCAGGTGGTGTGGTCCACTTGAGTTTTAGGATCATGTGATTTTTGGGGATTAATTTTATCTTGGTGAGAAGAGTCATATGGATGGATCGGATGGCATATATAAACCACAATATACCCTATACACAACTAATAGACATCTCATCCTAACTCTTCCTCCTAGTGTGGGCTACTTGAGTTTTGGACTGGACTAATTTTTTATTTCAAAGGTGAAGATGAAGCACCACTCCTTAAGGACAGCATGGATCTCATACACGATCCTCCTACTTGCTGCTAATATAGACATGACTCCTTTGACTAAGCAGTTCCATGAAAAATTCCAAAGGAATTGCGGAATCCAACAATAATTTGTCATTTAGTCCGTAGTTAAAAGTCTTCCAAAAGAAATATTAAAAGGAATAAGAAAAAAAGGAGAGGTAAGATTGACCTCTTGTAACCTTGAAAGCTAATAGTTGCATTGTTTTCCAGGATACTTTTGAAATAGCTGTAAATAAGTAATAATTATTTACATTTGCATTTTCTATAAATGTAGGGCATTGAACAACTCTTGAATGGATTATCATGCTATGTGGTAAAACTTTATGAGACCCACCATGATCTATATGTTTCATTCACATCATCCATTTATTTTGTCATGCCGTTTTTATAATAATGTAAATCCAAAGCTCGAATGGCCCATAATAGGAATAATTAGATCCACCATCGAACTCACTGTTTTTTATGTCATGATCTACTTAATTTGTTAAGGAATCGAGGAAGCACACATAGATAAATCAAACAAAGTATTCCAATAGTATTATTAAGCCCAATCACAAAGACTTTGAATTTAACGTGAAAAAACTCTTGCGAGAAAAAACCAAGGCACAAAACTACAAATATGCACTATTAAAGCAGAAAATTACAAGAGAGAGATTACCCGATACGAACAAGCCTCGAGTCACCCAAGTTACACCCTTGAAACACTAGGAATGAATTAGAAAGCTCTTGGATACCCCCTATTACTAATTACACCTATATATATAACCTATATGAGAATCACAATCGAAATAGGAAACAAATCTTGCACTTAAACAATTATGCGTAAATTTGTGAGATTGTTCGATGATACCTTCGATGTTACTTCAATGGCATCAAATAACCTTCGATGGCGTCGAACCTCTTTGATGTCATCGAACTAAACACCAAAACGTTTATGTGACTAAACATGTATTTTTCAAATTTTCTCAATGACACTTTAATGTCACTTCGATAGGATTTCGATGTCATCAACGACTCGTTAGTGGCATCGAACCTCTTTCAATGGCCTTGAGTAGGGTACCTAAAGTGTCCAACAACAAATCGTGAGATTTTCAAATTTTCTCAATGGCATCGAATAGCTCTCAATGGTATTGAATAGTTTGTCGATGGCATTAACAAACCCTGTTGTTGAAAGATTTGAGACATCAATAACATGATCTTTAAATCATACCCTAAAATCATCTAAAAAGATGAATGAACGGTGTAGATGTAAGACATATATAATGGTGGGGCTTACGGAGTTTTACTTTAAAAAGATATTAAAATGTCATTTTTTAGGTCGAATTTCATCTCTTCCAAACAAATGCTAAAAATCATCATTAAATTTTTACCACACATTACAGCCCATTTACCTCTCACCAAACAAGCTCTGAAAAACTTTGAAAATGAAAATCAAATCCATGAATAATTTTGCACACCAACAGGTACAAACCGAATTAAATCGTATTCATTTCCAGTCATTCACTAGATTCATGCACCCTCAAAAGCTAGCATTTGTACAGTTGCATTGTGAAATTTGAAGAGGAGAGGACTGTACCTATCAATATTTGTGGTTGTAGATGACTGTCCCTTTTACTATTTATCACATGCCCTGACTTGGAGGGTCAGTGTCAGTAAGTGGTCCAAAGAGAATGTGTGTTTCAAATTTCAAGGGACAATCTCATCAAGTGGTCCAAAGAGAATGTGTGTTTCAAATTTCAAGTGTAAATCTCATCAAGTGGTCCATATGAAAAGTGTTAGCTGATATATTTTTCAAATGGGCCAGACATGTAAGAAAAATAATGTCGAGCGGTCTACATTCCACATGCTTGTGTTGCTTACATGATGGTGTACCACCATCCTGATTTTAGTTGGACACAAACAGACCACCCTATAAAGTTCCTTGATTCAGCACACATGTGTAGCATTGGGCACGTGTGGTGTGTTTAAATGTGGTTCTTTTCACATGAGATTTTTACCCAAAAATCCTTAAATTTTCTAATTTTTTTCCGAAAAAATGTCTTTGTCGAAATTTAATAAGCTCATCCAAGGGTAACATAGGAACAAAAGTATAAATTTGTATCCTTATCCTTTAGAAAGGAAATTGATCAAATGCATTGGACTATACATGATAATTACCATGCCTTTAATCTTTGTGGGGTCCATTATATGTGTGAGTACCATCCAACCCGTTTATTAGATGCACCCTATCATGTTAGTTGGATATACCAAAATTCAGGCAGATCCATCACTCGAGTGGGCTACAAAAAAGAAAACAATGGGGACGCCAGGGAGGTGGACACCCCACCATAGAAATTTTCAGATGGTATGTGGGGTCCATGGCATTCCCTATATGGCATTGACCCAGTCATCAAGTGAGCCTACTGAAATAAATAAACTCAGGTGGTCCACACGTGAAGATATTTGTATTATGGGTGATTGTACATTTCTTCATGTGGTGTGTCAAATCCAAATTTGAATGGGAATGGCTCTTCATGTGTGCAAAATGAACATGAGGTGGTACACCAGATGGACGGTATGGATTCTCCATACATATTGAGTGGGCCCATTAGCTGGGACACATGCTAATTACCACACATCATGATCATATCCGTACATAAAAGCATGGTACTAAAACATCTTATCATTGCATTCTTCTCATCCGAAGGTAACATATCACATTCCAAAAATAAGATCTAACCAATTCGAGATGGATACTAAGATTTGGATATGTTCGAACCGTTGAAGGTCATTGAATGATGATGGAAAAGAGAATGGACCACCATCCATAATTCAATGAATGAAAATTATATAGAAGGTCATGCAATTATAATTTGATTTGGATATTCTACTACTAAAACTTTCTTCCATTCAAAGTTGGATTTTCAATCCTCTATGCTCTATGTGCTAAAGTATTTATAATTTGAAACTTTCAATCCTCTAAGCTCTATGTGCTAAAGTATTTATAATTTGAAACTTTCAATCCTCTAAGCTCTATGTGCTAAAGTATTTATAATTTGAAACTTTCAATCCTCTAAGCTCTATGTTTTTTTCATTTTTAGTTGTAGTTGTGTATTTAAGAAAGAAGAGGGGGGAATTTTATTTTTTTTTTTTCCACACTTTGAATAACAGGTTGCATGTTCAACTCAAGACTTGCTTTGCATAAGTGGATTGGATCGAGGTTTGATGGGGGTCCACCTGTGATTTGATCATCTAGACCATTAACTATTATGTCCCATCAATGATGGAATTGAGGTGCACATCATTGTCATTACCAACCCTTTTTCAATCAGAGAGTGGTAATTCACTAATAGGGTGTTTGGATTATTGGACATAGGGAATATGTAATTATTACATTTAAGAAATATTTGGATATTGGTGGTTTCTTGCGTAAAGCAACGATAGCTTCTCGACCCGTCGTGTCAACATGAAAGGGCAAACTTTGGTATATATGATGCTAGATTTTGATGGAAGAGTGAGAGAATTTGAAGTGGCCGTTCTAACTAGAGTTAGACAGTAGATACAAACCTAGCTAACTCGGTTATCTTGCTTGACTCGGCTCATTTAAGTTCAACTCAGCTTCACTCGAAGGCTGGGTTTAAACTGAATGGAGCTGTTTTTTTTTTAGCTTGAAAACAAAAAATTAGGCCAAGCTTGAGCTGCCCTTAGTTCAACTCAACTTAGCTTGAAGCTAGCTAGCTCGAGCTTGATATATAAATTAATTTTATTTATTTATATTTATATATATAAGATAAAAATAATTTAAAAAACATTATTTTAAAAAAAAATGCACAATAATTTTTTATTATTAATTTATTATTTTAACCAAATTATGACGAAATCTAAACAAACCTTGATCATATTAATTGAATGTTTGATTTAATTTATTTTGAGTTAGGTCCAGTCCATTCTCTCATGTGAGTGGATATACACACGCAAGCCCCTACACACTCACACCGTAGTGGAATTTCACCACCCATGGGTACTCAAACCCTTGACCCGGTGTTGAAACCCCCGAGAGTCTACCACCGGAGTAAGAGTAAGGACCCTCGTGTGAGTGGATATATGTCATATATTCGAGTCATTCATCATGCACACTACACCTGGAACATGTCTCGAACAAAAAATAATGATGGTCCACTAATCAAGTAGGTGAGACTTGTATGAAAAAATTAGGGTCGACCAAAAAAAAAAAAAATTTAAAAGCCCATAAGTGAAAGTTCAACATACGTGTGTGGCTCATTTGTATAATGCATTATCATGATTTTTGGAATATGGTATGTTCCCAATGTGCCACACCTGATGAATGGATTGGATCTCTGACATGTGTGGATCTTTGATGCGTATTCTGGCCTTTACATGAGGGGCCCCACCCCCTCACATGAGGTGCCCACGCAATGAATTACTTCTCTTTCAACTCGTTGAGACCTAATCTACTCTCCTTTTGGAATAAACTTTTACAAGGAGAATGCATCAATGGTTCATATTCAATTGAAAAAACAATCAACGGTGGGGCCTTACAATTTAGGGAGATTTTGGGACATGACCACAAATGCAAAAGACCAATGGCGTGGATTACTAAAAGATTGCCCACTTGTCACTTTGGGAAGCTTGCGTACTCCATACCGAGCATCGAAGATTCTACGAAATAGAGTAATTTTTAGATGAACGGCTATGCTAGTGCAGCCATTTCTTTCCCATCTGCACCCTCTTTTCCCAGCCATGCAAAGGTGGGACACACCAAGATGATCACCTCATATGAAGAATCAAGTTGATCTATTGGCCAGATCTTCTTACCATGTGATCATGGCCCACCTTTTCAATGGGTTAGATATTCTAAGAATCTGACGCATTGCACAGATTGAAAATCGCTGAAACGATTATACAACCGCTATATTACGTCGCGGTCTCTGCATCTTTGCACAATACACATGTTCCTTCAATTCGGACAGGTGGGACCTATGTTTCCTAATCCGGACCATTGATCTGTTGAGGCCCAATGCAGATTTTCCATGCACAGAACATCTCTTGAAATGGAGATAAAAGATTAGTATTTGGCCCCTTTTTCAGTTGAACATGAATTATTTTCTCTTCTTAATCATCCACCTGTAGGCTGTAAATCATACGGTCAATACAAGTCCGTAGATGGTGGGCAAAAACAAATCAATGGTATAGATTGCTCAAATATAGGCCTTACTTGCTAGAATTGGAAACCCCTGTATACTGCGCAAAGAAGCGGGCCACAAGCGACCAGAATCCATCAACACCTGTTGTTGGAAGGGCATATAGCACCTGAGATCTTTAGGGCCCACCATAATGGAAATAAAATCCACTCCGTACATAAATTGTATCACTTTATTTTAACCGTACATTAAAAAAGTCAACAGGATTCAATACCTAGGTTGGCCACACCACGTTAATATAACTCTAAATCACTACTAAACTGTCGATCCAAAACTCATGTTATGTGGCCCACCTGAATTTTTGATCATGGTGATAATTGAAATAACTCTTCATCCCAGTAGGACTCACCTTATGAACTGATTGGATGAGATAAAACCTGTGGATAAAACACATACAGATGTGGGCCCCACAGAGTCCTGAAACCATGCAGCTTGGCGTTTGCGTCACGACGCAATCCGCGTGCTCTTCCAACAGCATGTGTTGCAGACGATTTCGGTACGGCGTCGAGTGCTTTGATGCATCCATGAAAGGACTAAACGAGGGGTGCAAAGTATCAATTTATGGGCGTGAAATGTTACTTTTAGAGGGTTACATTTATCACTTTTAGGGGGTAATGATATCAATTTACTGAAAAGGACGGGAGTACGTGATAATCGAGGGTGGATTGGGTGAGACCCTGGACGGTGCCGTGGGGCCCACCTTGATGTACGTATTTTGTATCCACTCCGTCCATCCAATGTTTCAGGTTATTTTATGGAATTATGAAAAAAATGAAGCATATCCAATTATGAAGTGGACCACACCATAGGAAATAGTAGTGATTGACCATTAATTGTCCACAAAAGCTTTGGATCAAGCTGATATTTTCTTTTTCCCTTAATCCAGGCTTATGTGACATTATAAACAGATTGGATGGTAATCATGTGGAGTATCACCCGATTAACGTTTTGGATTTTACACAAATATCACAGGTGGGACCCACAAAGCTCAAACGGCACCGTAATTCGCATACGTTGGAAAGCATGTAATCGCATGTGAGAATTTCCCCGGATGGGGTAGCTTCTCGGTCGTAATATTCGGGATGTTGTTTGTCAGACGAGAAATTAAGGAAATGCCACGTTTCATCGTCTTATTGGATCAGGACTGTTGGTGGGGTCCACCATGTTATCCCATTTGCGGACAGATCATCACGAGGGACGGCAATCATGACAAGTCGCTGCTGGAGGAGATGACGTGGCGCTTTGGCAGCCATGATTTTAGCTCCCGAGAGTTGGAGACGCCGCAGCCACATGTTTGAGTGGCGGAGGCATCCAATGAGAAGAGACGAACGGTCGTGATTATTGACGTCACATCAACGGCTGGAATAGTCAGGAAAAGGAGAAAAACACAATAATTATCCTTAATACTCGCAGTGTAGGATGACGATTCTTACTCTCACCGTACGTGCGAGTGTTTGTCACGTGCGTTAACGATCTGTTCTGTTCACCAGGCTTCTACAACCATGTTTTGATTCTTTTCAGAAACTAGGACTGTGAATATCATCATACGGACCAAAACTGAAAGTTTAACTTGACAATTTCTTGTGAACCGTTCATTTCATCTTAGAGGTGTGGCCAGATATATGATTTGGAAGGACCACGTTTTCTGATACAGTCCATCAACTTCATGATACGACTGGTGAACAAATTGGATTTTTCTTAAACGTGCCAGGTGGCACAATGGTGAGAGTAGTATTACATCTTACTCGCGAGTAGGCATCGCATATGGGTCTTCGTTCAGCCGTCCTTTGACGGAGTCGACTCGAGTGGGACGCGGATTGCGTGCACCCGCGGCCACATGAAGTTCCTGTATTCGGAAGCTGCGTGGGAAACAGAGATTCCCGTAAACAAATCTACTCCGTCCATCAGTTTCATAAGACCAAAATAGAATAGAACTGTTAAATGATTTAGATCCAAAACTTGTGTGGACCACACCAGATGAAACAGTGGGAACGGGAACTTCCAACGTTGAAACCGCTCTGGAGACGATCATGATGTTTATATGCCATCCAAACCGTTCATAAGGTTATTACCACTCAAATAAACTATAGTCATAAATATCAACCTGACACAAAACTTCTGTGGCCCCACCAAATTTCCAACGGTAGAATCAATCCCTGCTGTTTCATGTAGCATGGCCCACCTAAGTTTTGGATCTTTTAGAATCCTGTCCTGTTGTGGTCTTATGAAACTGATGGACGGAATGGATTTTTCACGGCCATCTCTCTGTGCTCAACACAGCTTCCGGCCACAGCAACTTCAAAGGGTTCTTTTATGTGGTACATTGCGAGTAATACTCGCAGCAGCTAATTGCGTACTGATGCTTCCCACGCATGCGAATGTGAATCACGTGTGAGATATATGAAGCGTTGTCCTAAATTTCTTTTTGGACCACTCATCCATTGCCTTATACATGTATGCCGAATTGAGACCGTTAAGTATATTTGTCCTACAGTTCAGATCTTCTGCACACTTTGGACCACACGATAAGTATTGGATTATTGGCTGAATTAGCCAGTTGAAGGGGACGCGACTTGACCGTTCCCCAACCACACGTTCCCATAGTCAGAAGCTATGTGGGGCCCACAAAGATGCCGGTAACAAATCCACTCCGTCCATTAGTTTGGCAAGACCACAATATGACAGGCATCCAAAAATCAGTCAGATATAATGTCATGCCCTGAAATTCGAGTACTTGAATAAGGTCTTCAGGACCTAAATCCCAAGATTCGTGAGTTATAATATACAATCCAGTTAATTCAATCAAATTCAATAAATATTCATCATCATCTAAAAGAAAATACAGCTGAAATGTTTATTAAATTCAACTCTTTTGATAGTTTTCTCTTTCTACGTTGAAATTTGAACATAAACTAAACTTAAATAATAAAAAAATGAATTGAATTAAAACTAAACCTAATTTTTTAGAAAATAAAGTTAATAGTAGAGGTCTGTCTGCTCGTAGTATTCCAGCTCTGCACCTGTGCCTTTTTTTAGTAGGATGAGCATAATAGCTCAGTAGGGTCATTTCTTACCCAAAATTTAACATGTTCAAATAATAATATCAATTTGATAACAATAAAGGAAAATAGAATACAGATAATGAAATTTAATAACAGAATTGTGAAAATGAGATGCATGTGATTTTTCCATGAATACTCATAACATTTATATCATTTCTTACAACACTGTACCCAAGAGGATGGTCACGTTGCATTAACGCCCATGCACTGGTACCTCATTGTGATGGACTCATTTATACGTTAGCTGGTCAGACTACTGCTCCAGTTGTACCTTTGACGTATGTCCGCGCACACAATTGTACTCATATACCGTACACAAATGAGACTTCAATGGATCCAGTAGGTTATAGGGTCTTTTACCCAAGGGACACGATTGCCCTACTTGTTAATTTTAGGGTCTTTCACCCAAGGGACACAATCGCCCTACTTGCTGATACAATTATATATATTTTTTCCTCACAATTAAATAATCAATAGAGAAGCATGAATAACATGAACAATTCTAAAATCAACAAAAATAAATAATATTTTAATAAATCAAATTTCTACACTATAATTCAGGTTCTATACGAGGTGCATAAATTCGATATTATTAAATTTTAGTTTCTGAAATTGTTGATTTCTATAATAGTGCTGGAAAATTTACAAGAACTCCTAAAAATGCTGAAATACCAATTTTTTCTCAAAATTTGAATTTTAAAATTTATTTACTTATTGGTAATGTAAATAATTTATTTTATTCGAAATTTAAATTCTTATTTATTAATTTATAAAAGTTTAGTTGTATCTTATATTTAAATTATTATTATTACTATTAATAATTTATTTTTATAACTTAAACTAAAGTTTAAATTAAAATAATAGTTAGAAGTTTGAATTAATATCATATTAAATTTAGACTTAATTAATTTAAGAAATCATACAAGTTAGAGTTCATAATACTTACCAGATAATTAAAATTTTGAATTATAATTAATTATTTTTAAAGCCTTCAAAGTCACCTTAAATTTAGATTTACATTAAGTTAATTCTTACAACAACAATAATAATAATAATAATAATTTTTAATTCTCAATTAGTATAATTAATATTAATTCTCAAATTCTAAAAAATTAAAATTTCATTTAACTGCTTGTCAACAATTTAATTGTAACCACTTTACTTTAAATTAAATTAACAAATCATTTTAATATCTGAAATTTCACTTGAGCTAGATTAATTTAATTAAATTAATTATTACTTATGAAATTAAGTACATATATTTTATCAAGGTTTAAAATTTACAATTTAATTTAAGTTATTGATTTTATTTTTTTTACTAAAAATAATTCTGAGTTAAATTCAACAATTCTGATATAAAATAATAAAATCTATCTGCATATACTATATTACATTTGACTTAAAAATTCATAACTTAATTTGAACATATTTTATTTTTAATAATTTACCTTTATATAAATGAATTTTAAAATTTAGGAATAACTCATTTTAATTTTAATATTAACAAATATTTTTATATATATATATAGAATTTCTAAATTAAAATGTAAACTTAGATAAATTGTTTATTTTATTCTGTAAATTTATTTTATTTATATATTTATATATATATATATATATATAATTTATTTCCACATTAAATATCAGAAATATATAAAATAGAAATTCATAAATGAGTAAGATTCCCTACATAATAATCAACTGACAATAATATTCCTATCAAAATTTTTGAATAAATAAGCATAATAATTAACTGAAAATGATAAACCTCAAGATAAGATCATCTACCTTAAAAGTCCGATGATCCGGCCCCGCTTTAATCTCTCTCTCTCTCTCTCTCTCTCTCTCTCTCTCTCTCTCTCTCTCTCTCTCGATCTATAGAGCTCTCTCTCTCCCCCTCTATTTTTGATTTGATTGTTTCCTTCATTTCTTCCTCTTCTTTTTTTTTTTTTTAATTTTTTTAATTTTTATTTTTATAAAGGGGTGCGTAATGGAATGGAAGAGAGGGGATTATCGGACGGTTTCATTTAGAGGGAGGGTTCGGCACCCATTACCGTATATAAAAAGGAATGAAGAATGGAGAAAGTGGTTTAGTCTACGTGCGAAAGATATACTTTTTATTTTTATTTTATTATTATTTTTTAAAGATATGGTGGGTCCCACTAATGATAATATAAATCTACTTCGTCCATCATCTCGGTCTGGCCAAGAGAAGATATAAGGTAAAAAATGACGCTGATCCAAAACTCAGGTGGGCCACACGCAAGCGGACGATGGGGTTAGTTCCACAAAAAAAAAAAAAAAAGGTTGTTACATCTAAAACTCAATTGGGTCATATCACAGGAAAATGTTAAAACAAAAACTTCCACCGCTGAATCCTTTCTTAAGCCGACCATAATGTTTACATGCCATTCAAACCATTCATAAGGTTATTACCACTCATATAAACTGTAAATACAAATATCATCTTAATATAAAACTTATATGGCCCCCCACAAAATCTCCAACGGTAAGTATTCAATCCCCTTATTTCGTGTTATGTGGCCCCCACCTAAGATTTGGATATGTGTGGTTTTTGGACTCCTTTGCTATTGTGGTCTTGTGAAACCGATGGACAGAATGGATTTAATGGATTTATTATGGACATATCTATGGGCCCCACATAGCTTCCTTCTATGAGAACTTCATGTTGCAGGGAGGCATTTTCCCCTTGGGCTGAAGGTCGGGCAGGTTAAACCCAACCGACCTGTTGTGACCGACTCTATGCTGGGTTGGGCTTAAAGAAAAAATACCATTTTTTTATTTTAATTGATTGCGACGTGAACACTCTACTTTAGGCATTTACAGAGACAAGGAATTTAAACATAAAAACATGAATACAAATATCCATAAAATCTGCTACTGCCGATATCCTTCAACGTCTCTCCATTGATTGAAGCCTACAAATCTCCAACCTTATCACCTCTACTGATTGAGGCCTTATCACCTCCACTGATTGAGGCCTTATCACCTCCACTGATTAAGGCCTTAATTGCTGAGCTGTGACGTGTGCTAATAGGGCTCAGGTAGGAGGTATCGGGTTCAATCTCGAGCTTGGATTATACAAACACCAATCTGATAAAACTTGGGTCGAGATAGGGTTAAGGTCTCGGATTCCCGACCCAACTTAAACCCAATCGACATATAAGTTATAAATTATAATTGAGTAGAGATCAGTTGTGTTGAAGGCATAAAAAATTCCACTGCGATCTCGGGTCTTGTTGGTCCACATCAATTCCTATAACTCAAGCTAACAAGATACGTCGGATTTCTCTCTCCCAAATAGATTGCATGCTACACCACGACTTTTAAATGAGTAGTTGTCCTATATTTTAGCTTGTTTGTTTAGAAAAAATAAAAGTTTTTACGATAAATAACTACAGATATAATTAATAAAATTATTAGTACAAAAAATAAAACATGTTTTGAAATATAATAGACTAATGTAATAACAAAAATATTAGCATGTATCCACCCGACCAACCTTTAGCATGTCCATAAAACTTGAAATTGTGAATGTATTGGTATTCTTTAGCATGTCCATAAAACTTGAATTTGTTCTTCTAAATTAACTTTAATATTTTGAATTCATGCACATATGTGATATTCGATAGGATGACTTTAATAAAGCAATTGAAATATATATCTTAACAAAAAATAAAAAATTTCAATGCTTGGGGCGAGCTACAAATATAAGGATTGCAAATGAGTGACTTACTAATGTGCTTTAACCACCAATTTAGATTATTAATGTTTGAACAGTTTGGATCATTTAGTTATGGCTTGTTTGGAATGTAGAATTAGGTGGGATTAGATATCTAGCATTCGAAATGACCAAAGGGATCGGATTAGTCAAGTATCATATCATCTAGCCCTAACAATAGATTTTGTGATTTATTAATATTATTATTATTTTATTTTATTTTGTGAATTTCAAAATCCAGTACATACCTGGGCACCACATTGATGGACATGTATTATCCATGCCGTCTATTAATATGCACCCTTTACCTGTGATATTCAAGTTGCATATATGTGCAGGTGATTGGCATTAGTTATGAAATCCAGTCCGTTGATTATAATTTCATGGTCCACCAAATGTAGGTTTCACTTAGGGCCTGTTTTGATTAAAGGTGTACACGAGTTAAGTTTGTGCCAAGATCGACTTGACTCGGCCACTAGTTGACCCTAGCTCAAACTTGGCTCGACTCGATCCTCGAGCCTAACTAGTCAGCTCGACTCGGTTCGGTTAGCAGCTTGGGTCAGTTCGAGCTGAGTTTGCCTATGCAGCATTTTCACAAACACATGGACTGCACATTCAAATTCTCACTGTATGTAAAACATCAGCAGCAGTTTTACAGGTATTTCATCAAACACCTTGTAGGCAATGTCAAAATCAAGAAAAAAAAAAAAGATATTTCTTTTATATACATACCTTCCTTGCACCAGCCAGCACTTCGTTGAGTCATTTCATCAAACACTTGGTGAGCAACATCAATATCAAAGTAACTGAGTCACCGAACTGGTTAGATCCGAGTTTGAATCGAGTTGGGGTTCGATCCGAGTGGGTTTAAAATTTTTTCGAGCTCAAAAAATCAGCTCAACTCGGCTCAAACTCAATTTCAAATTGAGTCGAATCGATCTTTTTCAAATCGAGTCGAGCGAGTGAACCGAGCTAACTTAGTTCGTGTACAGCCCTAGTTTTGATAATGAACTATTGCATAATGTGGTGCAAAACTAACATCATTGCATCTTATTTTTTATTGGATATCGTGACAGTTAAATCATGGCAATCTTTCAATTCGTGTGTTATAGTTTCGTAGGTCATACCATGATATATGTGTTATATTCACACCATCCATTCTTCTTAGGTGATCATTTTATGGAATAAGATAAAAAAATGAGGTGGATCCGGATAAAAAATGGACCACACTACATGAAGCAATTGAATTGAACCACTGCCAATACAAGCTTCTTGAGGTCACATAAGTATTGGATATTCCACATTTTTTAGGACATGACTTAAAATGAAATTGCGAAACGGATGGACACTGTGGGCATAATAATGGGATTTCACCACCTATGGGTACTCAAACCCTTGACTTGGTGTTGAAACTCCTTGGAGTCTACCACTGGAGCACGAGTAAGGACCCATTATTGTGGTTTACCCTTGACCAGGTACTAATAATCATTACTCATTTACCAGGTATTATAACACATTACAACAATGATCAGTAGTCCAAACACACTTAATACCTTATTTTTTTCAAAAGAAAATTTTGATCCCAAACATGGGTTTGGGCAGTCAAAATATCATGGTATATCAAAACATGCAATCATTGTGTAATAATAGTGTTAATTCCATCTAATATAATTTCATACCATTTACTCTCGCACTCTAATGGTCTGTTTGGCCAGGCGAATCCCAAGGGATTAGGAGGGATGGGATGGATTTTAAGGTAATGATGGCGGTGTCAATGGATTGGTTTAAGATCCATGGGATTGTTATATCCCAGGACAAGTTCACTGGGTCTGTTTGGCACGCCCGTCATATCTCGGGATTTTACCTTCCAATCGGTCCAACCAAGGGATGGGATCAATTTTAAGGTAATGATGGTGATGCCGGTGGATTGTTTTAAGATATATGGGATTGCTTATATCCTGGGACAAGTTCACCAGGTCTGTTTGGCTCGTCATGCATATCCCAGGAAATCGCGATCCCATCCCTCCTAATACCATGGGATTGGTCCGGCCAAACAGGCCTTAAGCGGGTTCACCTGTAATTTTAACAAGGTATCATAAGCATGTTATGCATATCACAAATTACTCATACAACTCTCCTATCTTTCTTATGCTAAAATAGGTATTTTACACTAATTGCTTTGTCGTTTAATGTCATAATGTAAAGAAAATGCATCTTCATTACGATTTTACTATTGTCAAACTAAACACAACATAATCGTCCAAAGCAAAGGTATTTTAGAGACTTAAGTAAATAAAATTTTAATCATTATGTTTTTCATCGCATTAATAGCAACACAATATATTTTAATAATGATTTGATATTATTGCAAAATGTTATTATTATGCTTTTAACACCGATAAACCAAATATGAGAATCAACAATTTAACATGAGCATTAAGAGAAAACCTAGTAAGTAATTTGTAATACTTGTGAATTTTTAAAAAATAAACCTTTCATTTTAGTTATTTTCATGTATCTTTGATTATTGGCGTCAAACTCAAAAAAAGGTGCATTTACACCCACTTACTTTTGAGGAGACTAGGCTTTAGATGGATTGCCAAGCAACAAGGTCACATGACCTAACATGAGCCAGCTGTAAAGGAAATTGGATCCTCTGCTTAACCAAAACAGGAATTTGGAAACCGATTTTTGATAAAGTTTGTACCTAGGATGCTAGGTAGGGCCATTGTGATGTTTGTGGGATATCAACCCCATCCATCCGTTTTGCAAGAACATTTTAGGTCATGCGACAGAAAATGAGATGGATCTAAAAACTCAAGTAAGCTGCGCGAGAGGGAACAATGGAGATTTAGTAGCGACAGTTGAAATATTTTTATGGCCACAAAAGTTGCGTGTAATGATAAATTTTTTATGTTTTCATTTTCTCCTTATAAACAGTTTGGATGGTGTATGAACATCAAGGTGGATTTCAGGAAAGTTTCTCCCAATGGGAATGACCTCATAAACAGTTTGGATGGTGTATGAACATCAAGGTGGGTTTCAGGAAACTTTCAACGGTAGAAAACTCTTTTCTTAATTTTTCCTCTGTATAGTCCACTTAAGTTTTGGATCCACGTGGCATTTTTAAAAATGACCTTCTAAACGAAGGAAACGGATTGGCTACTCCCCATGCCACCAGCCCTGTGGCCGGTGGTTGGTGCTTGTGGGCCCACCATGATGTATGTGTTTCATCCATTTTTACATATCATTTTAGGGTTTGATCTCAAGGATGGGAGGGATGTATGTAAATCTCAGTTGGATCACACCACAGGAAAACAATATTGATTGGATATCCACCATTAAAATCCTCCTAAGGCCTACTGTACTTCTTATTGAACATGTTGATTAGGTCATACAGACCAGACCCAGATGAAGGGAAAAAACAAAGATCAGCTTGATCCAAAACTTTTATAGCCCCCAAAAAGTTTTTAATGGTCAAAATTCATTCAACACTGTTTCCTGTAATGTGGTCGACTTGAGATTGGATATACTTCATTTTTTGTCTCACACCATAAAATGATCTAGAAAAATATATAGACGGCATAGATGAAACACATACTCACCATTGACTGGTGGCAAGGGGAGTAGCCAATCCGTTTTCCAAAACGGATGGACAGGATGGATTTCTAACAAACGTTAGGGTGGCCTCACCTACCGTCCTGTGAGGCCACTTTTTTTTTCCATACATTGTGATTGGTCCACGTTACTACTAATATTATCACCTGTTGCAGTATGATGCAGGCAAATTTCATTGCGCTAACACCATCAGATGCAGCTTCTATGCATGTGTCCAGATAATACAACTTAATATATGGATGCAAAATCCAACTCATCTATCAGATCAGACCTCGTGGTGATTCTTTGGCCACGACAACATGCAATTCCGCCCATCATGGGGCCAAAATATGAGAAGTAAATTGAAGGTTAATGAAACTTTAAGTAAGATTTTATAGCCGTCTATTGTTTTTTAAACCATGGCCCACTTGAAATATGGCTAAACGTTGTTAATCACAAGATAGACGGAGTGGATTTTGTATTGATGAGCTTCGTTAGCATGTATGGTGGAGGTGGAGTGGAGCTGCTCTACACACCCCCGTTGGATGGACGTGGATGAAGTGAGGCAGAGGTAACTGCATAGTGGGTGAGGCCCGGCTGTGGGGCCCACCTCAATGTATTTCTTCTATATCCACACCGTCCATCCTTTTTTCGGATCATTTTAGAATATGGTTCCAAAAATGAGGTAGATCAAAATCTCGGGTGGACCACACCACAGGAAAACAACGGTGATTTGCGCACTGTAATGTTTATTTTCCATCCAAGCTGTTGATAAGGTTACAACAGATCTGTATGGATGGAAAACATAAATAGCAGCTTGATCTAAAACTTATGTGGCCCCAAGAATTTTTGTAATGGTAGAAATTCAATATCTACTGTGTGGTCCACCTGAGATTGGATCTACCTCATTTTTGGTACCATGTTCTAAAATGTTCTGGAAAAACAGATGGACGGCGTGGATATACGACATATACATCAAAGTGGGCCCCACAGTCAGCGCCACACCTAATCGCACTCGTACAGAATAGAAACCCTGGGGAGATATTTCATGCTGGGACAGAATATAATCGTTAAAACGAATGCATTTATAAATGGTACATTTAAAAAAATAAATTCAATCCAAGCCGTCTAAATTGTGGAACGCACTTTAGATAGATAATACACATAAAATCAGAGACAATGAAAGGTAGAATTCTGATCTATGGACATTTGTTTCTTCATCATGGACCGTCAGATATACGCATCTAAACCGTCCATTACATGTTTTCATTTCACATAATTAAAAATCAGAATAAGTGTATCTTTTTTCTATGATACATATAAAATGGGATTCTCAGACTAGAAGGCTTACTTCTGAGTTAATTGCATGCTGAATATACAATTTAGTAGTGAGTGTGTATATCAACCATTACACTCAGCAGAGTATCAAAACCTTAATTTGAATTATCCAAAAAAGGGATCCCAAAAGTAAAAAAGCACGGTTAAGATATGGTTTCAAAGAGGAGAAAGAATCTCTATAAATGCCATACATACGGATTACGCTTATTTTCAAAGCTTTTGAAAAGGCCCCTCTCTCTCTCTCTCTCTCATAGGCCTCTCTCTCTCTCTCTCTCTGAAAGGCTCTCTCTCTGTCTCTCTTCTCTCTCTCCTTTTCTCTCTCTCAATGAGCAGTGCTTCAGTCAAAAGCAATAGCAGGCTTTCTTTAGCAATGGAGAGAACTGGCCAATGGTAAGTAAAGACAACTTCATGGGTTTTCTTTTGTGTGTATCTCTAATAAGTGATTTTTTTATTATATTTGAAAATATAAACATGGTTTGATTGATTTTGCTTTCTAATACTATGTTGATGGGAAAAAATGTTTTTTTTTTTTTTTTCTTATATTTGGAAAATTTTCATGTAACATGATTTTGAAATTCATGGAATTTTATTGAACTTTGTTGTCATGGGTTTTTAATTTTGCTCTCTCTCTCTCTCTCTCTCTCTCTCTCTCTCTCTCTCTCTCTCTCTCTCTCTCTCTCTCTCTCTCTCTCTCTCTCTCTCTCTCTCTGGGCAGTGCTTCAATGGCTGCCTCAGTCAAGAGCAATAGCAGGCTTTCTCTAGACATGGAGAGAAGTGGCCAATGGTAATTAAAGACAACTTCATGGGCTTTTTATTGTGTGTCTCTAGTATGTTTTTTTTTTTTTTTGAAATTTTTAGGATATTTGAAAATATAAATATGGTTTTGTTCTGTTTTTGCTTTATAATGTTATGTTGAATTGGAAAAAAAATGGGTTTCATGGAATATGCTTTTGAAATTCAGAGAATTTTATTGAACTTGTAGCCATGGAGTGATCTGGCAAAATGGTAATTAAAAAGAAAATCATGGCCTTTCTGTTTATTTATTGAATTCTGTTTTAGCATATTTGAAAAATAGGAAATGGGTTTGATGGAGTTTGCTTTTAATACCATATTTAAGAAATAAAATAAGGAGTTTTATTGATTTTTTTTTGTTCTTATGTTTGATTTTTTTTTTTTTTTTATGGTTTTTATTGAATTTTGTTTGTCTTATTTTCCTTAATATTTTTTGCAGGGTTTTTTCTCAAGAGATTCCAACAGATGTAGTAGTGGAAGTTGGGGAGGCCATTTTCTCTCTACATAAGGTAAATTTTCATATGATCCAGACTGTTAATGTTGTGGGGCCCGTTGAATATGGGGGATGGCCCAAAATTCATCAAGATTGGAAGATCCTAGCCATCGGTTCTGTCCTTTTCTAGGGAATGTTTCTGAATTGGGTTTGGAACCTCTAATCTTGGTGATTTCTGGGTTATTTCCCATACACACAAGGATCACAAAATCAACGGTCTGGATGACAATACTTGGCAATGATATCATTATATGTGGATGGGAAATACATGTAATTCGCTCGAGAGAGACTGAAGAGGCAATTCGTGGCGTGAATATGAGATCTGGGCCATTCATCAGGTGGGTCCCATCTTTGGCATGGCGTGTCCCATCTGATGAGTGGATAACGCAGGGATGGACGTGATGAGGTCGATCATCGTCTTCCTCAAGTGGATAATTACTCGAGCTTCTCTGGATTCCTTACAGATATTCTTCAAACTTAAGAAGTTCCATAATCAAACTCCCTAACTTAGTATAAATAATAAATTTATTATTTATAGAAGGTCATAATTTCTACTAGATTTCATAGTTTTCTGTCAAAAATAGTGTCCCATTTGGCCTAACCACCTTATTATTTAAGTCATTTTCATGTCGGGCACAACTCCTAAACTCAAAGGATGAAGAGTAATGATTGAATTAAAACTTACTATAAATACTAAAAACGAAATTAAAATGGATTTTCGACCGTCGATCTAATAGAATCTTACAAATTCAGCATGGGCAACCCAGCATAGCCGGGTTGGCTGGCTAAAGTAGCTTCTCCTACCCAAAATCATACATGGTGCATCGAATAACTCATTCCGGTTTGCAAGATATCCCTGTTTTAAGGTTTTAATAGTCTGGATCACTTTCGCCTCCAATCAGGCCTCTTGTGGTCCATCTTGGCCACGAAATTGTCAGTGACCCATTCTACATGACCATATATATATAACAACATTAACTTATTCGTTTCTAACATATTTATTTATTTTTTACTGGGACAGTTCATGCTCGTCGCTAAGAGTGGATACATCAGAAATCTGATCATGGAATCCGATCAACCCGATCTGACCCGTATCGAGCTTCCAGGTGTTCCTGGTGGGCCTGAGATCTTTGAGAAGGCGGCTAAATTCTGTTACGGCGTCAACTTCGAGATAACCGTCCACAACGTAGCGGCCCTCCGATGCGCCGCGGAATATCTCGGGATGACGGAGAAATATGGTGAAGGGAATCTCGCTAATCGGACGGAGGAATTCCTTGCATGCGTCGGCTTGACGAGCTTAGCGAACACCGTCGCCGTTTTGAAATCTTGTGAGAGTTTGCTTCCGATGGCCGAAGAGCTGAAGATCGTGCAAAGATGCATAGATACTGCAAGTATTAAGGTCCATACATTTTCTTATTATTTTAGAATATTATCTGGAAATGATTTTTTTTTTTCAGTAGCATTGATAATTTAATTATGCTGTGTTTGTTATTTAAATGCAATTGTATATGTATTTAAAAAAATCATATGCTTAAAAACAATTTTAGGCCGGTTAGACAATCGTTTCACTTCACATAATCATCCTAATAGACCATAACAGTGTAGGACGCCTGTTTTATACATCACAACAAATCTCCTTGGGCCCACCATGTTATATATGTGAAATTCATACCATTCATTTTATTATAACCAAGGTATTTCGTAATGGTAACGGTGGGCATAACGACTAGCACTTGTAATGGACCCATGATGGATTGTTGCGGTTTGTACAAAAGGCGTAATGGCTTTTATGGGGGCTATAATGGCGGAGTCATTTTTTTCCGCAATAGTCATTATAGTTGTTAGGATCCCGTGACTTATAATGGTTGCCACCATTACCTTTACGTAACGGCTTTTACGGCTTCATAATTGTTATTAAGGCACACCATATTAATAATCCTTATATTCCCTATATGTATGGGCAATTCATATGAAATAGTGTAAAATTGGGCCTAAAACCTCTTCAGATCATGTCTTGAGGCCTACCTGAGCTTTTTATCAAGTTGGTTTTTCTATCTTTTATGCGGGTGATTCATACCTGATGAATGGAAAATGTTTAATGAAATATAGACACCAAGGTAACCATAGTTTAAAAACTTGAAAACTCAATTTAATATCCAACTGGGCTGTGTTGACTCGAAGGTTTGATCGAGTCAATATTTAATAATAATAAAATAAAATATTAGTGATAGTAATAAAAATTTACAATGGAAAATAAGTAAACTATCAAAATACAACATCTGCATGCAGCCGTTAAGGCGCTGTTTTCTTCGAAACAGCGAGTTTCTCATTGACTCGGCTCTAAAACTCACCGAGTCAAGTCAACGAGTTTTAGAACCCAGTCTCTGACCAAAGGTTCTTTGAACTAGCCATGAAATGGGCTTTCATTGACACCACTCACATTTCACACGTGATCTCATTCTCTGCGAACCCACTATTCAACTATCACATGCACATCCCAAAAGGGCAAACCAGGTTGGTTGACTTGAAGGCTTGACCGAAGGGTTGACTCGAAGGCCTGATCGAGTCTTCACACCACTCGACTCGATATTTAATAATAAAAAAATAAAATATTAGTGGTAGTAATAAACTTACAATGAAAAATAAGTAAAATATCAAAATACAACGTTGGCATGCAGCGGTTAAGGTCTGTTTTCATAGAAAAGTTGAGGGTTGCTTGACCGAGTTTCTCTCTGACTCGGCTTAAAAACTCACTGAGTTGAATCAGCGAGTTAAAGAAACCTGTCTCTAACGAAAGGTTCTTTGAACTAGCCATGAAATGGGTTCTCTTTGACACCACTTACATTTCACACGTGATCTCATTCTCTGCGAACCCGCTATTCAACTATCACATGCACATACATCCCAAAAGGGCAAACCAGGTTGGTTGACTTGATGGCCTCATCGACGGGTTGACTTGGAGGCTTGATCGAGTCTTCACCCCATTCGACTCGATATTTAATAGTTATAAAATAAAATTTTAGTGATAGTAACAAACATTTACACTGAAAAATAAGTAAAATATCATAATACAACATCTGCATGCAGTCGTTAAGGCGCTGTTTTCTTAGAAAAGTTGAGGGTTGTCACTCTGAAAAGCGAGTTTCTCACTGACTCGGTTCTAAAACTCACTGAGTCAAGAACCCTGTCTCTAACGAAAGGTTCTTTGAACTAGCCATGAAATGGGTTTTCATTGACACCACTCACATTTCACACGTGATCTCATTCTCTAAGAACCCGCTGTCCAACTATCACATGCACATCCCACCCAAAAGGGCAAACCAGGTTGGGTTGACTCGAAGGCCTGATCAACAGGTTGACTCGAAGGTCTGTTCAATTCTTCACACCACTCGACTCGATATTTTATAGTAATAAAATAAAATTTTAGTGGTAGTGGTAAAAATTTATAACTTAAAATAAATGAAATATCAAAATACAACATCTGCATGCAGCCACTTAAGGCACTGTTTTCAAAGAAAAGTTGAGGGTAGCTCGACTGAGTTTCTCACTGACTCGGCTCTAAAACTCACTGAGTTGAGTCAGCGAGTTAAAAGAACCCTGTCTCTAATTAAAGGTTCTTTGAACTAGCCATGAAATGGGCTCTCATGGACACCACTCACATTTCACACGTATCTCATTCCCTGCTAAACCGCTATTCAACTATCACATGCACAATATTGCCCAAAAGGGAAAACAAGAAAAGTAGGGTGCATGTGATTTTGTTAAACTACAAATGATTTTCTTCTAATGAAATGTTGGGATTTAAATACAGTTTGGACTAAAAAACATAGTGAAAAAAATTACATACACAAAGAAATGCCCTCTTGAGAACTGGCTTTCATGAAAATTCACGAGAACTTTCGATACATTATGTGAGCATAAAATCCTGATGGTCTACTAGAGAAGTCATCTCATGAACTCTTAGGGCTAACTTTATGGCTTGATGCAAAAATCTGGTGAGCTATAGTAAAGTGAGAAGCAAATCAAGGGCTCCGGGCTTCTACTTTGCTATGACTCACCATATTGTTCAATCAGTAAAATCCTTCTTTTTAATAAAACCTATCTTGTGTGTGTGGGAAAAGGTTCTATTCGGTCGAACTCATGGGAACTTTCCATGAGGTCAAACTGTGTGGGCCCCACCATGATGCATGTCGAACATCAACACCGTTCATTTGATGGTTCCCCTTTAAATTATGAGATATCTCAAAAATCAGCCGTATACAGAATTCAGGTGGGTCATACCATCTAAAATCATGTGAATACATGCTTAAAACATTAAAAGCACTTGGTGGGGCTCACCTGAAATTTGGATGCGTCTGAAACTTAGTCTGACCCCTCATCCAAGTGGGACACACATAATAGATGGGCTGGATTTGTGAACCACATCTCGGTGGGCTCAAAAAATGATTATGAATATCTTAATGGAAGGTAACCCCTCTCAACTTTTGTATATGGTGTGGCCCACACTAATCACGAATTGACTTTATTTTTAAACCCTAGACCCATCATGTAATGGTGCATCTGACTGATAGGGTAGATGTTCGACACGCATCACGGTGGGCCCACACAACTCAGACCTCATGGGAAGTTCTCGACCGCATAGAATAGAACCTTTTCCATATATATATATATGTGTGTGTGTGTGTGTGTGTGTGTGTGTGCGCGCGCGCGTGCGTGCGTTTTAAATGTTGAATTAATTATATGAGTTCTTTGAAAATACATAGTTTAAAACCTATTTTTCTTATGGTTGCAACAAGGTTCACTTTGCATTGGAAGTCTTTCGTTGCATGTTAGTAAAACTTCATTATTATTATTATTATTATTGCAGGCATGCAATGAGGCGAATTTCCCAACCCGTTCACCTCCGGAGTGGTGGACAAAAGAGCTATCGATTCTCGACATAGCCTTCTTCAGGAAACTCCTCACCTCCATGAAATCACGCAACACCAAGACCCAAACCATAGTATCCGCATTGATTACCTACTCCGAGCAATCACTACGTGAGCTCGTCCGCGACCACACTGGCAATGGCACTAGCACTTCCTACGCCGACCCCGGCGACGCCAATCTCCGAAAACACCAAAAGAACATTCTAGAATCAATAATCAGTCTCTTACCATCCGATAAGGCTTCATTCCCAATCAACTTCCTATGTTGTCTTCTACGTGCCGCCATCTTCTTGAACACGTCCTTAAATTGCAAGAACGAGCTTGAGAAGCGAATATCCGCAATCTTGGAGCATGTGACTGTGGCTGATCTTTTGGTGTTGTCATTTACATATGATGGGGAGCGGCTGTTTGATTTAGATAGTGTGAGGAGAATTATATTTGGGTTTGTGGAGAAGGAGCGGAATGCTGGAGTATTCAACGGTGGAGATTATGGCGAGAAGGGGTGTTGGACTGTGGCCATGCAGAAGGTGGCGAAGACGACGGATGCCTACCTTGCGGAGATTGCAACGGACACCGATCTCAGCATATCGAAGTTTACTGGGATTGCGGTGATCGTCCCAAAAGGAGCGAGGAAAGTGGATGATGATCTCTATCGAGCCATTGATATCTACTTGAAGGTAATGACTAATGATCTACATCGTTTATTTGTTATCGTGATTTATGTAGCACTCTTGAATTTCATGTTCTTCAGCCTGGAATGAGATTGTTCAACTAATCTGATTTTGTGACTGCAGGTTCCACAATTTAGTTATTTTAATTTGAGTTAATGCATGGAAAGTGTTCAGTTTCTGAATGCTTGTGTATCAAGTGTCATTCTATTCCGAGTATCAAATAACTCAGTATTGAGCTGTACACGAGTCTAGTTAGCTCGGTCAGCTCGCTCGACTGGACTCGGAAAAGCTCAACTCGTGTCGGTTCGAAATTGGATTTGGACCGAGTGGACTGGTTTTTGGAGCTCGAAAATTTTTCAAGCCGAGTTCGAGCTTGCCTGAGCTCGAATCGGCTTGGTGACTTGGTTATTTTGGTACTGACGTTGCTCGCCAAGTGTTTGATGAAATGACTCAGCGAAGTGTTGTTTTGAGTGCAAACATTCTCCATGAGATCTGCTGGTGGCATGGAAGGAATGGATACGAATTAAAATCACTAAAAAAAATTTACATTAAAAAACTACCATCATATCTTGATTTTGATATTGCCCGCCAAGTATTTGATGAAATACCTGTAAACTCCTGTTATTGTTTTGCATTCGATGAGAAATTGAAGATGCAATGTATGTGTTTGAGAAAATGTCGCACAAGCTTGAACTCAACTTGAACTAGCCTGAGTTGCTTACTGAACCGAGCCAAGCCGGCTAGTCAGGCTCGAGGACCAAGCCGAGCCGAATTCGAGCTAAGGTTAGCTACTAGTTGAGTTGTGCCAAGCTCGACTCGGTTCGACTCGTGTGCATCTTCAAAATATCAAATAACTCAGTAGTAATAATAGTTAGAAAATGTTGTTTATATATCTAATTAATTTGATTGATTTTCAGGCCCACCCGGGTCTCGACGAGATCGAGCGCGAGAAAGTGTGCAGTGTGATGGACCCGCTAAAGCTCTCCTATGAGGCCCGCGTGCACGCATCACAAAACAAGCGATTACCGGTCCAGATTGTGCTCCACGCTCTCTACTACGATCAGCTCAAGTTGAGAAGTGGTGTCGAAGATAAGACCAGGACGCCGGATGCCACGACGACCAGGAAGCAGATACAGGCAGACACAGCCCTCATCAGAGAGAACGAGGCCCTCCGAATGGAGTTGATGAAGATGAAGATGTATGTGACAGATATTCAGAAGAACAATGGTGGGCAATCCAAGTTATCGAAACGGCCCACCTTCTTCTCGTCGGTTTCGAAGACTCTGGGGAAGCTGAATCCATTCAGGCATGGGTCGAAGGACACATCGAACATCGACGACGGTGCGGATGGTGTGGATGTGACGAAACCACGACGTCGGAGATTTTCAATCTCTTAATTTGTTTTGTGTGTACAGATTTCTTAATTAGTGTTTGCTTGTGTGATTTTTTTTGTTGAGAGTGATTGAGTTTGCTGTGGAAAGTCTACTGAATTAGTGCAATATTTCGAATTTTATTGTATTACCTTTGTTTGATTAGATCAAAATCATAATGTTACTCATGGAGAACATGAGTGTGATCCATGTGGGCCCACCTATGATCAGTGTGAACTATTGATAAGATGGGTCCTCTCCATGGATTGCACATGGGCCTGAACTCACGCTGGTTGATTAATCACAGCCGTAGAAATGAGGGCATGCCAAGTGGACCATTGAATCATGGTTATAAAGGACAGGCCTGATTGGCATGGTCATAAAGGGCATGTTGACCCTGTCACCTTGCACAATGATAACCCAACATTATTTGATTAGGTCATGTGCTGCTGTCAAATGGAAGTTTGGTACCTGACTTAAGAACTTTCAAATATACTCTTTGCAGGCTCTATTTTGGCAGGGGGCTTGATATAACATCTTTCAAACATAATCCATATAGGCTTTATTTCTGACAGCAATGCGCGACCCAATCAAATTTAGCCTCCTAATAAGCCCCACCATGTGGTGATGGGATGCACCAAAATCAAAGCTATCTCATAATTAAGAAGGCCATGCCACAAAAAATTAGACTATTACCCAAAAACCTTCAAATTAATTCATTTGATGAAACACATCATGGTTGGATTAGCTTGAATTTTGAAGTGTCCCACTTAACACATCTAACTTTAATGTAATCAAAAGGTTCATAAGGTAATGGGTAAATAATGACTAAGCCAGCAATAACTCAAACTTGCACCTGCACCCATTTACTTACATCCATGCGAGGCCATGTTGTGACAACATCAACTATTGTCAAGCTTAGATGGACTATTTCCACTCTTATGTTCCAAGCAGGTGGCATATTTATGGGAAAGATGGCATGGCACTACATATCACGGTTCTTCCACACCTAGCTTCTAGGGTCACCAGTAGGTCAGATTTGCGCAAATCTGTTAGTACCTATACTTGGGCTAACTAGGTTCATGTCTTCTTTATTTGTTCTAATAAAGGGATAGCAGAAAATTGGATTAAAACAAATAAAAAATAGTAAGGAAGTAATTTGGAGAGATGAGGCACATTACAACCATTGTTGTAAAGACATATGTGCCCCCACAAGTTAAAACCTAAATGCATTGGGTCTCAATAACTCTGCTCTGAGATACAACAATTCTTCTCTATGATAAACGACTTTGACTAGGTGCATGTGTAATCTTAGCTACACGAATCCAAGCTTGCTCATACCGATTTGCCCAAAGAAAGATCGTAGAGAAAAACCTAAAGAAAGAACCAGAGAAAGAAGAGATAGATGTGTTTCGGTACAAAACCCAAGCTTGCTCTAGGTGCATGCGGGCAGTGCAATAAATACATGTCAGCACATGTCAAGTCATTAAATATTTTGCTAGTGCATAACAACTATCTCCACATGTGCATGATCACCACATCACTCATGCAGATAAAAGAAAAAATGCTTGATCAAAGACACGTCGCAACGCATCGCATCATGCCTTATCACAACCGCGGCTACTGGCCGTGCACATGTGGGAGGTTGCACTCAAGCCATGCTTTTGATTTCTAATACAAACAACAGGTAAAGAATTCTAATATAAAGGCTTAAAATTCTCATCTTCTCCAAGTATTTTGCTCTAAGAACAACGTCATGCGGTGTCACGCCCCAGACTCGGTAATCGGACTCACAAGGAACCCGATGGCAGGTTCTAGCCGCAACCGAAGCAAACACCAGAAAATGGGCCTGAAGATGGAGCAGCTGGCGGTGTTGATGACAATGAAGGAGCTGCTGTCTGAGCCGCAGGATGCCGAAACTCTGATCTGTCTCTCCATCTCTGATGACGGTGCTGTCTGGAACTGCCGGTTGACGCTCTCCTCTTTCGGTCTCCACCGAAACTCTACTCTCTCGATCTCTGTGTCATAGCCCAGTCCTCCTCATAAACTAGTGCCCGATGCACAACCTGGTCGAATGTCTCTAATCAATGCCCCACCACACGACTGCGAAGGGCAGGACGCAAACCAGTCACAAAACGACGGGCCCTCATCTTCTCATCGCTGGTGAGATGAGGAGCAAATCTAGACAAGGCCAAGAAACGGGCCTCATACTGAGATACAGACAAATCACCTTGCACTAAGGCCTCAAACTCGATGGCCCGCTGGATCTAAACATGCTCAGGGAAGAACGTCTGGTCGAAACGGACCACGAACTCCTCCCACGTCCAAACGAACTAAGGTTCGACCATCCTAGATACAGATGACCACCAATGACGGGCCTCACCCTGAAGAATATAGGTCGCAAGGGATACTCTCTGACCCGCAGGGCACTGTATAGTGTCAAAAATCCTCGCAACCTCAGTGCGCCACGCCTCAGCGGCAGAAGGGTCAGGGTCACCACTAAACCTCGGGGGATCATGCTGCCAGAACTCTCAAGCTATCGCACCATCTAGTGGTAAATTCAACTGCTCAGAAACCTCGACTGTAGCTGGCTGACGAGTCTGCAATGCGGTGGCAACAAGCTGCATCAACTGCTGGAAATGCTCAGCTCATATAGGTACTGTCAAAAAGGCAAGGGCGACACACGCCTCGGGGGGAGGCACGGGTGCGGCTGGCGAACCAGGAGCCTCCGAAACCAGAACAGCAGACTGAAAAAGGGGAATAGGTGGGGGAACCGGAGCAACTGGAGCCTCTGTAACCGGAACAGCAGGTTGATGAGGGGGGATATGTGAGGAAACTGGAGCAACTGGAGGTACGGGTGCTACGGGCACAACTGGGGGAGCAGGCCTGATCGGGATCTCAGGAATCAGATTCTCAACAACAGGAGCAGGATGTACTCGAATAGGACGGGTAATTCAGGCGCCTCATCCACGGGCACCACGACCACGGGTGCCACGACCACGGGCGCCACGTCCACGCGGCATCGTCTACAAAACAACAACGATGCTAGGAATTAGGACTATCACAGGCTCAATACGAAGCAAAAGGAAAGGTCTCGGGACACTACTTGTCTTATGACATATGATGTCACCTCGAGTTATTTCAAAATTACTTGCTATGGTCTAATACCAACTCCTGTCACGCCCCAGACTCGGTAACCGGACTCACAAGGAACCCGATGATCGGTTCTGACCATAATAACCTTCATAGTACCCCATTCTCGGCTCCTGATGCAGGTTCCGATCCTGGGATCCCACAAGGAGGATTTCTGAAACAATATAATCATTCCAATACGAGCATCCCCAATATCACAGCAAGTATATCTGAGAATAACAAAAGCACACATCACAAAAGCCACTAAGAATTTGAACTTTTACAAGTATCCATAAGGTCCAAAAGGACATACATAAGATAACAGAAGAAATAAGGAAGAGGATCTGCAACATTGGGTCTTCGGCTCGCACACCTATCCAACCGACTACATGACAGTGGGAGTCGCGACCTAACGGTATAAGGCCCTCGTGCGCTCATATATTCCACCCGATCACGGCGCTGGAGCAGATCATTGGTACCATGGAAGTTTTGAGAATTTCACTCATGGGCATCCTATGCACCCGGTATGCTCAAGTAACATTTTCGGTGTCCAAACATGGTCATCCATGATGTATCTATGGAGGCTACAGCCCTGATGAAGTAAGGGCGATAATGCTCATATGTTATGCAATGCCAGATGCATGAATCACACAATCAACCGTGCATCAATTCCAAGCATCCAACGTGCTCAAGAGGGAATACTACGTCCATCGGAGAAGGTAACATACAATGCCTAATGGCACAATATGACTACACACACAGTGTCAACCAAGCATACAATGATGTACCTGGGTCATGAGGATGAATTTAATCACACTATATAGCGATATACAATGTATATTACATTCCTCCTATCCAAGAAGGAACCAAGACTAGGTACTTAGACAATATCCTTAAGGAAATTCAACTTCTAGTGGGGGCCCATTTACCTGGGGTAGCCCACAAGACTAAGTATACAAGCTACGGGTCTAAGTAATATAGAAATGAGTCTAGCAAGAGTCTAAGATGATTATCCAATCACTCTTAAATACAACCGGGCCTAGAGGGTCCATAATGGAGACATTTAACCGTCATTCCCCAAGAAGGCATATCAACCATATATGCACAGAAATCCAAGGCTTATAGAAGGATAAATAAAGGATAACCACATATATATTCCTTATAATAGGCCATAAAAAGATATAATACTACTTCTAAAACATGGGCCCCAAGGGAAATTAAGGCCTAAGGCTCAATTCCCAATGGCCATAGAATCCATGCATTAAGTTGGACTTGGTGGGCAACCCGCGTACACAATATACGGCTCAAAAATAAGTTTAAGTTTGGATGAAATGGGTTCAACTACATCAGCCCAATAACTAGCAATTTAAGTGGGCAACCAAGGATCCAATACTATCCTTATCTTAGCCTACAAGTCCATCAAAATGGTGGAAGTTAGCCCAATATATGGTTATGCCAAGCTGGGACGTCTCATCCCACTCTGGGCCCATGGGATGCCCCAAGGATCTGATCTAAGATGGGGTCCTCATGTGATCACTAAGGGTGACCCAAAAGAATGCACTGATTAAGCCCAAAGATTATAAGAAAACATAAGCATGTAACACGTACACAAATTCTCAATATGGTGAGCCCCACAACCAAATAAAGTTTTAAACATACAATTGTACATTTAAAGCCCTTTGATAAACTTTTGGCCCGTTTGACTTCCTGGACCTGCTAAGGTCCAGAAATTAGTTAATTATGTGGAAATAATCTCATGAAGGCCAACTATACTCACTAGGAGACCCCCACCAGATGGAGAGTGTGTATATATCATGAAAAGATCAAGTGGGCCTGCTACTGGATTGTGAATCTAGTAGCAACCCAAGGCAAAGAGTGCTTTTATGATCAGGCGATCCAAGGCTTGAATGGCCTGGACCAAACATGCGTTAAGGTAGGCTCCACATACATTCACCTTAAGCCTCAAACAAATGGCTTAGGGCCTATGGTGGGCCTTTAACCATCCATAGAAGAACCCATAGGCCTACTTTAGGACTACCCAGGAGGACATCCAACCTTAACTGGTTCCCAAGAAGTAGCTCGCCATTACTCGAACATGAACTAAGACCCAAGGCCTAAGGCAATCCATGGCCTAGTGGGCTTATACTCAAAGCCCAACACATAGGCAATATGGTGGGCCCTCAAGCAAGGTTGGGCCTAACCATAAAGATCATAAGTCCACTCATTATGGTGGGCCTAATGGGCATCCCATTATTCTAACATATGGGTGTCCTTATATTTAAAACAAGTAAGTTGTGCTTCACATCTTGGCCCAAGTATGGTTTACTTTAATGGGCAAGCAAGGGCCCAACTACTTGAGTATTTTGGCCCTTAAAACTCATCACAATAGTATATTAAATATAGGCCCAAAGGTCAAGGGTCTATCAAAAAAGTTTCAAGACATTGGGCCTAGGAAACCCAACAGCCAACTATGAATATTGTTCTAATAAAACCCATTTAAGGTGGGCCTTAAGAGTGAACTAATTAAGCCCAAAAATCCAATGAAGATAGGGCAAGATATGTGTAATAATATCCCCAAATCTGGTGGGCCATGCTGCCCCCAAAACATACATTTGTGGGTAGCAAACTTGGGTCAAATGCTGAAATTCCAACCCACCCACTATCTGGGCTTACTGGAAATTCAATAAATTTTATTTATAGTATATTTATTTCCCTGATGGCCCACACACATCACTGTGGGCCCCACCAGATGAGAGGAGAAATATACAACACATATATTCAAGTGGGTCATGCCGTTGGAATGCAAGCCCAGCAGCCCAAGGTAAGGGCGTCCCATGATGGATAGTCATACGTGTTCACACCCCAAGTGAGGGGTTGTGATGTAGTAATAAACTCGGTAAGACCGAGGTCAAATCCCAAGGGACTGATACCTGTACATTTTCTGAAACTAAGTAGAACTAGAATTAGACTAAGATGAAATCTAAATCGATTGTAATTTGAGGAATAATGGTGAAATATTAAACTAAAATATGTAGAATTCAAAGATAGGGAACTAGGGTGCCAAGGATCCACTTGTAGAGATCAGGGAGATCTTATACTTGATTTAAGAACTCAATTGGACTTAGAGTCCCATCTTTATCCAGTTGAAGAATGTAACCATGAAAATCAAACTGAACTTACTTGATATAGTTTTCAAGAGATGAAAGGTATATGAATTAGAATGGATTCCACACCAAACCATGCCTAGGAGACAAAGTAAACAACAAAATTAAACTAATTACTAATCAATCAACAATGTATGAAGGTTAGGAAGGGTACCGTCATCCAACCATGCCCAGGAGACGATGGTGAACAATAGGGCTTCCTGACGTCATAAACATAAAAAGGAAAAGAACATGCTCAAAACCATTGCAGACCCATTGTAATTTCAGTCACAACAGACCATTAAAGACTAGAAGCATTCCTTATAATCAAACCAGAATTAAATCAGTTCGGCATGAATCAAAGTCGTAGAAGCTCCCATCACGCCACAAGCTTAACCTCTTAGCCCTAGCTAAGAGGTTTAGCCCGACATGGGGAGGCTAAACATCTCTCAAATAAAAATAAAAATAAAACATATAATGAATAAAATAAAACTCAAAGATTGCTCTCTATCTCTCTCTTTATGTTGTCTTCACCATGCTCCAACCTGTTGTCCCGCTCTGCTCTCCACTCTTTCTATTTTTATAGAGGAGTAAAGTCGGTTGGCTGTGTGTAAGTCGGCTAGAAGATACGTATAACGTGCGTAACGTGTACGCAAGGCAAAAGAAAGCCTTCTTTTGACAAGTTGAAAGAGCATACTCCTCTCTCTCTTTCTTCAAGAAAATGACCCTCTCTTGGGAAGTTTTGGCTTGCCTACAAGATGAACAGGCTGGATCTCTTCATCGGCCATCGTGGTGGCCCATCTGGATCGACAGATCTGGCTGCAGAACAGAGCTTATGCAGCTCTGTTCGCGCTGGTGAGATGGTGGGGCCTAGGATCGGTGCCAGACAGGAAATCTAGTCCGACCATTATGTTCCCCTCGAAAAACCGTTCGGTAATGGTGGTTTTTCAGTGAAATCGGTGTGGTCCACAAGATCTTCTACTCCGTCGTCCATCCTGTGTTTAACGGCTGGGAAAGTGAAGACGCTTGCATGGTGGAAAACGGACACCTAGGAGTTGGTCTTGGCCGTTTCCTGAGACAATTGAATGGTCCGGATTATCGAAACGGGTGAAGAGTGGGGCCCACAACGATCATCCGGCGAAAACAGCGTCAGACGCTGTTTGGATCCTGGTAGGAGTCGAGTCAGCCCAGCTTTGACTGGGCTGACCGTCCGATGCGGCGCGGCTAGTGTGCGTGCTATGTACATGCATCGCAGGTGTGGATCCCTCGGTGATGTATTCGAGAGATCCGTTCTATCCAAATGTTTTGTCGCCCCATTTAAGGGGTTGAAACCAAATTTGGAGCATATCCAGATATCAGGCAGGCCTCAAATCGAGAATTTATGGGCTGATCTGTCCGTTAGGCCACTTTCACAGGGATCTGAGGGCTGAAATTCGACGTGTACGGTTAATTTATGGTCCTCAGGCCACATAAAAAGTTTCGAGCCAAACGGATGGTAAGAACCTTGTGATTTTACATTCTGGACGTCTTTCAGGCCACTTGAGCTTCAGTTTATCCGTTTTCTTGGATCTCTGGCAGGTGAATTCTTCGATCTTGGTCCCCTAGAGTCCGTCCCTTGCCTTGGTGTCTTCAGATTATTAAATCCATACTTTTTAGCAACTTTTTACCATCCATGCTCTCAAATACACCTTACATCACAAACACGATTAAAACCGGGCGTTAAACAGTATCATGTTTGTAAATCCAGGTAATAAATGGGGTTTAATATGAAATATTTGATCCTCAACAATACGGGCCTAGGTATTTGGCCTAAGGTTGCTACCCACAAATGTATGTTTTTTATTGATTGAATGGCGGGTGATATTGAGAGAGGGTTCCATTTGCCTTTATAACAAGGATGATTGAATGATGGGTGACATTGAGAGAGTTCATTTGGCCTTTATGACAATGTTAATTGTATATATGTCGACATTGAGTAAGGGTTTCATGGGAGATCATACCTTAACTTGTATAATGGCATTACATCATGTTATTTGTTTATCACGTCTTTTTCACGTTTACTTCGAAATTAATGACATCCTTAACCCTCATCTTGAGTTGTATTTCCATTGTGCATGTGTTATCTTAACTGTTTATTTTGTTATATGTTATGTCGTTTTTTAATTTTCGTTCTCTAGTCTATAAAGAACTCGTGGTGGAAATGATTTTTAGTAGACTTTTGGCTCACCAAATTAACAACATGGGGGGGCTTTTAGAGTGAAGAAGGGCTAAGGAGGAAACATATTTAGATAGTTGTTTTCTTTAAATTTTAGTTAATAGTTATTTTTTGAAGCATTAATGTAATAAACTTAGCATGGAGAGTTGAAACGAGAAGTAGAAGTAGTGGATAGTCGAACTTATATTTTATGGATTTAAGTTTTAAAGTTTAAATTTAAATTGATTATAGTTTGGACAATTTAAAATATAGTGTGGTTTGAATATACGATGACTTGAATGTTAATATTGATCTAAGAGTGCATAAAACTTAGTTCACACTTTGGAACTTGGGATTTGAGTTACTGTACGTGGGTTTCGAACTTCGGGATGTGAAAATTGATAAACTTGAGGGTTGTAAAATAAAATTTCATCTTCTATTGCCATCTTTTAAAATTATTTTCATTGAAGATCTCGATTCTAGGATTTGAAAAAACAATTGTCATAAAAAATGAGATTTTTGAAGAAAAAAAATTGTTTTTAAATTATTAGTTCTAATAAAAAGATATAGCATAAAATCTAATTAAAACAAAGAAAAAATAGTAAATAAGTAATCTGGAGAGCCGGGGCACGTTACAATCATTGTCTCAAAGATAAATATATTCCAACAAATAAAAACTTCAGTACTAGGTCCCATTAACTCTGCCCTTAGGATACAACAATTTTTCTTTATAATGAACAACTTCAATTAAGTGCACATGTAATCTCAACGCCAACCCAAACTCACTTGTATGAGGAAGAACCAAATAATGAAGAACAAAAAAGAAAAAAAGAAAAAGAAAAAGAGAAATGTTTTCGATATAAAAGTATGAGAAATGAGTTTTTTTTTTTTTTTTTTTAAGATAACTAAAACATAACCATTGGGTTTGTCACTGCATGAAGGCTCTTTGTCCACATGTGCATACAAAAAAAATATATATATCCGATCAAAGACATACCATACCACACTACATCACAACCAAGCTCGTGATGCGCACACATGTGCAATGTTACATTCATGGCATACTCTTGATTCTCCTTACAAACAATAGGTAGATTGTTCTAATATTAAAGCTTGAAATTTTTTATTTTTTTTTTAAACATGAGATTAAACTTAACAAAGTAAAAAAAACTAAAATTATAATCAACAATAAAAATAATTTTTCTTAATTTTGAAATTCATTTTATCTAACATTTTTTTCTCCTTCTGAATAATTGGGATCCAAATTTTATCACGATTGAGTAGTACCTATTAAGCCTTTTTTGTTCGAAAAAAATATGAGCATTGCCTAAGAAAGTGACTGATTCCCCATGATGAATTAGGTGCGCTCAGACTTCAACCAGCATGGTCCAACCCTGATTGTGGGCCTGACCTCGATGTATGTGCTGTAGCTTAATGCATATATTGTATATATCCCGCTGCTTTACAAGCTCATTTTATGGCACGTGTGGTATGTGGATTTGAATGGTATTGAATTGTATTAGATGATATTAGCATTATTATTGCACAACAATTGCATGTCTGGAAATACTATGGTACTGTAGTCATTCAATTTCATGCCTGGGATAGAATTTTTGCTACAGGAAAACACGGTATTAAGCAAAATCATGTTTGGTGGACCATGTAATTGGTTTTTTTTTTTTTTTTTTTTTTTTTTTTTAAATTTTTAAAGACACTGGGTGTTCCCACCTCTTTTTGAAGTGAGACTAATCCATGTGGATACACGCAATCACCCATAACCACGGGTAAAGCCAGTGAGGGAAATCGAACCCTCACCTGTGGACCATGGAATTATAATCAACGAACCAAATTCACAATGGATGTTGTTTACTTGTACACATATATAACCAGAATGTCACTTGTAAACGGTGTATATGGATGGACGGCATGGATAAACACATGCATCAATGTGGGCCCATATGTGTAATGAATTTCAAAACGAAATACTCCTGCATGGGACCAATGCAACTCCAGCCCACGTAATCCCAAAACTTTCCATTCCCTCCAAATGCTGCTGTCCCCTTTGAGTGAATGAGCTCAAAATTGAAGCGGATACAAATCTCAGGTGGTTCACACCACATGAAATAAAGCTGATTGACCATTCAAAACTTCTCATAGGCTACAAAAATTCTGGATGAAGCTGATATTTGTTTTTCTCCTTCATCCAATTCCATGTAATCTTGTCAACTGGTTGGATGGCAAACAAAAACTACAGTGCGCCTTAGGAAGTGTTTAACGGTGGCATTCAATCACCACTGTTTCTTATGATATGGTCCACCTTAGATTCGGATCTGCTTCATTTTTAGGATCTTACCCTAAAATAAGCTAGAAAAACGGATGGACGGAGTGGATATACGATACATACATTAAGGTGGGCATCATGGTCAGGGCCGCACCGTGTTGGGGTTGCACCTACTCGGCTCCGGAGATCTTCTTTACCCCCAATGACAAGAAAGGTATTCTTGGACCGACGCTCACACGCCCGCACGCATGCACCACATGCACGTGTCAATCAGTTTCACTGGACCGTACGCTTCTGTTTTGAAGACTGTGACATTGGAAAACAATGATCGATAAATGGACGTTTGGATTGTCTTTATGTTAGTGGGCCACGACCTGGAACAGAGCTCCACCAATTTTTGACCGTTGATCAAGTGGACAACTAGGATCGTCAGATCAATTCAATAATCCATCCATGCGATGTTCTCAACGAAACCATCCATTCGAACGGTACGGATCAGAGTGGAACATGCCACGTGTAGACTGCAGGAGTTTGTTACTTGCAGGGAATTTCAATTTTGATAGGCAGGGGCCCACGTCTCAGTAATTTAGGGTGCTGATCCGCTGGTTCTAATCGAGGATTGTCCATGTCGAAAAAAATCTCCTCCATGAGACAATCACAGCCTCTCAAATTGTGGGGTGCAAATAGACGGCTGACAAGAGAAGACAGTAGTCACAATACACATTCGACTGAAAAATGTTCCTACATTGGTGTCCAGGGTTTTGCAATCTTGAGATTTTTCGGGGGGATGGTCCATCAACGGTGGAAAACGACCGATCAATGGTGTGGATTAGCAAACATGGGCCCACTTGCCAGAGTTCTAAACGCGCGTGCACTGTGCGAAGCCTCTGGTCACGTTTCATGCAATTTCTCTCCAGTAAATCGTGACAAACTCACAGGCTACTCTTAATATACACATGATGAGTCGCGGATTACTTGCTTCCGGGTGAGTCACTGACTGTAGGGCCACATCAATGTATGAATTATATATCCATGCCATCCATCCGGTTTTTCAGATCATTTTAGGGTATGGACCTAAAAATAAAATAGATTAAAATCTCAAGTGGACCACACTACAGGAAACAATCTTGCTTGACCATTAAAAACCTTTTGTGGCCCAAAACAATTTTGGATTAAGTTGATATTTGTGTTTTCCGCTCATCCAGATCCACATGATATTATCAACAGGTTGGATGGTAAATAAACATTATAGTGGAATTTTTTTAATGATAAGCATTCAATGACTTCGTTGTTTCTTATGATTTTGACCACCGACTTGGATGTAGTTCAGTTTTGGGATAATTTTTTATTGTTGGCGATTTTCTTTTCACTTTCTTGTTTTTCTATTGAATAAAATAGACCTTATCAATCTAGGCTTCTATCTGTACGGACAACATAATAAAGAAAAAAAATATTTATATTTTTTCAGCTACTTTTATCTAAAAATCAGGAGTATTTTTATCCAAAATTTTCTTTTTGTACCTAAAAAATCTACTTTCGCCACATATGTTTTTGGCCTTCCAAAATAAATAAATAAATAAATAAATAAAAATAAATAAGCATCTGCTATGCAAATTTTTTCTCATTTTTGGGACCATCCTTTAAAACAGCCTGAAAAAATGATTCACAGCTTTGGATATATAATACATAAATTAAGTTGTGCCCTGTGGTCAGGTAATCACTTGTTTAGTTGTTACCTAGACTATAAACCATCCGATCCTATCTGTGTGAGCCCACCATGATGTATTTGTTTTTCTATGCCATCTATCCATTTTCTTCAATCATGTTAAGATATGGTCCAAAAATGAAGTAAATCCAAATCTCAAGTGGGCCCTACACAGATTTGGTCAGACGGCTTATTATTTGAGTGAGTGTTAGACACAATCAGCGGCCCCAATCACACCTAGCTCTAGTTGCCGTAAGCTAGGTGGGCCTATTGTGGTGTTTGTGTGAAATCCACCCTGTCTATCCAAAACTCAAGTGGGCCCGGTATTGAATGTCCATGGTGGAAATATTCTTCGAGCTGAGAGGTACTTCTATATCATGCTAATAGTTTTGTATTCTCAGCAAAATGATCTAAACTTGCCCCACGCTTAGATGTTGTGTAGCCCACTTGAGTTTTGAATCTATTTTTTTCTTTGAGCTCGTGTATTAACATGAGTAGGTAAAATGGATTGACTTCTCAGTCGGTGGTTGAACCTTGCGTGGTAAGTTCTGGCTTTCATTGTGTACAAGTGAGCCAATGCTTCTATGATCAAAGACATTGGGTGGTAGGTTTCTGGACTACCTCGATATCGACCAAAAATCCTCTAGATTAGAAGAATGAGAGCCGTTGGTTTTTTTTTTTTTTCTTTTTTTGGTCATGTAAAGAAAGCTTGGGGTTTCTCATCTAGAAACATTTTAAAGTATTGACCATTTACAATAGGGCTCATAATGTCCATGATCTAATCAAATGGATTGTAGCCTATGGTTCAAGGCATAATTAAGGACTTGGACTGTCCATTGACCACTCCACAAGTTAGTGGTAGAAAAGCTATGCATGCCCACTGTGATGTACGTGTTTTATCCATGTAGTTCATTTGATTTTCCTATATATTTTTGATAGGGGGGATTAAAAATTTGATTGATTACTTTTAGGGCATGTTTGGGAGCGCAGATTTGAAATCCTCCTATTGTCGTTGGTGCCCTCAATTGGGAATCAACTTTAATCCAAAAGTAACTATGTGGGGTATATTTACATAGACTTGATTTTAATTACTAAATGGACTTTAATATATCTAATTAGTGAACGTATGTAATGTTTAACACAATAGTTGTAATAAGCCCATTGACATATATGCTTTGTTGAAAAATGATGAAATTATAAGTCTTGGATGGGCTACAAGCACAAAATCATGTTCGAGTGATTAACCAATGATTTTTAATCGTTGATTTACATTGACAATGTTTAGATGGTGCTGATCATCATATTAAAGTAATTATATTGATGCAACTTATAATCTAATTGTTTTGGAGTATTATTAGTGGCCATGTGCCCAATAGAATAATAGACCAGTGATATACATGCTACATATGCAACTCTTGAAAGGATTTTAGATGTAATCCAAGATCTCATGGTCGATTTCCAACCCCATCTTGATGAGTCAAAATCCTGACTCCATGGTGCTAAATGGCCCCTTGGAGAGACACATAGCATCAGATTAAGTTTATATATTGTGTCCATTCCTGTGAGTTTGTTTGTTTGTTTTTTTTTTAAAAAAAAGTTTGTTTGTTTTTTTTTAACCACACACCCCACACAGACGCTAGCAAAATTTCACCACTTTTAGGTACTCGAACCCTCGACGGGGAGTTGAAACTCCAGAGTCTACTACCTGAGCAAGAGTAAGGACCCTCCTACGAGTTTGTTTGATGGCAAATAAACATAAGCATAAGGGTGGACCCTACGGAGGCTTCAACTGTGGATGTCACTGTCCTCACTATTTTGTGTGGTGTGGTCCGCTTGAACTTTGGATCTACTAATTTTTGGGCTCCTACCTTAAAATGAATTATTTTGTGTGGTGTGGACCACTTGAACTGATCTGCTAATTTTTGAGCTCCTACCTTAAAATGAATTATTTTGTGTAGTGTGGTCCACTTGAACTTTGGATCTATTTATTTTTGAGCTCCTACCTAAAAATGAATTATTTTTTTGTGGTGTAGTCCACTTGAACTTTGGTTCTGCTAATTTTTGGGCTCCTACTTTAAATGAATTGGAAAAATGGATATACCGCATGGATAAAACACAAATCATGGTGGCCCACAACTTTTACACCACCAACTTGATAGTGGAACACTATCCAATCCGAGTCGCAGTATCAAACGGTTTACTGCCATTTTTATATAAAGTGATTTTTTTTTTTTTTTTTTTTTTGAAGTTTCAGCTCCATTCACAGTTGGGTCACAGATTTGGACGGTTTGTATTTCTCGTGAATGAGCCCCTACTAAATGGTGGTAAACTAACACGGAAGTCTAAAAAACCTGTACTATATATTAATCAGACCGACTGCCGTGGGGGGTTCTCTACTTCCCAACGCAATCTCCTCCTCCTCTCTCTCTCTCTCTCTCTCTCTCTCTCTCTCTCAATGGCAGCCTCTGCAATAGTCATGGACCCCAAACCCTCCTCGCTCCCTCCTCCGTCCATCCCAGCCGTCCGATACGAACCCCATCTGTCCGACTCCACCCCATCGTCCGATGACGACGATCTCTACGCCCGCCTCAAATCGCTCCAGCGCCAGCTCGAATTCATCGACATCCAGGAAGAGTACGTGAAGGACGAGCAGAAGAATCTCAAGCGCGAGCTCCTGCGGGCCCAGGAGGAGGTGAAACGGATCCAGTCCGTCCCGCTCGTGATCGGCCAGTTCATGGAGATGGTCGATCAGAACAATGGGATCGTCGGATCGACGACTGGATCGAACTACTACGTCCGGATCCTGAGCACGATCAACCGGGAACTCCTGAAGCCATCGGCATCCGTGGCGTTGCACCGGCATTCGAACGCTCTGGTGGATGTGCTGCCGCCGGAGGCGGATTCCAGCATTTCGCTTCTGAGCCAGTCGGAGAAGCCAGATGTCACGTACAATGTGAGTTGTTTCGGTGTATTCCTTTTTTTTTTATTACTCTGAATTTGTGCATATACAGTCTTTCTGTGTTGTTAGGGTGATTTGGTAATTTCCGTGATGTATAAGGGATTCCTTTTTACATTTTAGTTTGTTTTTTGAGATTTGGGTTTTCGTTTTCCTTTCCGTGTTGGATTGGTATTTGGGTTGTTTCATACGATGTGGAAGTGGATTTAGGGTTTTCTTGGAGAGGAGATTATGCTTTCTTTCCTTTTTTTTGATGATAAGGGCTTGGAGATTAGGGTTTCTTTTCCTTTTTGTGGGTGTTTTGGAAATTTAGTTTTTGCGAGTTCATTTTCTATGCTATTGCCTATTGGGAAGTAAGGTAGGCCGCCGGCAAGTTCTGGTTCCATGCATTTAGATGCCCTGCGAGAACATTCACAAATTTCGTGTAGATAGGTTGGATCTTCAAGGAAGAATTGATCACATTTCGATGTGGGGGTGGATGGGAATTTGTAGGAAGCGAGTTAAAATAAAGAAGGATAAAGTAGGAAAAGTGTGACACCAGAAAATTTCAAGGTTTTCTTTTTTAAAGGGTTTTCTCCTACTTATTCAATATCCCAACTGAATGTCATCTCCTGAGCCACATTTGTATTGAGAAACCCCAACTGACCTTAACCTCAACCAGCAAACTCCATTTTGATCTCAGCTCTTGATTTGTCCTAAAAAACAAGAAATAGGGGGATCCAAATCAAGGAGAAGATGGGGTCTAAAATGAAAGTTGTTTGTGGAATGTAAGCGGTATTCGGAATACCGATCACGGGTGTGCTATTAAGGAATTGTTAAGAGCAAGAAAAATAGATACTACCATGCTTCAAAAGTTGAAATTGGGAAATGTGGGTGATAGTCTAGTTATCTTGGGGATGTAATGATAAAGGCTTTATTTCCTTGCTGGGTCAAGGAACAACAAGGGGAATTGTAGTGATGAAGAACAGGAACAAGATCAAAGTTGAAATGAAGAAGAAAAATAGACGCTATGATTCAAGAGCCGAAATTGGAAAATGTGGATGATAGCGTGACTGATGATCTGTGGGTATATAATGATAAAGGCATTATTGTGTTTCCAGCTCAAGGAACAGCAGCGGAAATTATAGTGATGCAGAACAAGATCAAAGTTGAAGATGATTGGTTTTGGTCTTACGGCTTCAATTGTTTGTACAGCTGCAGGTGCACATGGGTTCATACTGCAATGTATGGTCTAGATGCCCTCACTGTGATGCCAGTTATGGACCTATGGTCAAAGTTGCCTGTGACAGTTCGCAAGTGGAATTTACCATGGTGTGTTGGAGGGGACTGAAACACAATTGGGCTTTTGCACGAGAAGTTGGGGGAAGTTGCATATCTATGTCATGAGGAAGGTTGCAGTGTTTGTCGAAATAATTAATCTGATGAGTTTGCCTTTATGTGGATGCCAATTTACTGGTCAAATAACCGTGGGAGGCTGATCATGACAAGCTGGGCACATTTCTCATCTCAATGGAGTAGGAAATACACTTCCTTGGTGTGGTGCAGTCTGTTTTTGCTGAGATGCATGTCTGATCATTTGCCCATATGCTTGGAATCTTCAGGTATTTCTGCTAGCACTTCTTTTCAGTTCGGAAACTGGTGGTGGTTAGATGAAGAGGACTGTCTTTATTTGAAAAGTTTGGGGAAAATGTGAGGTAGTGGGATGGGCAAGCTATAAGTGTTTAAAGAAGCTTCAAATGCTTAAAACAAAGCTGGAAGAATGGAGCAAAAGAAATTTGATGAAGATGAGAAAAAAGGGAGGTAACATTAAATCATATAAAATGCATTGATAGAGAAGAAGGGTGGGAGAAGATTTAAGTGTGAAAGGGAGGATTAAAAGTAGAACATCTTGAGGAAGAAGAAGCTTCACTGAAACAAAAATAAAGTGCTACATGGTTGAAGGAAAGGTGACTGGAACATATCCTTTTTTTATAATATGACTAGTGGGCGACGTAGGTCGAATCTCATCCATACCTTGTTGGCTTGTTGAAGATCAGAACAACATAGGGAAGTGATAGTTGAGTTTTATTCCAATTTGTCTCCAAGAGGGATGACCCCTTTTGGAATGGTTATCTTTGTAAGTCTTCACTTAATGGCATGGCGGATTGTCTCGTCACAAACGTCAGTGAAGAGGAGGTTTGGAAAGTGATTCAAGGCATGAAAGGTTCTGAACGGTTTTCTTATGGCTTCTTCAAGCATGTTGGGGTATCATAAAAGAAATTGTCATGAACTTCTTCCTTGAGTCATATGAAAGATGTAAAATGAGTAAGTGTTTGAATGTTTATGTTGATAATTCTTATTCCTAAGATTGAGGAGGCTGAAATAAAGAAAACAAACTTGAGGCCAATCATTTTAGCCCAAGGTTTATACAAGATATTGGAAAAAATTTTGTTGGCAAGATTGCCAAGCTGTCAATATATATGGTGTGGGCTTAGTCCTAGATTTCCTGTATTGGGCTGATCGAGTTTGGGTCAGAGTCTCATTTTTTAGGACCCAAATTTAATCAGCTTAGAGTACCTAAACATTGCTTTTGAGTTGGGTGTGGGTCAAACATGGGCATTTACATAGTCAGCCCACCTGATGGATGGATTAGATTGTGCGTGGTGTGTGAATCAGTAAATGGGCTCTGTTACATGCTTGTGGAGCACCAAACTCCATTACATGATCAGAAAAATTAATATTCTTTAATATATCATACTGTTAAATGAACTAAAACCAACCTGACCGGATTTTAACTGTTTTTGAAGATTGTAAGTGCAACCTAAACCCAGCCAGATCCCATTTTAATGAGGTCTCATGTGGTGGACGTCAAACCCAAACTGATTTTGAAACGGGTCCAAAAGATTGGACTCCGATTCGTTACAATCGGGTTGGATCCATGGGGTACCTGTGGGTCCGGGTAACCATTTTCAGCCCTAGATACTATGGTATGTGTTGGGTTCTGCCATTTTTCCATTTCAATCGTTTAAGACTTTGGATTACATGCTCGGAAGGATTGGATGTGGGAATCTTTGGAGGAGATGGATTGAGGAATGCATTGGTTCAGTCAGATTTTGTGTTCTTGTCAATGGTTCTCCCAAAGGCTACTTCAAAAGTTCAAGGGGCATTAGGCAAGGTGACCCACTTTCCCCTTTTCTTTTTGTTGTTATTGTTGAAGCTTTGGGAAGAATGTTTTCCAAAGGTTAGGAAGTGAGCCTTTTTTAAGGTTTCAAAGTGGGTTCTCTCAACCCCCTAATACCCCTCATCCAGTCCGCGGATGATACTCTTCTTTTTCTGTGATGCGGATGAGGTGAAGGTTGATAATTTGAGTATGATTGTTACATGTTTTGAAGTGGTGTCGGGGCAAAAGGTTAATTTAGCTAAATGTGAAATGCTTGGAGTTCATTTGGAAAAAGAAAGAAATCGAGCTCTTGGCAGAGTCCGTTGGTTGCAAGGAGAGGGGTCTTGCGGTGTGACTTCCCGATGAGAGGGGTGGAAAGGAAATAAAAGTTCCACATTCTAAATTGGGATGATGTATGCAAGCCTATTGTTGAAGGGGGAGCAGGCATTAGGGATTTGGATACGATGAACGTGATCCATTCTTGGGAAATGGTTGTAGAGGTTTGACTTAGAAGAGGGAAGACTATGGAGAGAGGTAATTGCTAATAAATATGGGGCTGAGGACAGGGGTTGATGGGTTAAAGAATCTTTAACCTTCTATGTATAGGAATGCAGGCTTGTGGAGAGTGGTCACCACGGTCACACCTAACTTCAATGAGTAAGTGCCATTTTTCCTTAGTGACAACAACCGTATCCGGCTATGATGTGGGGTGTGGCGGAAGGTCATTTCAGGTAGACTTTTCGAGGTTAGCCCAACTCATTTATCTCCGGAAAGAAACAGAAAGGACCTTTCGGATGTGGAAGTGAATGATTAAGCTTCTGGATTGCCTTCAAAGTTGTCACCCATCATTGGGGTATGGGGATAGTGTGTCAATTAGACAAGTTGGGTCACTTTTTGGTTTGGTCCTCTTATAAGCTGCTCTAGAAGTCGTCTTTGGATTCAAGAAAGACTCACAGGAGCCTTGTTTGGTTCTATGATGTCCCTCCCAAGGTAGAGGCTTTTGTGTGTTTGATGGGTAGGAAAAGGGTGCTTACTATTGATAATCTCTAAAGATTTATGTTGATTCCACATGTTGCATGATGTGCTACAAAGAGGCCAAGACGATAGATCACCTCTTCATTCATTGCCCTTATGTACGCAGCGTTTGAGATTGCATCCGCACTCTTCTTGACACGTCTTGGGTAATGTTGGCATCTATTGAAGGTCTCCCCTTGGTGTGGCATGATAGAGGAGTTGGTAAGGTTTCCAAAGAGTTTGTAGTGTTTAGCCTTAATGGTAGTGATTTAAGCTATTTGGGGGGAAAAGGAACAACCGTTGTTTCTGGAATAGGCATGGAACAGTAGAAGGGGTAATTGGAAAGGTCAAGTTAGATGTGGTGAATTGGGCTTCTGGTTTGAAAGTTTTTGATTGTAATCTTCCATCTTTTCTCGGGTTGTAATTCTTTTACCTGCCTTAGTTTTTCCTTTGGTGGGATTTCTTAAGATAATGTTGTTACCTTTAAAAAAAAAAAGAAGATAATTACAAAAGCCAATGAAACCAGCATATATGATGGCCTAGGACCCGCTCCCTCTCTTTTTTATTTGATTCCTTACTACTACCCTAAGGGGTCGTTTAGCCTTAGTACTGTCACTATTATTTTGGCAATTGACACTAACAACCTTCCAACAAAGGACATGTTTTGGAAATGTGGAATCCGAGGTCAAAAGAAAAGGTAATAATTATGCAATGATGATTTCTATGAGAACTATTGAAGCATGGAATCCAATTTTAATTTCTTGTTTGGATAGCAAGTGGAATTCCCATATTCCTCTCACAATGCTTACCTAGTTTCTTATGCCAAGAATTCAAAATACGGGAAAGTATAATGATTGTTTGGTGGAATCCACCATTTTCTTTGCTATCCAAACAACACAAATGGCCACATCAGAGGAAAACCCTTTTCCTTTTCCATTGTTTGGCATGGAATTCATGGTTTCCAAACATGGCCTAAGGTACCCAAATAAATAGGGGAGCAACTCTCTCTCTCTCTCTCTCTCTCTCTCTCTCTCTCTCTCTCTCTCTCTTTAAATTGTACATGACGTCATTGATTGCATATGATTTTTTCTAATGGTAAAAATATGTATGAAATTATGAAAAAAAAGAAAAGAAACTTTTAAATTATACGTAAATATTATTCAAACCCCACTTAGAAACCCCACTAAAAATAAACATGGAGACTTAACTTGGGTACACGTTTCCTAGCCAACTTTGGCTAACTTTGACCTGACAAAACAGCTAACTTTACTGTGTTTAGTTTCTAACTCTAGGAACTGATACGACTATCTTACCTAAATCATAAGGTGATAAGACTACCATATTTGACTTTCAGGAGACCCCACATGTTGACAGTACTAACAAAGTCCTAGTTTCCATCACAACCCTGTACGTTACAGATAATTTGGTCATCTGTTCCATCCACGTATGAATTGGACTCTCGGACCCATTAATGGTAACTTGATATGCTATCTAATAGCGTCAGTTTTGTGCTATTTGGATGTAGTTTATCTCCAAAAAATTGCCCTCAAAATTAGTTACGAAACACAGCATCACTTCTTCAAGAACTACTGTTGGCTTCCAACAGGAAAGCCATTGAACTCCACCATCTTGTTCCATAGGCTAGATCGACTTTGTATGCTGACATCTTTCCATTGGAAAGGTCAAATTCATTACCTAACACAGAAATGCTCGGGTGCTAGTGTATTTTGGCCATGGAAATTTGTTTGCCCGATGTTCTAACCCAGAACCTTTGTTGAGGATTTTCTGTTGCCCCAATGTCTCCACAACCATGGTTTGATTCTTATGCAGCTTGCCTGAGTTGACTCGATACCCCCGGGGCATGTTGGGCCGAAATACCCTCTCCTCAGGTAAGTCATGACTCTGACTCAAAGCTGAACGAGTCGGAACGAGTCGGGTTGAGTTACCTAGCGAAAAAAACCATGAGCAAACAACCCTTCCTTGGAATATCATCTACTGTATCAGTTGTGCAAATGATGCAAAAGTTGTCTTTGTTAGACTCACTTTGAACTTGTTATCAAACAAATCATAAATTAGACTGCTTGGCACACTAGGCCCATGCTTCCTTAGTCTCATGAGCATATGATTGGTTTGATTGTTCAAGAGCTGAATTCCTTTGGGGGCATACTAGATTCGCCCCCTCAGCTGATTTAACTATTGATTTATTGATAGAAGAATAACTATTCTTCCATGTGTCTAATTTCATGATTCCTTATGTAAAGGATACACCCACCCATGGCAGTTTTTTTTGTAAAGGATAATGATCCTATTTGCATTTAGCTTTTGGATTCAATAGCAAGAGATATTGTTTGTTGTTCCACTGTAGACATGGAAGCTACCCTTTGTTTAAATATTTGGCTCCTTTAGGATTCAAAGAACCCTTCTCCTCTTAATACTTGTTTTATATTTATATTTATATTTTTTGGCTGGGACAGGATATTGGAGGGTGCGACATTCAAAAGCAGGAAATTCGTGAAGCAGTTGAGTTGCCTTTGACGCATCATGAGCTGTATAAACAGATTGGTATAGATCCTCCTCGAGGAGTGCTGCTGTATGGCCCTCCTGGTACAGGTAAAACCATGCTTGCCAAGGCTGTGGCTAATCACACAACTGCAGCTTTTATACGAGTTGTTGGTTCAGAATTCGTGCAGAAATATTTGGGTGAGGTAAGTTGAAGGACTTCCCCTTGCTAATGGTGCTTTAAAAAATATATATGTAATAATAATAATAATAATAAAAAATAATAAAAAAAACTTTTGTCCTCCAATACCCACCCCCCAACCGCCACCTGGATGTTGGTTCTGATCATGATTGGCCTTATTTTTCTATCCAGGGCCCAAGAATGGTTCGGGATGTTTTCCGTCTTGCAAAAGAAAATGCTCCTGCAATTATATTTATTGATGAGGTGGATGCTATTGCTACTGCACGTTTTGATGCCCAAACTGGAGCTGACAGAGAAGTTCAGCGTATCCTCATGGAACTATTGAATCAGGTAAGATTGGACTAAAAGGAACACAAGAAACAAAGGACTAATAATCTTAATGAAATCAAGGAAAATGTATTACAACTTGAGTTACACAAATCGGAGTCCTTAATGGGTTACTTCAGATTGTGTGTGACAATTATGTGCAACTAGTTATCTTTTCAGAAAAATAATAATAATAAAAGACAATTTTGTGCAGCATGCTTGCCTTACTACATATATCTACAATAATTATGAATAGGCTCACATTTCTTTAAAAAATTGACATATAGATACGTGTTTTGGGGAAGAAAAATGGAAAGTTCTATCTTTTGTGTGTCCTGGACCTTCTGGCAGTGTTTATGCATTAACTGACTTCTTGCTTCTTCTTTTTCTTCCTCTTTTGCTTTTAACATGTTTCTACTTCTCTGTGTATTTTTTATGGGTATGAGAGTTGGCTTCAAGCCTTCAACCTAGTAGTTATGACCCAAGTGTTGCAGCGTTGAGGTTCTCATTGGTTTAAGTTCATCTTACTCACCACAAGAAAAGTAATTCTATTTATTTAGGTGCATTTTACTTTATCATGTACTGTTGTGCATTGGTACTGTTTCTTATTTGCTTTAGTTGAACCACTATTTTATGATTATTATTATTATTATTATTATTTTGTGTTATCATAAGACTTTTATGTATAATCAGCTTCGGTAGTTTCCATAATCGTCGAATCTGACACCAATGCACATGTTTGTCAGTTACATGGGCAAAAAAGTGCATGCCTATTCGCATTCTTGGTATACTTCTATGTGCTTGAGTTTTGGACGTTCTCTTTGAGTGTTTCTGCAGATGGATGGATTCGATCAAACAGTGAACGTGAAGGTTATAATGGCAACTAATCGTGCGGACACTTTGGACCCTGCACTTCTTCGTCCAGGCAGACTTGATCGGAAGATAGAATTCCCTTTGCCAGATAGGCGACAGAAGAGGCTTGTTTTTCAGGTTAGTACACGCACTTCCTTGTACATTCTTTGATCTACTCTATCGTTGAAAATTGAAACTGCCGAATTTGCTCTACCTCACCTAGGGATTGCTAAAATGGGATTTGATTAAGAGTGCATATGTAGGAGATCTTCTAATGTCATGGTGTGCCGTAAAGGCTGTTACATACAGGTAGCGGTGGCAACCGTTACACGTTATGGGGTCGTAACAGCCGTTATGGCAAAAATTGACCCGTAATTGCCGTTAACGGCACGTTACATCCCCATAAAGGCCATGATAGCCCTATAATGGTCTATTACGAGACATATACATGTTTTTCATACTTTTTAATCAATATTATGGGGCCGGGGGTTTTTTCAATAAATAAAAAAATAAAAAAAGAGAGACCGTAGCAGCTGTTATGGCCCATATCGTAAAGGTAACGGTGGTGGCTGTTATGGCCACCATTACTGTTACGGAACACCTTGGCTAATGTATATGATTCATCATCACCATAGATTCATAGCTTTCTCCTAACCATTTAGGATCAGGTTTCATGATTTGCTTGGCAAAAGCTTGACCACTGGCTGCATACCTGACATCGACTGCCCACCTTTATCCAAGCCATGGAGAAGCTGGCACAAAGCTATCAGGCTGAGGATGTCATGAGGACACTTTAAGATAATTAAGATTAGGTTTACTGTTCTTCAACAGCTCATAGGGTGTTCTATTTTCTATTTGTTTCTGTATAGCCTAAAACATGCACAGGTCTGCATACCTGACATCGACTGCCCACCTTTATCCAAGCCATGGAGAAGCTGGCACAAAGCTATCAGGCTGAGGATGTCATGAGGACACTTTAAGATAATTAAGATTAGGTTTACTGTTCTTCAACAGCTCATAGGGTGTTCTATTTGTTTCTGTATAGCCTAAAACATGCACAGGTCTGTCCCGCCCCGAATTCGGCGGTCCGGCTCTCCAACTTCCTGAGCACCAATCCCAGGTTGCTCCTGCTACCTTGCCACATACCAGACTTGGCGAATGGGCTCACCAAATCCCCGAACTCTAAACCTGGCTTGTGGCAGAGGGATTTTATTTTTATTTTTATTTTGTTAAGTGAGCTAAGTTTACTATGAAATGTAAAACATCAACATCCATAATAGGGGTGTACATCGAGTCGACTCGGCTCGGCCACTAGCTGACCTCAGCTCGAACTCGGTTCGGCTCGGTCCTTGAGCCTGACTGGCCAGCTCGGTTCAGTTCGGTCAGCAGCTCGGGCCAATTCGAGCCAAGATCGAGCCGAGTTCGTCATTGCAGCATTTTCACAAACACCTGGACTGCACCTTCAAAATCTCATTGTATTTGAGACAACAACAATGGTTTTACAGGTATTTTATCAAACACCTTCTAAGAAACATAAAAATCAAGAAAAAAAGGGTGTTAGTTTCATATACATACCTTCCTTGCCACCAGCCACACTTCTTTGAGTCATTTCATCAAACACTTGGTGAGCAACATCAATATCAAAGTAACCGAGTCACCGAACTGGTTCGATCCAAATCGAGTCGAGCTGGGGCCAGCTCGAACTCGGCTCGAACTCATTTTCAAGCTAAAAAAATCAGCTCGATTCGGCTCGAACTCAGCTTCGAACCGAGTCGAATCGAGCTTTTTCGAGTCGAGTCGAGCGAGCTAACCGAGCTAGCTTGGTTCGTGTACACCTCTAATCCATGACAAACTACATCATCGAAGGAGTCCAAAATACATAACACGTTTACAAGCCCAAAATTCCAAAAATAAAAGGGAAGCAATGATAAGGACGTCCATCAACGTTTGTAGGCACCTCAAGCCTGGTAGTGTCCTGAAAGCACATAAGGAAACAAGAGGGTGTGAACACAAGCTTCGTGGATCATATTGCGTGCTGGAAGGTGAGCACGACTTATCATGGACATTCCTCAATCACGAAAGATATCACATACATAGGCATAATAAACTACTGCTAAGCATGTTATAACAGCCATGATACTATAAGTAGGCATGTTACAAGAGATTGCAAAATGAATGATCGAGTCGTAGTGCGCGGTATCATAGGACGATAGGGGCCTCACACCAAGGGCTACAGCCCAAGACCGTCCCATCCCGGCCTTGTGAAATGGTTTCAGGGTGATAGACTCTTGATTCCTCTAAAAAAAAAATCACTCATTTTTCCTCTTCTATTTTCATTTAAACCATGTAGGAAGCTTAGAAAGTTATTTTAGGCTAGATCTAGACCTATTTTGGGATCAAAACAAATGATTTGAGTGGGATTCGACAATCTTCACTTTCTTGTTGATGTTTTCATCTTCTTTTTGTTGTTTTTCAATTAAGAGGCCCACATATTCACCAAATCATGCTTTTTTTTAAAAAAATTTTTACACGCACACACACCCCACGCACTCACGCTGGTGGAATTTCACCAAATCATGCTTGATTTGTGTTCAATTAGGCCCATTTGGTTGACTTTTAACAGGTCAAACCGACTGACAACTTTTTTATTTTTAATATCAAAGAATGGTCTGATGCACCATTATATGCATTTCCAAGTTACGAAAAAATCCCCCCCCCCCCCCGGCCTTCCTTGATACCCGATATTCAGAACCATGGTTCGTTCTTGTTCTTTTTCTTCCTCTCCTTTTTAGCTAAACCATTTGTCAAGGAGAATATGAAGAATGTCATTCAATTCATCAAATATACACTCCATGATCGTAGTTTAATTGGTTTTCAACATTAGTCTTAACTTTCAAATAATCTAAGGTTTTCTCATTAATTAAGTATACATACACTCCCTTTTTTCACAATGTTATTTAATTCGTCAAATATACACTCCAATATCCTTGTTTAATTGATTTTCAACATTTATCTTATAAACTTTCAAACAATCTGAGGCTTTCTCATTAATTATAATTAAGTATACATGCTCGTGCCTAGAACAGTTGTCTGTGAAGTTCATAAAAGTTCTTTTTTGCCACCTTTAGTTAATTACCCATTTAATTCAAGCACATATCACTGTGTCTTTCATACACGTATCTATGTATTAGGCCTAAAATTTCACTAATCGTTTCTACTCTGGTGAATGGCTTTCGAGTAATTTGAGATGTGATGCATACGTTACATTTTTCTATGCTATGACTAATACTCTTAAGTATTAAGCCTAAATCATATTGTATGATGTAGCTATTGCTCTAATGCTCGAAGGTTCAAGCTGTTCGGCCCTTGTATTGTGAATTTCTCCCCCCTACAGCTGTTCTGATAAAATCTGCTGTTTGCTCCCAAAAAAAAATAAAAATCATATTACCATCTCTATAACTATCTACAATTCATAGAAAAAAAAAGCCTCTTTTTTAAGGTTAGAATCAATGCCCTTTCTGAATGGGTGTTTGTTTATGGCTTGCTTGGCTTTTCCCTCTGCAATAAGTTGATTTATAGAAGGTTACGTATGTTAAGTTCTCTGTGCAACCATAATGCATTGGAAATAGCTGAAGTAACCTCCAAAAGGACAAATTTTAGGTGCAAAAGAAGCTTCCAATTTTGAAATATCGCAAATGCCCTTTATAGTCCTTATATGTACTACCATGTACCATGTTGCTATCAGTGTAGTCAAAGGCATTCCAGGTGCACACCTAGCTGTTTTGGCCCTGTTCTGCCTTGTTTGGACCCTGGGTAAGGGGATTACCTCAGCTGTGAGCCTAGGCATGTCTAAGCGTGCTTGCATAGGTACCCATAAGGCTATTGTTATATTTAACCACCCAATAAGGATGCAAATACATAAGGAAAGGCTTTTAAGTGTCGATGGTTTTCTTATTTCTTTTGAGATTAAATCTTGAGATATTCCTCCCACAAATTTCAACTTCTCCCATTTCTCCGGATTCTTGATTTCTTTCTTCTAATAGTGCGATAAGGTCATCACATAGGACTTCTTGAAAGCAGTTTGAGCTTTTGTTGGTGCTGTATAAGAGACTTAAGATGAATTGGATATTCTAGGGGAATTGGAAATTTTAGTTTAGAGGATTTGGGGATTTTGAACAGTTGGATTAAGGGGTTTGGTATTGGGATTTCGGCAAAAGTGTGCTTTTGGATTGGTGAATTTGGGGAAAATGGGAAAAATTTAGGGCTAAGGTTTGGGAAATTGAAAATTAGGATATAAAATTGGAGAACTTGGAGAAAGTTTGGGGTTTAGGCTTTTGGGCTATAAGAGGAATTCAAGGACATTGACTACGATTATTTAAAAAATCAACTTTTATTTTTATACGATTTAATATTTACTTTTATTACAATAAATTAAAGAAAAAAAATGCTTGTAGAATATCTGAGAGTGTGCGTAGGTGTTTCGGGTGCTACAGGGACAGGCGCACCGGTGGTGCATGCAGCGTAATCGCCTTCAATTACACTGCTTCCCATCGTTCCCCATGGGATCCTTCATATTTTCTTGAAAGAGATGAGATATTGAAGAGGATAGATTAAAAAAAATAATAATAATGCCCTGGTTGATGTTTGTAATCTGTTTTCATTGTTTAGGTTATAATTTTTATTCTTCACCTTAGCTTCTGCTTTGGTGTGACTTCTTGATAAAGTTCCATTATCTTTCAATAAATAAAATAAAAAGAAAATGAGAAATTGAAGAGAGGAGTTGTGGCACAAGTGCCTGCCCGCATGGTACAAGTTTTCAATCTTCAGCATTTACTTGGGTTTCTATGTGCACATGCATTGTTCCAAAGTCCATGCCCATCCATCCAGTCTTCCGGTGGGCCACACTTTTACACAGAATACAGATTTTGTGATTATCTTTCCAAAGATCCAATTTTCTCTTGCAACCATAGCCTACCTGTTGAGTGGATTGGGCTTATTTATGTGCATGGCATTGTCACTGTTGGTCCCACCTAATGATTTCGCTGGGTCTACACACGTATGCCACCATGTGTTGTGAATATACCTCTTCAATCTCTCCTTCCACAAATAGTCATGGCATTTCTGTTCTAGAAATAGTTAGAAGCTTGTGATCGTGAACTGCTACCATGCTCCCTTAGATGACTTGGCTTTCCTTTTGATAGAGTAAAAATGCTTTTGACTTTTCAATATTTCATATGATCTCTTCAGTCTTCATGCTGCGAGAATGCAATGACAACCTTGAGATATTGTTGATTTTTCATTTTCCTTACCTTTTCCTGTTTTCAGAAAAGTGGTAACAATATTGAATCAAGAAACTGATTATTCCACCGTTTTTTTTTTAACAAAAAAAAAAAAGGAAGAAGAGGTGAATTTGCTTGCATTGAGGCAATTCAAACTACCATTTACATACTGTTGGTGATGAAAGAGAATTAGAGAGGCGCTCTCAAACTAGAACAAAGTCCTAGTTTAACCATAATCTGAAGTTTCGAAGGTGGGAGATGAGATTTTCAAATCGTCAGCCTTGAAAAGAATACCAACTAATGGGTTATTCATTATTGAAGTAACAAGTTTCTTCAAGCATAGTGATAGATCTTGTTGCTGTCAATTTCTCAGCCCAGAGATGTCTTTGTAGATTTTCACATTCTGAGTTTTTTCTCAGGGTACAATTGTGAAAACCTCACCAAAATATATATATATATATATATTATATATATATATATATATATATATATATATATATATTTCAGAAATATTTATTGTGTAACAAATTGTTCGTGTTTTTACTATTTTTGCAATAAAAAATAATATTGTAAAATCTGACATATTTTGAAAATCTCACGATAATCCCATTTAGTGTATTTTTTGCAATTTTATTGTGAGATTTCAAAATCTCAGTGATATTGTCACACTGCTCTCCATTACTGATCAAGCCAAGCTGACACATATTCCTCACAATTTGAATGCTCTTCTTGTTCTTTGGTTTGTCATTGTACAGGTTTGCACAGCAAAAATGAACTTGGGCGATGAGGTCGACTTGGAGGACTACGTTTCTCGACCGGATAAAATCAGTGCCGCCGAGGTAAGTGCTTCTTCTTCTTCCTTTTTCGTTTAAATTATTTTTTTTATAATAACATTTGTAGCTTTTGGATATGGATGTTGTGCTTTGCTGCATCGTTTCTATTTTTATCATTGGTCTACTCACTATTTCCGGTAACCACATGTTTGTGTGGAGTATGCTTTTGTATCATTTTTTTCATTGAGGTGCAAGATGTCTGTTTGTCTAGGGGAGCCCAACCTCTTTTGTTGTGTTTTGTGAATATATAGCCCAATCCAATTGTAAAATATATGGATGGAATGTAGAAGATGGACCAACTGTCCATTCTCGACATAGGCATGGGTCTTAACTGCAGATTCCTGGCTCTCCTGTTTCTTGTGCCACCGCCTGACAAACAACCAAGATCCGAAAACAAGTGTAACATTGGCACACATGGGTTTACCATAGAGACCAATGGTCGACCATGCAGAAACTGCAATTGTGAATCTCAGCATCTTTTTGCAATTGAAATCCAGACTTGTAACTATATAATATATCTTGGTAATGACTGACCATTGCTTCCCATTCTTTTGTTAAATGGTATGCAGATTACAGCGATCTGTCAGGAAGCAGGAATGCATGCTGTCCGTAAGAACCGTTACGTTATTCTTCCAAAGGACTTTGAGAAGGGCTACCGGACAAACGTGAAGAAGCCTGACACAGATTTTGACTTCTACAAGTAAAATCCAAGTCGAAGAAAACAGCTTAATACGTTGTCTGATGGATATTTTGTAGCGATCTGAAAATTCAACATACACCCCCCTAAAAAAGAAAAAAGAATAGAAAAGCTTGTTTGTTTCGAGTTATTTGTCATCAGTCTTTTTGTATTTCTATTTAATTTTCATTTCGGTATGGAAGTAAGATTGCATAGAGCTGTACTTTAATTAGGTTAAAATTACCATTATATAGGCCTCAATTTGGATTGTTGATAGGACATGCTCTGAAAGGATAATCCTAACCATCCAAATATTAACCTTTAAATGGGCAAGATTGCCTGATTGGGATTTATATCTTTTGTTGGTCTGAACTGTGGCCAATCTCAATGGAAGAGATCCATCTCTGTATACAAATCAACTTCTCAGCCTCTTCAGTTGCTGAACAAGTGTACAAGATTGACCCTGTTCATCAGTTGGGCCTTATGTTTTTCCACGTCAGCGTTGGGTGATCCCACCAACGATTGGAAACGATTGCTGGTGGAAGAAAAATGAGATTGTAGTTAAAAATTGGAGATCTGACCCCCCATCATATGCATGCTTCATATTTTGTATGCCATGTGGAATGAGGAGTGAGCTATAACTGGTGTATCAAGAACATATGCTCAAACGGTAATGTTTACTCCTTGAAAGAAGGGCTGAACGATGTGATCCTGATCCTTTTAGTTAGAGCTGAGATTTTAACCATGAGCAGTTGGCCTACAAACAACCCTCTATGAGAAGAATAACCTGATGTACTTACTCTCTTGGCATACAAGCAACTCTCTATTAGAAGAATAACCTGATGTTTCTCTCCAGGTCATTTACAGGATGGGCCAGTTTATTTGATGGATGTAATGATGTTGCTAGGTGAGTTAGCTCATTGATGGCTATTAGGGTGCTATCAATGGGGCCGGGCTGGGTTGTCAGCTTTCGGGTTTTATTGCCTGTATTTTATATCCGGCCGAGCCAGCACAGTACTAGGCACAAACTGTTATATGAGCTAAGCGTGAGCATGGCCAGGTTTGAGCTAGCTTAGAGAATTTTGGGTTGTGATTCGGCAGCATGAAGTCAAGGTCCAGCCCGACCTGTTGACGGCCACTTGTTATCCGCTACTTGTGCTGGTAAAAAAAAGTAGCTGCCATAGTTGATTTTTGAAATTACATTATTCCTTGTAAAAGTAGGTTTTTGTCCTTTCAAAAAGCAAATCTACATGCACTTTGTCCTTTCAAAAAGCAAATCTACATACAAGTTGTCAATATTTCCACTACTATTTCAATTAAGGACCATCCATTTTTCAGGAGGATTTTCTACATCCACAATTAGATGTCACCCCAACTCAGATCAACTTTTTAACTGTAATCAAGTTATGTAATGGATTATAAGATAGTGATTGTAATCAACTTATGTGATAGTTTATTTCAGTTTTGTGCGCTCGTGGACCATCCATCCCAAGCATAGATAAAAGAGGGTTGCGTTAACCAACATCTGTTGTGAAATTTGGTCCATTGATTACAATTCCTTGGTCCATCAGAAGTATTTTTCCCAAAGGAAGAGTTTGATCCTACACATGGGATTGTCAGTCAAAATAGCATGGTATTTCCATGCAAGCAAATAATTGTATAATAATGGTGTTAATTCCACCTAAAGCAATTCCGTACCATTTGATCCTACATTCCAAACAGGCCCTCAAGTGACACGCTGCATAGGAAGACTTGATGACCTATAGTCTTACTAAAGGTCTAGCCCTCGAGAGGAGGATTTATGGGTAGGATGAGGCTTAAATGCTGACAACATTTAAATGTCACCCTACTCAAACAGACTCTAAGCATAGTGGAAATCCCATTCTCAGCAATTTCTCATAAGACAATTAGATTTTCTTGCAATATTGTTAGGAGAATACTAAAAATTATTTATTAAATTTAATAAACAACTTCAAAATTTTAGAATATGGGTAAAAAATGAATTAATTTAAACTATAAAATTATTATTTTAAGATAAGAATATTCTTTGGGATGCTTGCAATGGTGGGCCCAATAAACAAAAAGATAAAAAAGTTGAGAGAAGCCTTTACTTTTTCATATCAAAGCCAGGTTTCGATCCTGGGACCTGTGGGTTATGGGCCCACCACGCTTCCGCTGCGCCACTTTGATGAATTGATTTTCTTTTGTAACAGAAAACTTATATCCTGTTTGATGGTGGGACCATTGAAATCCATCTTATCTTGTGGTGCAGGAGTAGCTTGATGTGTTGGGCCATACCATTGAAATCAACGTATAACCGATTGTCTAACTTGAGGTGCAAAGGTGCAGATAAAGCTTGATGAGAGGACCTTTTTGTACCGCAACGGGTACTCGAACCTATGACCATGTGTTGATACTGTCGTGAGTCTACCACTGAGGCATGAGTAAGGCCAAATGAGAGGACCTGATAATGTCAGACATTTTCTAGATAATGTGAGACACCTCTTGTTACTCACTGTTGACTCACGGAAATCAACTTGAAAAAATAAAGAATGTAAATCAATACCCACCCAAAATTTCAACATTTTTACTATTTCACATATGGCCCATTTTTAAAGATGATTTTCTATATTTACATTTAAATGTCGCCCTAACTTCGTTGATTAAATCAACTCTCAAACTATAATCAACCTATGTGTAGGGATGAAAGTTGGGTGGGTTAAACCTGACAGACCCGACATTGGGTTGGGCTTGCGCAGGATGTATCGAGTCCGATCTTGGGCTTGGGCTATACAAACACCAACCCAATAAAACTTGGGTCGGGCTCGGGTTGAAGTCTTGGGTTGCCCGACCCAACCCGAACCCGATCAATATATAGTTACTTATAAATTATAATTGAGTGTGGCTCATATGTGTTGAAGACATAGGAAATTCCGGTGCTGTCGGGTCTCATTGGTCCGCATCATTTTGGATGACACAAGCTAACAAGATATGTTGGATTTCTCTCTCCCAAATAGATTGTGTGCTACACAACACAAGTTTTAAATGAGTAGTCCTATATTTTAGCTTGTTTGTTTAGAATAAATGAAGTTCTTTATGATAAATAACTACATATATAATTAATAAAATCGTAGATATAAAAAATAAAACTTGTATTGAAATATAATAAACTAATGCAATCATTAAAATATTAGCATGTATCCACTTGACCAACCCGACCGAACCCGCTTGGGTTGGGCTTGGGTTGAGAAATCCATAACTTCTGTCATGAATCCAAACAATAAAACATTATAAACTTATTTTACACACCCCACCTAAATTACAAAGACACTACTCTTAAATCAGTTGGCAAAATCCTTAATGAAACTGCACCTAACCTATTTGATCGCTGTTGGATGGTTGAGAAAATAAAGAAACAGACACCCTAGCTTGTCCCCAACAAGATCCCCGGACCCGATCTAGAATATGCCCACTCCCGGTCCCGCGACAAAGACACTTAGGTAGCCATCTCCAAAAGCACACTGACTTAACACATCCCGATTGAGTTGTACCTACATGTTAAAAGGACCTTGAAATCCCACTAAACAAAAATATTCAAGCCAAAAGCCCCTTCCGAAGAGAGTAAAGGGAGTGGATCCCTTGATCCATAAGCCGTCGAAGCTACAAAAGCCACAAGAGGCCCAAGGGAAAGGAAGAAAAGCACGAGCACTGAATCAAAAGCAAGGGAAGCACACCCTCAAGCCAACTATGAAAAATTCATCCACTAGAGCAAGCCAGTCAATTCAAGAGTGAGGTCAGAATTAGGGATGTCCGACTATCTCTTTTAACTTAAAAAAAGGGTGTTCGACTTCCATTTTTATTTCTCACGGCTCATTCAAGCTCATAACACGGTCTATTCTGCACATTCCATTGTAGCAAACACTACATTCTTTCTTTTTACTGCATTTACTGTTATTTATTATCTTTATTTTATTTTGGTTGCTTGCTCAATGTCTTTCAACTCAGCAAAGCAACGCTAAGACCCTTTTATTTCCTTTTTGTTTGCCCGAACATCTTGTAAGGTTATGCAAAGCATGAATAAATGATTAACTTGTTTACAAATATCATGTTCTCCTAAAAGTTGCACACATCTTAAAATAGAGACTGAACTTGATGTGGGCAGGAGAGGCTGCTTAACCCTTTCCTTTCTTGTAACTGAAATACTTACTTAGATCCACATGATCGCAGGCCAGTCACATGAGTCATTTAGGTCAGAGGATTTTACGATTCTTTGACCTCTCAGGTAGGTCTACGGATCCTAGCTGGCCGTGAACAAACATCAAGCCTAATCAGCTAGTGGCAGCTCCAAACATTCGAATACCCTATTTCAACTTTCTTACTAACTTTCTATGACTGAATCACTTAAATCAATTGAAGGAAGTTTCTATCGGAAGAGTTGTGACTCATCGTTAGGGCGGGTGGGGTTCATGACGAGTGAGGCATGAACTGTAATCAAACAAACAAAAGTGAACCAACCCTATCAAATATAACCCCAACGGTCTAACCCCTCGGGCAGACCCCAACCGAAAGACATTAGGCGAACTAACGGCAAGCGAGATAAAGAAAGCAGTTGGATTGCCTTGCCGCAAAAACCTTGGAAAGGTATTGCACAACTAAGAAAGCAAAGCCCAACCAAACAATCCACACCGTGTCCAAAAAGAATGGTGAACACGCAAACATCTCGACTACTCTGTCCCAACTACAGGATGAAGGGGGTTGGGGTGTCGTGTGGGCAGCGTCCACATTGATGCTAGGGTGTTTCCTGTAAGTGACGCACTACATCAAAAGACTTGATGATCTATGGTCTAATTAAGGTTTAGCCCATCATAACGGAACGGTACAACAGGATTCATGGAGCCAACCCTACTTAACCTAGGTTAGATGATTGTGATGAAGATGGCAAAATTTAGATGCCACCCTACTTAAAGAGCCTGTAAGCATAGTGATAATCCCATTCTCGATAGTTTCTAGAAGATAGTTAGATTTTGATGTTTTCTTGCAATATTCTAAGGAAAGTGCTAAAAATTAAATATTAAAAAGATATATTTATTAAAATTAATAACTTCAAATTTTTATCATATGAGTGTAAAAGATTAATTTAAAATATTAAATGTTATTATCATAAAATAGCATAATTTCATGATTAGTTGTTAAAAAAAATAATAAAAAATTGAAAAATGGCCTTTACTCTTTATATATCAGAGCCAGGTTTCGATCCTGGGACCTGTGGGTTATGGGCCCACCACGCTTCCGCTGCGCCACTCTGATAAACAATTAATATATACTTTTTGAAAAATAAGGTTTATAAGTGCCAATCAGGTGATTTGTTTTTTCAGATGGGGTCCACCTTTTACAATGAGTATTGAGAACTGATAGTGATCATGTATTACCTCAATAATGTGGTTTATTGCTTAATCAGATCTTTCAAACAACCTACCACCTGTATAGGAAATCTGAACCAGGCAAACAGCAGGTCCCACCGTGAAGATCATCTGACACAAAAATCATGCAAGTCCGGTGATCCATACCGTTGAAATCAATGGATAACAGAAGGTCTGACTCTACATGCAGGTATGGCCCACCTGATGAGAGGCCCGGCCTGATCTTTGTGCAGTTGATATTCATGGTGGGGAAGTAGTATTTGCCACCATATATCTCCTCCATCTAATCATGTCTACGGTCACATAGTTGACATGCAAATGGATGTGATTTAACGGTTTTGATTGCTAAGAACTTTTAACGACGCAGATTGCCCGACACCCCCAACGGCATGAAGTTCCTGTGGTGGGAAATTAAGTGTGGCCCACTGATGTTTGTGAGAAATCCTCCCCATCCATCCTTTTTGCAAGCTCATGTTAAAAATGTGGCAGATCCAAAACTCAAGTGGGCCACGTGATGGGAAATAGCTTGGATTGAATGTCCGTCAATGAAACATTCGTTGGACCACTGACGTTCTGAATAACGCTAATATTTTTGTGTTTTAATTCCTTCCCACAGGGAGTGACTTTACGAACGGCTTGGATGGCATATAAGCATCATGGTGGAACCGCAGAAGGTTCCAACAGTAGTCATTCCCTTTCCTACTTTTTCACCTAAAAAGTCGGGCAGGTTCAACCCAACGGACCCATGACCAACCCGGCATTGGGTTGGGCTCTATTTGAGGTTTCCGATTGCTTGACCCAACTTGAACCTGAACCCAATCGATGTATAAGTTACTTATAAATTATAATTGAGTGCGGATCCACTGTGTCAAAGGCACAAGAAATTCTAGTGCCGTCAAGTCTCATTGGTACATGCCATTTCTGATGACTCAAGCTAACAAGATATGCTAGATTTCTCTCTCCCAAATAGATTGCGTGCTACACAACATGACTTTTCAAGGTATAGATATGCTAGATTTCTCTCTCTCAAATAGATTGTGTGCTACACAACACGACTTTTCAAGGTATAATTGTCTTATATTTTAGCTTGTTTGTTTAGAAAAAACGAAGTTGTTTATGATAAATAACTACATGTATACTAAATAAAATTATAGGTATGAAAAATAAGACGTGTAATGAAATAAAATAGACTAATATAATAATGAAAATATTAGCACTTATCCACCCAACCAACTTGATTGAGCTCACTTGGATTAGGCTTGTGTTGAGAATTTCAAACCCGAGGTTGGGCTGAGTTGGGTTAAGAATCTTAAGATTGAGGTAAATGAACCTTGGGTTGTGCTAGGGTTGAGCACCAACCTGACCTAACCTGTCCGACTTTCAGCCCTAGCGTGTCCTAGTTATATTTTGGATCTGCCTCATTTTGGGCTCATGTCCTGATATGAATCGAGAAAATGGATTGATGGAAATTAGCCATTATAGTGGATGGACGGTGTGGATTTACCTCATTTTTAACCTTTACCCTGAAATAATATGAAAATATGAATGTACGGTATGGATAAAACCCCTACTTTAACGGTGGCCAGTCAGAGCCCCTTCCGTTCCTCGCAAGTGACGGGCGGGCTAGTAACCCGTTCGATCATAAAACAAAACGATATTTGAGTTAAGAAAATCGAACGGTAAATACAATAACGTGGAGAAAATCCTAGCCGTGCAAATTTTTGGCCGCACCACAAAGATCATCTTAGAAGAAAATTGGATCAATCCACTCATTAAGTGGGCCACACCATTATACTAATCAAACCAACGGTTGTGCACTATGGCGAAAAGACGAAGGTTCTTGAGTTTTGGAATGAAGCGATTGACTCTTCTGTACGTTTTACACCATTTAAAAGTGTCGGTGACTCATCCTCCTCAGAGTCCTCACATGTGCCTCTGACTTACACCAATCCAGACCATCCAAATAGTGGTCCACATTGCAGATGGGACGTATCACTAAAATCACACTGATCAAGAGATCCTAACCATCCAATTAATGAGTGAACGGTCTAAATGCGAAGGAAACAAAATCAGATGGTTACTACTATCTTCTCAGTGCAATTTTTCGGTTATACTCCATCCACAGGTGGGCCAGGGATTTGCATGGTCAGGATGCTGTGTAACTATGCCACGTGTGCTTTTGATGAGTCACCACCATCTGATGAACTGGAACAATCTATAAAATAAAAAGTGAAATGAGAGACAAAAAGCATTTTTAAAGAATTAGGTTTGATTATGAAAGCAATGCATGCGTGGGCATTCTATCCGTTGGATTTGGGTTTTTTTTAAAATGATCCAAACCGTTTATTTTATAGGGCCCACTTTGGATGGGGGATACCCTTAAATTGACTAAGAATGATTAATTCAATGCTTTGATTTTGCAAATGTTATAATGACCGTTCAAAATCAAGGTAAAAGACCCAAATGATCAGTTTTGAAATAATCAGCGAGAGTAGCTTTCCAAATCCCACTCCCCTTAGACAGGCTGATGTGGCAGGTCTCCAAGAGATCCGGGCCGTTCATCTGGTGGCCTGCATTGTATACCTGTGTTGGCCCGAAAATCAAGCCGGCTAGATTGGGTCATTAAGTAGGCCTGGCGGGTACAATCAATGCGGACCATATGCCAGTATTTCTAGCCATCCATTTTTTAATGCTCATGGACCCACCTGATGGCTGAACGGTCCTGATTTTCGGGCCATGACATATGGCTCATTGTAGGCGATGTGATGAAAGGTCTAGATCTCACACACATTTTCAATTTTCTCATGTTGATGGAGTAAGGTTCCGACGGTGTATCTTAGAAGACAAGTCAACCAAGGGTTTGGATCTCACAAGTTCGTTGGAAGGTCCTGAGCTTTTCTACAATCATAACTTTACAGCTGGTTATTTGTTTTGCCAGTGTAATGTAAGGTTAAAAAGTTGTCTATCAGCTTAAGTGTCTAAGGTTTGTTGTACCTAAACAGTTTAGCAGAATTCAATCATTTTAAGAGTCAAAAATTAAAATATATTACTTTTATTAAGTTATTATTATTTTTTTAGAGGTTTTTTTAGATAATTTTTTATTAAGAGTATTTGATTTATCAAATCCTTTATAAATATCCATAAACGAGTCATTATTACTTTTAATATATGTTGGTAAAGAGATAAAAATCTTTCGCCTTGAATACTAGCCTGGAATGGAACGGTTGGCACTCGGTTTGTTTTCTTTCACGTGTTGTGTGTGTGCGCGTTCCAGAATTGTTATAACAACTTGATTGAAACCAAAAAACTCTAAGTGTTGAAATAAGCAGATACGTTCAATATGAATGTATATGACCAAAAATTAGAAAAGATCGATTGTCTACTCAACCACTTACAAAATATTTATAACGATCAAGCGATTGTCGGAGGGTGGAGTTCTTCTTCCGGAAATGACTGCACATTACCTTTTACAATAAAGAACTTTTCAGCATACCAGTGCAATCAAACAAAATGAAAAAACTAACGATAGTTCACCAGGAGCGATTGCAATAATACATCTCTTAAAAGAACTGTTGCTATTGGATAAAAATCAAGTCCAGCGTATGACTGTATATTCAGATTACAAACAAGGAACTTATACTGGATTATTACTACTCCTACAATAAACGGAGATAAAGTAAATTGATAGATTTGATTTGATTTGATTGGTGTGAGACGCCTTGTTTTGTTGATTTCCATAAATATTTATAGATCTCTTATTCAGCCTTCCTTTAAGCGCTTCTCTTTTATAATTTGTCATTTATGGTTATCGAAGAGTCACCATCTAGATCCTTTTGTTCCTTTAACTTGTATCTCTTTTTTATACGGTTCCTCTTCCGAACATCTCTCACCCGCGTTGCTTTTGGATGCTTCTCGATCTACCGCATCTTGCCTCTTGATCGACTTTGCATATCTCGGCTGCGTCTCGACTCTTAATCTACTTTGCAGTTCTCGGCCGCTCTCCAAGTCTCTTAACCGCTCAGCCATTCTTCATTTTTGGATGTCTCGGCCACACTCTACTCCTACTCGAGTTTTGCTCATGGATTCTCAACACCACTCCATATCTTCAACCTCTCAATCGTGCCAGCTGTATTTCTATAAAGCTCTAAATATCTCTATGGACCTCACGCATGTTGTATAATTCTCGTGTAATGACGTATGTCCCCTTCTAATTGGCTCGGCCAAAATTAGGATACAACAGAACTAGCTAATTTAAATTTGTGGCCTCATGATGATGTATGTGACTTATCGTCGTCCCTACAACGGGAACTAGCTGATTTAAATATGTGGCTTAACCGTGACGTATAGGGGTGTACACGGGTCGGGCCGAGTCGAACTGGCCTCAGCCCGTCCAGGCCCGTTCAACAGTCACACAAGGTCCGACTTGACCGGGCCTGGTCACCGGGCCAACATCTCCAGTTCGAACCGGGCCCGGCGCGAGTTCGGGCCAGTTTCAAACCTTCGAATTCGGGCCAGTTTCGAACCTTACAGCAAGTTCATGAGAAGGGCTTTGACAGGTAATTCACGTCCCATTATAAGGCCCTCGATCAACGGTTTAGATAGTTGAACTATAGACTGCACAAAAAATCTAACTAGTCAGGACATTTACATACATTTGACAAAGCATAAAATAAAACATTTTATATAAATTAAATACAGTCATACACGGGTCGGGCCGGGCAGGGTCGGGTTGGGCCGGGGCGAGTCGGATTTCGGACCGAGTCGGGCCGAACTGGGAGGTATCCGAACTCGGCCTGAACTCACTTTCGGGCCTAGAAAATTGGCCCGTCCTGACCCGAACTTAGTTCCGGGTCGGGTCGAGTCGGGCTTTTTCGGGCCGGGTCGAGCGAGCTAACCGGGCTAGCCCGGTTTGTGTACACCCCTAGTGACGTATGTGACTTATCAGCATTGTCTATCGATTTTAACCGAACATTTTAAGGCACAATTCCATCTTTGAAAGTTATTTCCTATCTCCACGTTAATGTTTATTTGTCATCTAATCCATTCACAAGGCCATACAGACATGGATAAAAGAAAAATACACATATAAGCTTGATATTTAATTTTTATTATTATTATTTTTTTAAAAAACACTTATAAGACTCCTAAGAAGTTTTCAACATCAGGCATCCTCCTGTGTTATGGTCCACTTTAGCTTTGGATATTCCTCATTTTTTCGCTCATTCACTGAAAATGAGTGCGCAAAAGGAATGAACGGCATGGATAGGTCACATACATCATGGTGGGCCCCATAGATTTTAAATTTTTTCCCTTAGGTTTAGAGACTAATACTTTCAAATAACCGTTGTCATAATGATAACTTATTTAGGGTGAACTAGTGGGGAAGTTGAAAAATCAAACAACTCTTAAAAAGGAATAAAAGAAAAAAGAGAAGACAAACACCAAAAAAGCTAAAGAAAAAAACAGCAAACCTAGTCAATGCCCAATGCTATTTTAGTCATCTAATAGCTTTTTAAGAGTTCTTTTTACTATTTTGAGTAATTTTTAATATTTCGAAAAAAAAAAAATCTTATTTTTAGTTAAATTAGAAATCAAATATATCTTCTTCTTTTTTTCAACAATAATATTAATTGTGTCTTTCATAATTAAAGAAAGGTCTATTTTTAAGAAGAGGTGATCTTTTGTCGTCTATCTACTCCCCCCCTTATGTTGGGGCTTCATAGAGGTTAGAGAGAATCATGACCGAATGCAATGAATGGTTGAGAATGAGAGGTGGCCCACCTTTGTCTTTGTCGGTTGTTTCTTAAAGGCAGTGGAAGCATCATTCCCTGACCCCATGGAAGAGCTTTTTTTTCAAAGCAGGGAGTAAAAATTGGAGAATGATCTCCTCTGCATGTGAATTCTCATCCGTTGAGCTGTGTGGGACCCATGTTGCCATCCAAACCGTTCATCAGATGGGCCCCATGTTAAGCCCACAGAGCCCAAACATCATGCTAATGAAATAGTAAGGTGGGTGATGTAGAGTGTGTCGCGGACAGTTTCATGGCCAAGATGGATCAGAAAAGGCCTGGTCGACGATAGAAATGATTCATACCGTCAGACCTTAAATTGGGCGTATCTCGCAATCTAGAATGAGCTATCAGACGTACGATATATGATTTTGGGGTAGGACGAGCTACTTTAGCCACCCAACCTACTACGCCGGGTTGCCTACGCCGAATTTGCAAAATACCACATCAGATCGATGTTCATTTCCTTATTTTAATTCCGTTTTTACTATAAATAATATGTTTTAATGTGATTATAACTTTTCATCCTTTGGTTATAGGAGTTGCGCCCAACGTAAAAAGTGCTTAGAATAATTAGGAGAAAGAACAATGAAGCCAAATAGGACACTTACTATTTTTGGGGTTTTCGCACTGGTGGAAATCACGACAGTCTATAAATAGTAAGTTACAAATTCTAGGAGTTTTAGTTATAGCTTAATTCTAAAACTTCTCAATGACTTAGTATCCCTAGGATTTTGAACTCATTTATTTCAATTAAATTTTGAATTTTATAGAATTTATTTTAATTTTATTTTTATTTTTTTCCTAGTGGATTCGAGAAGTCTTTGTGAGGAGTCCAGAGAAACTCCATGGATTCAGAGTAGTTATCCTTGAGGAAGATGGTGATCGACCTCATCACGTTCATCCCTGCATCAATGGGCCAGGAACAAAGGGGAACAATAGGGTCCATGGGAAGGGGACGCCCACCGTAAAAATTTCCATATTGTTGGTGGGGTTATATGTCATCCAATCCATTCATCAGACTGCCCCACCAGGATCAAGGGAGAACCCATATTTAAGGCCATTAACTAGGTGGGCCACACTAAATGAAAACTTGATTTTAAGTTATTCATAGAGGTGGCCCCTACTTGAGTTTTTTTTTTTTTCTTCAGACTGACGCACGGTTTAGACTTGATGTAGAGCGGGTCGCGGACAATTACATGGCAAAGATGGATCAGAAAAGGCCCGGTCGGCGACAGAAGTGATCTGGACCATCAGACCTTAAATCAGGCGTATCTCGCAATCCGGGATGAGTTAGCGGACGAAAAATATATGATTTTGGGGTGGTAGAACGAGCTACTTTAGCCAACCAACCCTACTACGCCGGGTTGCGGCACTCGAAATTGCGAGAAACCCCTGATTTGACGGTCGTTTCCCTGTTTCAATTTCGTTTTTACTATAAATAGTAAGTTTTAGTTTGCTTATAACTCTTCATCCGTCGGGCTTTAGGAGTTGCGCCCAACGTGAAAAGAGCTTAGAATAATTAGGAGAACGGGTTGGTGAAGCCAAATAGGACACTTACTATTTTTGGCCGAAAACCTTGCGCACTAGTAGACATCACGACCGTCTATAAATAGTAAGTACTATTTATAGTAAGTCGCGAATTCTAGGAATCCTAGTTGTAGTTGGATTCTGATTTCTTTCCCATTGCTTGGTACCCTTATTTAAAGGGTTGTGAACTCGTTTTTATGAATTAATTAATCTATTTCGAATTTATTTAGAATTTATTTCTATTTTCTGCTCTCTTTTCTCGTGGATTCGAGAAGTCTCTGTGAGGAGTCCAGAGAAGTTCCGTGGATTCGGAATATTTATCCTCTTGAGGAAGACGGTGCTCGACCTCACGTCCTCCCCTGCGTCAGTTTGGTATCAAAGCGAGGTTTCTCCTCGGGTCGATGGCTTCTAACGATGGGTCGGGCAACAATCCCATAGGCGGTGCTCAAGGAAATTTTCCTTTAACGGCGGCAACTTTTCAAGCAGCGCAGCAAGAGAATCGACAAGCCATGCAAGGGCTGCAGGCTTCCATGGACCGCATAGCGAATCTCTTGGCAGAAACCCTAGGGCAACTCCGTGTTCCTGGTGGTAATCCTCCACCACCATTGCTGAAACCCGTAATCGCCCTGATCGCAGGATAATCCCAGCAGTGCATCCAAGGGCCGTCCCTGAGGACTGGGGCTCCAGTGAAGAGGAGATCGATGACGTGATCTTCCAACACCCCAGGCAAGGCGGCGATCGGGTAGATCGAGACTTCAAGATACGGGTTGATATTCCTAACTTCAATGGCCAGCTACACATTGAGGATTTTCTCGATTGGCTTTCTGAAGTTGAGCGATTTTTTGACTATATGGACATCCCTGAAACAAAGAAGGTCAAGCTTGTGGCCTACAAGTTGAAAGGAGGAGCTTCAGCTTGGTGGGAACAACTGCAACTCGCACGAACCAGGCAGATGAAAGCACCAATCCGCACATGGCAACGAATGAAGCAGTTACTACGTGCCCGATTCCTCCCTAGCGATTACGATCAGGTATTATTCCAACAATACCAAAATTGTCGACAGGGTAGTCGGACGGTGAGAGAGTACGCAGAAGAATTTTACCGCCTGGCGGCGCGCAACGATTTAGTCGAGACTGAATCGCAGCAAGTCGCCCGATTCAACGTGGATTGCGTATGGCGATCCAGGATCGGGTCCAGATGCAGTCCGTCTGGACGATGAATGATGCGATCAAGTTGGCTACTCGGGCAGAGAAGCGCAACTTGAACGTCCTAACACACGGGCCTATCCTACTGCGAGGATCACTGCGGCAGGTCCACCCCAGGGAGCTCCACAGCCTAAGGGGAAGGAGCCCGTAGGAGCACGCACTCAACCTCCTATGTCTGAGAACCGAGATCAGGGAAGCGGGCAAGCTAGACCCCAAAGGGGCGTATCGACTGCTGCTGGCACAAGTACAATCCCGAACCCTTATGCTCGGCCAAGGCCCAACAACTGCTATCGTTGTGGCCAGCCCGACCACCTGTCAAATACTTGTCCCCAGCGAAAAGTGGCAAACCTCGCCATTAATGATGGTAGTGCTGATAACGCTTATGAAGATCCAGATATTGAAGAACAGGAGCATACCGTTGAGGACGAGGTAGATGATTCAGATTGGGTTCAGCAAGATCACGGCGAGTCGCTCGTCGTGAGGCGACTATTATATGCGCCAAGAAAAGAAGTGCATCCACAGCGGCATAACATCTTCCGCACTAGGTGTACGGTGAATCGAAAGGTTTGTGATGTGATCATTGACAGTGGAAGCAGCGAGAGAACATTGTCTCCAGGGGCATGGTGGAAAAATTGCAATTGAAAACAGAGCGTCATCCCTCTCCATATACAATCGGTTGGATCAAGAAGGTCAGCGAAACAAAGGTAACTGAACGGTGCACCATATCTTTTTCAATTGGCAAACATTATAAGGATGAAGTAGTATGCGATGTGGTTGACATGGAAGCATGTCACATACTACTCGGTCGACCCTGGCAATCTGACCGTGACGCCACTCATAAAGGGCGAGATAACATATATATCTTCGTCAAGGACGGCCGAAAGACCATATTGGCCCCTATGGATCCAGAAGGACCACCTGAAACTTCTAAGGTGGATGGTCATTTTCTCTTAACCATTCAGGACTTCGTGGAAGAATCCAAAGAAACAGGACAGACTTATGCATTAATTGTAAAAGGGGAAGAACTCGAGCCTACCATCATCCCTGAAAGACTAAGGCCCTTGTTGCAAGAATTCCAAGAAATCTGGCCCGAGGACCTTCCCGATGGGTTACCCCCTATGCGAGATATCCAACACCATATCGACCTTGTCCCTGGGTCCAGTTTACCTAATCGTCCTCATTATCGAATGAGCCCGAATGAGTGCGAGATTCTGCAGGGACAAGTGGAGGAACTGATCCGTAAGGGTCTTATTCGAGAAAGCATGAGCCCATGTGCTGTACCAGCTCTGCTAACTCCAAAGAAAGATGGGAGTTGGCGCATGTGTGTCGACAGCCGGCCATCAACAAGATCACCATAAAATACAGGTTCCTATATCACGATTGGATGATATGTTGGATATGCTAGAGGGCGCAAAAATATTCTCTAAATTGGACTTAAGGAGCGGCTACCATCAGATTCGAATACGGCCGGGTGATGAGTGGAAAACAGCCTTTAAGACCAAGGAAGGATTGTACGAATGGATGGTCATGCCTTTCGGTCTTTCTAATGCGCCTAGCACATTCATGAGGTTGATGAACCAAGTTCTGAAACCTTTCATTGGGCGGTTCGTTGTGGTTTATTTTGATGATATTTTGATATACAGTCAAGACGAAACCACCCATATGGAGCACCTCAAGAAAGTCCTTCAAGTGCTCACTGAAAATAAATTGTACCTCAATTAAAAAAGTGTAGCTTCATGACTGATAGCCTATTGTTTCTGGGTTTTGTGGTTACGTCCACGGGCATTCGAGTGGATGAGGAAAAGGTGAAGACAATCAGAGAATGGCCGGTTCCCAAAAATATTCACGAAGTACGAAGTTTCCATGGACTAGCGACATTCTATCGTCGGTTCGTGAAAAATTTCAGTAGCATTGTCTCACCGATCACAGATTGCATGAAGAAAGGGCAGTTTCAGTGGACTGACGAAGCTGACAGGAGCTTTGCCGAAATCAAGCGCAGATTATCCACGACCCCGGTTCTTGTACTTCCCAACTTCGACAAACTGTTTGAAGTCGAATGTGATGCCTCATATGTCGGGATTGGGGGAGTTTTGTCTCAAGAAGGTAGGCCGGTAGCCTTCTACAGTGAGAAACTTAGTGATGCACGCAAGAAGTGGTCTACATATGAGATCGAGTTGTACGCGGTGGTCCAGGCACTGCGACACTGGCGACATTATTTGATTCAAAGAGAATTCATACTTTACACGGACCATCAAGCCCTCAAGTTTATTAATAGTCAAGCTAACATTAACCGTGTGCATGCTAGGTGGATCTCATTTTTGTAGGAATTCACATTCGTGCTAAAGCATAAGTCAGGGCAACAGAACAAAGTAGCCGATGCGCTAAGTCGCCGTGCAACTTTGTTAGTCACTATGAGTATGAAGTTGTCGGGTTCGATCGCCTCAAAGACATATATGCCGACGACGACGACTTCAAGGACGCATGGGTTAGATGTCAGGAAGGTCACCCCGGTGACTTACATATACAAGACGGGTTCCTTTTTAAGGGAAATCGACTATGTATCCCAAGAGTTCGCTAAGGGAACAGATAATCCAAGAGCTACATGGAGGTGGCCTCAGTGGACACCTTGGGCGAGACAAGACGCGGGCTCTTGTGGAAGAACGGTATTACTGGCCGCAATTGGTACGTGATGTGGGAAAGGCAGTCCAACGCTGTTATATTTGTCAGACTTCCAAGGGGCAATCTCATAATACGGGCCTCTACACCCCGTTACCCGTGCCTGACGGCCCTTGGGAGGATTTATCTATGGACTTTGTGCTTGGTCTCCCACGAACACAACGTGGCATGGATTCGGTGTTCGTGGTAGTAGTAGATCGTTTTTCCAAGATGGCGCACTTTATTCCATGTAAGAAGACTCTCGATGCAACACACGTGGCGAATTTATTCTTCAGAGAAATTGTGCGGCTACACGGGGTTCCCAAGACTATTACTTCTGACCGTGACACGAAGTTCATAAGCCACTTTTGGCGGACTTTGTGGACTCGATTCGATACACGCCTTCAGTTCAGTAGCGCGTACCACCCACAGACTGACGGTCAAACTGAGGTTGTGAATCGCACATTGGGAAACCTCCTTCGATGTATTTCAGGAGAAAAACCAAAGCAATGGGATTTGGCCTTGTCTCAAGCGGAGTTTGCATTCAACAACATGGTGAATCGCTCGACAGGAAAATCCCCGTTCCAGGTTATTTACGGACGAGTACCTCGCCATACACTAGACTTGGTCCCTCTGCCCAAGCTCCCAGGCATGAGTATTGCAGCAGAACATATGGCAGACAAAATCATGGGCATTCATGCGGAGGTACAGAACAAGCTACATGCCTCGAACGAAAAGTACAAGGAGCAAGCGGACAAGCATCGGCGACAGAAAGTGTTCGAGGTGGGCGACCAAGTAATGGTCCATCTGCGCAAAGAAAGATTTCCGACCGGAACGTACAACAAGTTGAAGAATAAAAAGATTGGACCGGTACCAATCATCCGAAAGATCAATGACAACGCTTATGTTGTTGATCTTCCAGATGATATGGCGATCTCACGAACTTTCAATGTTGCGGACCTGACTGAGTATCATGAACCAGCGCATAATGATAACTCGAGGACGAGTTCTTTTGAAGTGGAGGAGACTGATGTAGAGCGGGTCGCGGACAATTACATGGCAAAGATGGATCAGAAAAGGCCCGGTTGGCGACAGAAGTGATCTGGACCATCAGACCTTAAATCAGGCGTATCTCGCAATCCGGGATGAGTTAGCGGACGAAAAATATATGATTTTGGGGTAGAACGAGCTACTTTAGCCAACCAACCCCGCTACGCCGGGTTGCGACGCTCGAAATTGCGAGAAACCCCTGATTTCACGGTCGTTTCCCTGTTTCAATTTCGTTTTTACTATAAATAGTAAGTTTTAGTTTGCTTATAACTCTTCATCCGTCGGGCTTTAGGAGTTGCGCCCAACGTGAAAAGAGCTTAGAATAATTGGAGAACGGGTTGGTGAAGCCAAATAGGACACTTACTATTTTTGGCCGAAAACCTTGCGCACTAGTAGACATCACGACCGTCTATAAATAGTAAGTACTATTTATAGTAAGTCGCGAATTCTAGGAATCCTAGTTGTAGTTGGATTCTGATTTCTTTCCCATTGCTTGGTACCCTTATTTAAAGGGTTGTGAACTCGTTTTTATAAATTAATTAATCTATTTCGAATTTATTTAGAATTTATTTCTATTTTCTGCTCTCTTTTCTCGTGGATTCGAGAAGTCTCTGTGAGGAGTCCAGAGAAGTTCCGTGGATTCGGAATATTTATCCTCTTGAGGAAGACGGTGCTCGACCTCACGTCCTCCCCTGCGTCAAGACTCCACACACATCATGGTGGGTCCCAATGTATTTATTATTGGGACCTTGGTCATAGATCCAGGGTCATTTTCCAATGATCCAAACCGTCTACGTCATAGGCCTCACCTTGGATGGTGAATAGCACCAAAAATATAAATAAATAAATAAATAAAACCGTTAGGATGGAATATTCCAAATGTTTGATAATCTGTCTATTTTACATTGAATATGGACGGTCAATATGAACTTTAAATAATCAAAATATGGAAATACTTTAATCCCAAATAATTATTTTTTACTTAAATCTTTTGGTACACTCCATCCAGGGTGAGGCTTATCATATAAACAGCTTTGGTTATTGAAAATGACCCAATCCAACGGCTGAGATCCCCGGACATAGTACGTATGCATTCTATAGTAAACCTCCAGGGTAGAAAGAGCTTTAATGTGTCCGAATCTTGTTCTGGGTGAGAAATGAATGGCTGGTATTGGATATGGTACAGGTGAGTTATTTGATACTCTGGAAGAGCATGTCACCTTATACACAGGTACTACGTCAGATACCTGAAATCAGACAGCTAGTTGAATGTCCTAGACTAGGATTAGGACACTTTCTTTATGAAATAAGAACATTGGGTATTTTTCAATTCTGGCCGTCCAATGACTGCCACCAATCCGATGGTTAGATACCTAAATAAGGGCTGTGATACCTCGTTTCAACACTGTCTTGGTATCGATCCCAGTGGGGGTGGCTACCACAGAAGTGTGAACTGACAGTGGAGTGTACTAACAAGCTAACGAGATTAAAAATTTAAAATTTAAAATTTAAAAAAAAAAAAAAAAAAAAAAAAAAAAAGTGGGGAGGGGTGCATATATATATATATATATATACACACATTTTTGACACACCAACCTGTACGATTAAGAAGTCATTACATGTCACCACTACGGGTTGTAGAATTATACTTGCACTCAAAGATATTTTTCACTACATTATATTTCAGTGATATGCCTCCCATCCATTAATACAAAAGTACAAAACTATACGCAGGCCTTTTGAGAAACTAAATGACTATTCCTTTAACAGTAAGCTTACCATCATTAATATGGTGGCATGGAACCATGTGTAGACCTTTTGAGGAACGAAATGACAAATGACACGTAGCCCAGAAGCATGACTGGGACAACGTATGCACATCTATAAAAATTCCACCGAGACAAGTCTCCTATCACAAATCTCAGATATGGTCATTGAAGCCATCTTCTTTTAGTCCTTCAAAAATGGGAGTTTTTTCTAAAGAATTTTGAAGCTCTTGCAACAATTACAAAGATTGGAGAGATCTAAAGATTGGACCAATAGCTGAATGAATTGGAACTAGTGGATTGGGGCTTGATCTTTGTGGATATAATCCTATCCAATCCACAATATTTGAAGTCATGATAAGAGAAATGGTAGAGATGACTTTGATTGAGCTAAATTTAGATGCAACTGTATCTTGAAGGTCTCTGAAGTAGAGCATTTGCTTAAAAGTGGAGATTTGAACAATAATTTTAGATTTACGGAGATGTCGTGTGCCAAGATTACATAAAATCACGTGACAGTGAATGATCTTGGAGTACCATCAAGGAAACCCAACGAGAGTTTTGTCGGCCCCAGAAGCTATAAAAGGAGAACACAATAAAGAGCTCCAGGCCAAATGCCAAACACAATCTATCTTTAATTTTTATCTCTACTTTTATCTTAGCATAGGCTAGGTTAACCTTAGTCTTAGCATATATTACTACTGTCCAACGTTACCATTATAGTACCATAGGAATAGTATAATCATCCACAACCTTCTGTTGTTAGACCTTGATTTACCAAGTTCTTATTTGAAAATCTTTTGGTCAGATCCTACTGACCATTTGCTTATATCATATGTTCCTACGGACAGATTAAGTATTTATCTTTTTATTTTCTCTAGTTATTTTTTTTCTATTGATTATAATAAGCACTATTTATAAATCAATAAAATCAACATTGTTTTAGTTTCTTTCTATCCTTCTTTATTCCTTCAAGAAATACATCGGTTACATTTACTGGTGAAAAAACAAGTCCTTAAAACATAAGAAAAAAAATAAATAAATAAAAATCCGTTAGAAAGTATTAACTGCTACCTTTTGTAAATTGTCTGATCGCTGCTACAACCAGTGCTTGAGAGGATAACTGGATTCTAAAATCTGGTCTTAATCGGTCCATCTAAGCAAGAGGGTACCAGTGTTTAATCAAACATTGATCAATTGAGTACAACTCTAGCATGCCCGTACTTTTTAATCACACATGAAAATCGAATACATGCCCTCGTTGACCTTGTGCTTGAATTGCTCAAACAATATACAAAGACAAATAGTAGTTGAATGGTGTTCTTTACCTTTCTCATATCCTTTATTTTCAAGTAATCTACATAAACCTTAATCTGTTTTTATTGAAATTTTATATATTCCACTCAATTTTAGTGGTGGGTATGGACCACCAATCCTTACTTTTTAAATTCCTCCTAAAAGCAGCTTTTTAATAAAACGTGCTCTATTGAGAAAACATGTTTAGTTTGTGTTGATGTATATGCGTGGTCATGTGAACTAGAACTACCATAACATTATATTAGAGTGTATTTTATTTTTTTTCATTTTTGTGTATTTTTTTATTATAAATTTTAAAAAATATAAAGAAAATAAATTACTCCAAATTCCCACATTTTACATAATACCATTTAAACGACCACTTTCTCTGAAAGCTGAAAAATGGCATATCAATGTGTATCAATGGACTTTAACATCCGGTGTTTTAGATAAGGTTGTTAGTTCTGCACCATTAAAAAGATGGTGGTGCTTTAACCTCATCGCGGGTGATATGGTTATATATGAAGCTATTTGGACCATCCAAAATGTGGGCCCCATTGTGGATGGAGCATATCTCTTAAATCAAATAGTTCAAGAAATCATGACCATCTAATTAACGGCTATCAAATGGAAGGTCAAAAGTAAAATAGTTAGCTTTTCTTCTAAGTATATTTTTTGGTTGTGCTCCATCCACAGTTGAGTCATCGATTTGAATGGTCCAGATAGCCTTACAATTGCGCAAGGAATACGGTTGAAAAGTCACCACCAGTTTTTAAATATTGCAAAACTAACATGGGAATCTATAGCGAGGAAAATAAAATAACCGCTCGTTATTTGGCTCAATTCCTACGTGCACATGCGCACGTACGAACAAAAAAAAATTACAAGCTTAAGACATATTAGGGAAATTGAAGAGGTGAACCGGGGTACACGTGCTAACGTGGCATGTGTATGAGATATGGGCAATTCATTAGTTGGGGCAGGCAATGAACATTCCCTAGCACATGGTCCATGAGTCCGTCCCACTGTCTAACCAACGTGGATTCGACTATTGTGTGCGTTTTGGTCTATCTCTTAAATGGTTGTGACTCATCCTTTCACACGGCACATATTTAGATCGATCCAAACTGTTCAAACCCTTGCGGGAAAAAACCACGGCACAAAGCGAGATCTCCACTATGAACATAGAAATTACAAAGAGAGAGGACTTACCCGATTCGAACAACTTCGAATCTCACCCTTGCTACACCCTTTAGAAACCCTAAAATCCTTTTAGGAACCCTTGAAACTCTTTTAGAAAGCCTTAGAATACATCACAATCTCGCATACACCCCTTTATATAAGTTTAGAAACAAGCAGACTCGGAATAGGAAACAAAATCCGCAGAATCTGCGTTTCCACAATCGCATCTGCGGAACTCTTCGATGTCATCGAAGGTCTCTCGATGACAGCTTCGATATCATCGACGATCCTTCACTGATATCGAAACAGGACCAAAACTGTCGAGCGACCAGGGGTGAAAATTCAACAATTATCGATGTCATCGAAGGTCTCTCGATGACAGCCTCGATATCATCGACAGACCAACAGACAAATTTAAGACATCTGTCGATATCATCGACAGACCACCAAACTGATTTAAGACATTTGTTCATAACAATCTCCACCATGTATTGCTGGCCTTGCCTTGTTTATTCTTATTTAGTCCTTTTGTTTTCTTAAGTGTGTTGTGTAATGGGGGTGTGCTAAGATTTAATATGTTTAGACTGGAGTTGCCATTATCTAAATAAATTTCAAAATCTATGGTCGATTAAAAACTGTAGAATCATTCAAGGAATAAAGAATCAAACAACCATTCTATTCCTTTGACTCATGCGGTTGATGTACACCATAAATTTCAACTAAGGGCCACGATTATGGAAAAAGGAAGGGAGTTAAGCACTCCCTTCAACTCATATGAAATGCAATTTCTATTTTATGACATTTTTGGAATTTTTAGGAAATTTAGCTAGACATTAGTAGTACTATATATTTAGCCATACTTTGCAAGGTATTGGAACTCTAAGTAGGCAAAAGTAAAAGATTCAAAAAAAAAAAAAAAAAAAAAAAAAAGACATAGAAGAATGTAATAAAGATGTGTGACTGTTTGAGCTTTACAAATCGCATCAGAATATAAAGTAAGAACCGTTAGTTGATTTGAGATGTGAGAAGAAAATGAGAAACTAAACACTATTTTTAAATAAAAGAGATGGTGCGGATATCCCCGATTCCATCATATTCTTTCGCCATCAATATCTTTTTTAGCTTAAATTTAGTGTACTTCTTGACAAATAGAAGACGTTGTCAGGACAGTCAGATCAGAGTAGGCAGCATTTTGGCAATTGCTTGCCAAATTTCGACAACACCGGATTCTCAGAACATACACAACCGATCCTACAAACAACTACACAGCCTTCTCTGCCCCTTACCATTACCCCCTCAAATGGTCTATCACAATTAGGTTTAAATAGACCTTCAACTAGTGCATCCGGCATCGTTGGAGCTCATACCTTGCCTTTTGCTTTTGGTAGAGGATTCGCCCCAGGTAGGTCTTTATTATTACGATGGGGTGTTGCTTTTGATAGTTTGTACCTCATGTACTTGTGGAGTTTTATCATTTTTTTACATTGTACATGCTGCACTTTGAAGTTCCTAGGTTTGTAGGGAGCTTCAGGCCTCCAAACGTTTGTCTTAGTCGATTAAGTTCGATGGTTGTCTTCAGGAGATGCTAGAGATACTGTTGGCTTTACTTTAGTGGACCTTCTATACTTTTGGAGTCTGGAAAATGTGGTTTAATTATCATTGTATATTCTTGCAATGCCTGGACATCTTGACATATCAACCAATATCTTTGTGGACCAGGCTATATATGGACTTTCCAATTTGACCCATTAATCATCTCCAAGTCGCATCGATGGTCTTTTCTAGCAAAATCTTCCAGATTTCTAAGATTTCCTAGGTTGCCCGAAGGTGGCAATATTCATGATAGGTGCTTTTGAGTTTTGGCTGAAATCGGCTTGGTTGACCCTTTGTTTGGCCGTTTTAATCCGTTCATCATTTTTAGATCCCGCTCAAAATGCATCTTGCAAACTGATATTGATCATTTATGCATGTTTAGATCTTTTAAAATATTTTTATTAAACCTCATACTAAAGTCGAAGAATAGTTTGAATTTCATTTTGGGTGGAGCGTCTACACCAAAGTTCTAAATTTAGATGTTGAATATCATATCATTGACCCGTATCTCATCATACCAAGCTGTTTCACTTAATTCAGCCATGCCATTCACGAATGATACTGGTACTTAACCATTTGGACCATACTCTAAACCTTGCTAATATTGAAAGAGGCCTGAAATTCCATGCCATACTTTCTTCTCAATAAAGAGCCAGATTAGGTGAGACCCCAACCTTACCTACCCTGACTGTAGGGCCCACCTTAATGTATCTATTATGTTTACTTGCCTTTGATCCATTTTCCATATCATTTTAGGGCATGATCCAAAAAATGAAGAAGATCCAAAACTCAGGTGGACCATACTCTAGGAAACAATGGTGATTGAATGCCCTACCATTAAAAACTTCCTAGGACGCACCTTAATGTTATTTGCCATCCAAACCGTTGATAAGGTCACATAAACCTAAATGAAGGGAAAAAAATATCAGCTTGATCCAAAACTTTTGTGACCTTTTAATGGTCAATCGCGACTGTTTCCTATGGTAAGGTCCACCTAATAATTGGATCTGCTTCGTTTTTTCAATCATACCTTAAAATGATCTGAAAAAAAAAAAAAGGATATACAGCATGGATACAGAATAAATACATCAAGGTGGGCCCCATGGTAAGGAATATGTTTCCCTTGTAGCACATAAGTCTACCACATCCACAGTAGCAACTCTTTAAGGGTCCCACATAAATAAATAGAATGCCCCAGCCAACCTACAAAAGGGACCCACATAAATGCCAGACCATCTCTCTGAGTCTCAACCATATGCATGGCGACAACCTAGACAGCCCAAATTGCATACCTGACCATAGATGGAGGATAACCGTAAAATTACAAAGAAAAAATAACACTAGCCATCTGATTTTATTATTATTATTATTTTTTTTGGGACCACTCACTTTTAATGATGTAGAGCGGGTCGCGGACAATTACATGGCAAAGATGGATCAGAAAAGGCCCAGTCGGCGACAGAAGTGATCTGGACCATCAGACCTTAAATCAGGCGTATCTCGCAATCCGGGATGAGTTAGCGGACGAAAAATATATGATTTTGGGGTAGAACGAGCTACTTTAGCCAACCAACCCCGCTACGCCGGGTTGCGACGCTCGGAATTGTGAGAAACCCCTGATTTCACAGTCGTTTCCCTGTTTCAATTTCGTTTTTTACTATAAATAGTAAGTTTTAGTTTGCTTATAACTCTTTATCCGTCGGGCTTTAGGAGTTGCGCCCAACGTGAAAAGAGCTTAGAATAATTAGGAGAACAGGTTGGCGAAGCCAAATAGGACACTTACTATTTTTGGCCGAAAACCTTGCGCACTAGTAGACATCACGACGACGTCTATAAATAGTAAGTTTACTATTTATAGTAAGTCGCGAATTCTAGGAGTCCTAGTTGTAGTTTGATTCTAATTTCTTTCTTTCCATTGCTTAGTACCCTTATTTAAAGGGTTGTGAACTCGTTTTATGGACTCATTAATCTATTTCGAATTTATTTAGAATTTATTTCTATTTTCTGCTCTCTTTTCTCGTGGATTCGAGAAGTCTCTGTGAGGAGTCCAGAGAAGTTCCGTGGATTCGGAATATTTATCCTCTTGAGGAAGACGGTGTTCGACCTCACGTCCTCCCCTGCGTCATTTAACTACCCATTTGATATCCACGGCCAGGATTGCCTTTCAGTGTGATTCTAGAGATATGCTACATCCACAATGGGCCCCACAATTTGGCTGGTCTGCATCGTTGTACGTCATGGCTCATGGGGGAAGAGCGAGCCGCCAGCATTTCAAAAATGGTTCTGCTCTACCACACCTGCCTAAAACACCCAAGCCCTGTGGGGCCCACACATTGTACATTCAAAATCCACTCCATCCATCAAGTTCTATCCTCAATTCTAGACCTTGAAAATAAAAATCAGCCATATTTACAACTCAAATGGGACACTTCAAGGAGAACAATGGAGATAGGATGCCAACAACAGGTCTGTATTTGCATGTGGGGTCACCATGCTATCTTTCATCTAACCTGTTAATCAGGTGCAACTCACCAGGATGAAGTGAATATACAAAAATCGTCCTGACCCAAAACTCAGGTGGACCACACCACGTAAACATGTTGCATTTTTCCCAGTGGTGTGGCACGTAGATTTTTGTTATCAGCCTGATATTTTGTATGTACAGTTAAAATAAGCATTTCCACGTGATGGATGTAATGGATCTAGATATAAAACAAGGTGGGCCCCACAGAGCAAAAGTGTTGAAGACGATTCCGGTCCCCACAAGAGCAGCTACCGTACAAAAGGAATCCTCCAATCCTTCTTTGGACTTCAGAACAGATATATTCTCATCCCTTGTCTTCAAACGAGACAACCAGAGAATAAAATGCCATACAATCTGGCGCGAAAGCAACTACTTACACCCACCTTATTGATAGATACACCCTTTCAAATTACCAGAAATAGAAAAAAGTGGATGTATCTATCAAAAAGCAGTAACAGAAAGTATAAAAAAGTGCAGCATGTTCACGACCACAAGTGGAAAAATGGTGCTTCTATCAAACAAAGTGGATGTTCCGTTACATAACAAAAAGTAGCAAAAGAGGGTGCATCAATCACAGAAAGGTGGGTGTAATTTCAATTTCAGTCGATGTTTTGTTAGGAAGGTGCGCCCGCCACCGTACGGTGACCATTTGCCGGACGGTGGATGGGAAACCACGGAGGTGGGTGGATCCGTGGCTGTGGGGCCCACCGTGATGTATGTGTTTATATCCAGGCCGTTCATCCATTTTAGTAGCTCATGTTAGAGCATGATGCATGGGTAAACGTGATGAGCATAACTACTCTGAATCCATGGAGCTTCTCGGGACTCCTCACAGAGACTTCTCGAATCCACGAGGAAAAAAACAGAAAATAGAAATAAATTCTAAGAAATTTGAAATTGATTAATTGATGATTAAAAACGAGTTCACAACCCTTTAAATAGAGGTACCAAGCAATGGGAAAGAAATCAAAATCAAACTACAATTAAAACTCCTAGAAATCGTGACTTACTATAAATAGTAAACTTACTATTTATAACAGACGGTCGTAATGTTTACTAGGACACAAGGTTTTCAGCCAAAAATAGTAAGTGTCCTATTTGGCTTCACCAAACCCTTCTCCTAATTATTCTAAGCTCTTTTCACGTTGGGCGCGACTCCTAAAGCCCGACGGGTGAAGAGTTATAATCAAACTAAAACTTACTATTTATATTAAAAACAAAATTAAAACAGGGAAACGACCGTCGATCCAGGAATTTTTCGCAATTCCGGGCTGTGCAAACCTGGCGTAGCTGGGTTGGTTGGCTAAGTAGCTCGTTCTACCCCAAAATCATATATTTTACGTCAACTAATTCATTCTGGATTGCGAGATACGCCCGATCTAAGGTCCGACGGTCCGGATCACTTCTGTCGTCGACCGGGCCTTTTTTGATCCATTTTGGCCATAAAAATGTCTGCGACCCGCTCTACATCAGTCCCCTCCACTTCAAAAGAACTCGTCCTCGAGTTCTCATCCTGCGCTGGTTCATAATACTCGGTCAGGTCCGCAACGTTGAAAGTCCGTGAGATCGTCATGTCATCTGAAAGATCAACAACACAAGCGTTGTCATTGATCTTTCGAATGATTGGGACGGGTCCAATCTTCTTATTTTTCAACTTATTGTACGTCCCGGTCGGAAATCTCTCTTTGCGCAGATGGACCATAATGTGGTCGCCCACCTCGAACACTTTTTGTCGCCGGTGCTTGTCCTCTTGTTCCTTATACTTCTCGTTCGAGGCATATATCCTGGTCTGCACTTCCGCATGGATGCCCATGATCTTGTCTGTCATATGTTCTACTACAATACTCGTGCCTGGATGCTTGAGCAGAGGGACCAAGTCAAGTGTGTGGCGAGGCACTCGTCCATAAATAATATGGAATGGTGATTTCCCTGTTGAGCGGTTCACCATGTTGTTAAATGCAAACTCTGCTTGAAACAAAGTCAAATCCCACTGCTTCGGTTTTTCTCCTGAAATGCAGTGAAGGAGGTTTTCCAAAGTGCGATTCACAACTTCGGTTTGCCCATCAGTCTGTGGGTGGTAAGCACTGCTGAATTGAAGTCGTGTATCGAATCGAGTCAACAAAGTCCGCCAAAAGTGGCTAATGAACTTCGTGTCACGATCAGAAGTAATGGCCTTGGGGACCTCGTGTAGCCATACGACCTTCCTGAAGAATAGATTCGCCACGTGTGTTGCATCGAGGGTCTTCTTGCATGGGATAAAGTGTATCATCTTGGAGAAACGATCTACCACCACGAACACCGAATCCATACCGCGTTGTGTTCGTGAAAGACCAAGCATGAAGTCTATTGATAAATCCTCCCGAGGACCGTCAGGCACCAGTAACAGGGTGTAGAGGCCGTATTCTGAGATTTTCCCTTGGAGGTCTGACAAACAGAACAACATTGTACGACTTTTCCGACATCACGTACTAATTGCGGCCAGTAATACCGCTCTTCCACAAGAGCTCAAGTCTTGTCTCGCCCAATGTGTCCACCGAAGCCACCACCATGTACCTCTTGAATAATCTATTCCCTCAGAGAACTTTGGGGGATGCACAATCAATTTCCTTTGAAGAGAAAATCGTCCTATATATGAAGGTCATTGGGTGACCTTCTTAGCACTTCACCCAAAAATCTTTGAAGTCCTCATCCTCGGCATACAGGTCCTTGAGACAGTCGAAGTCGACCACCTTGTTGCTCATCGTAACAAGTAGTGATGCACGACGGCTAAGTGCATCAGCCACTTTGTTTTGCTGACCTGACTTGTGCTTCAAAACGAACGTTAATTCCTGTAAAAACGTAACCCATCTAGCATGCACACAATTCACGTTAGTCTGACTATTAATAAACTTTAATGTTTGATGGTCAGTGTACAGAACAAACTCTCTTTGAATCAGATAATGCCGCCAATGTCGCAGCGCCTGAACAACTACGTACAACTCAAGCTCATAAGTCGACCACTTCTTTCGGGCTTCGCTGAGCTTCTCGTTGTACAAGGCTACCGGCCTGCCTTCCTATGATAATACTCCCCCAATTCCAACGTATGAAGCATCACACTCGGCCTCAAATAATTTGTCGAAATTAGGAAGCACCAAGACCGGTGTTGTAGACAAACGATGTTTAATCTCACGAAAGCTCTTGTCAGCTTTATCAGTCCACTGGAACGGTCCTTTTTTTATGCAATCTGTTATAAGCGAGACTATGGTGCTAAAATCTCGCACAAATCGACAATAGAAAGTCGTCAACCCGTAAAAACTCCTCACCTCATGAATGTTTGTCGGGATAGGCCATTCCCTAATAGCTCGCATTTTTTCATCGTCCACACGAATGCCTGTGGACGTTACAACAAATTCTAAAAACAACAGACTGTCAGTTAAAAAACTACACTTCTTTAAGTTGAAGTATAACTTGTTAATTTGTAGGACCTGCAGCACCTGCCTGAGATGTTTCCTGTGTTCCGCCTCATCCTGGATATATATCAATATGTCATCAAAATATACTACCACAAATCGGCCAGTGAACGGTTTTAGAACTTGATTCATCAAACGCATAAAAGTACTTGGTGCGTTCGATAGGTCGAAGGGCATGACCAGTCACTCATACAACCCTTCATTGGTCTTGAATGTCATTTTTTCACTCATCACCGGGTTGGATACGAATCTGATGGTACCCGATCCTTAGATCTAGTTTAGAGAACACCTTGGCCCCTTATAGCATATCGAGCATGTCGTCCAACCGAGGTATTGGAAACCGATATTTGATGGTAATTTTGTTGATTGCCCGGCTGTCGACACACATGCACCAACTTCCATCCTTTTTTGGCGTTAATAATGCTGGTACGGCACATGAGCTCATGCTCTCTTTAGAGAGACCCTTACGGATCAACTCCTTCACTTGCCCCTGAAGTATCTCGCACTCCTTCGGACTCATCCGATAATGAGGGCGGTTGGGCAGGCTAACCCCAGGGACGAGGTCTATGTGATGTTGGATGTCCCTCATGGGGGACAATCCATCAGGTAAATCCTCAGGTCAGACTTCTTTGAATTCGTTTAATAACAGTCTTAAACTTGGATGGATGTTTGAGGGTTCTTCTTCCTCGCCCTTCACCACTACGGCGTATATCTCGCCGGTTTCCATGAATTCCTCCATGAAATCTCGAATGGTCAAGAGGGAATTCCCCTCTACTTTAGAGGCTTCAGGGTGGTTCTCTGGTGCCATATGGGCAAGGATTATTTTTCGACTATCCTTGACGAATATGTAGACATTATCCCGTCCCCGATGAGTCGCATCACGGTCCGACTAAAAGGGTCGACCGAGTAACATATGACAAGCTTCCATGTCGATCACGTCACAAAGTATTTGATCCCTATAATTTTTGTCAATTGAAAATGAGATAGTGCATTGTTCGGTTACCTTGGTTTCATTCACCTTTTTTATCTAGCCAATTAAGTACGGGGAATGATGTTTCATCGTCAGTAGTTGCAACTTGTCCACCATCACTCTTGAGACGATGTTCTCGCTACTACCACTATCTATGATCACATCACAGACCTTTTCGTTGACGATGCACCGAGTAAGAAATATATTGTGTCATTGTTAATATAATTTCTTTCGTGGGGCATACAGTAATCGCCACGATCCTCGTCCGTCACTTCATCGCCACTTGCTGTTTCTTCAATGGTTTGTTCATGTTTATCAAAGTCATGGTCTTCTTCTGCAGTCTCATCTTCAATGCCCCCTTCGTTTATAATCAAGTGTGTTGTGGGACGTTGAGAACAAGTGTTTGAAAAGTGGTCTGGCTGGCCACAACAGTAACAATTGTTTGACCTTGGCCGAGCATAAGGATTTGAAATCCTCCTCGAGTCCATTGTTGTGGGTGTTGCACGTTGAGGTCTGGATGAGTTGCTCCCCGTATCACGGTTTGCGGTTGTAGGAGGTTGAGAACTTTCTCCTACTGGATCTTTTCTCGTGCCAGCACTGGATCCTGCGTGGGACCCGTCATAGGGAGTCGAGTTGAAGGATATGGACGAGCAGGAACTCTTGCAAGTTATGTTTTTACCCTACCCGCCAATTGAACTGCTTCATCCACGGTCCCGACTAGGTACATCTGAACTCGGTCCTAAATTGTCGGCCGCAACCCACCTATAAATTTTACCACCTTCTGTGACTCAGATTCTGACAGATCGTTTCGTGTAGCTAACCGTTGGAATTCTTCAATGTAATCTGTGAGAGTTCGATTTCTTTGTCGGCAATTTTGATATACTAAATAGTATCTGCTCAAAATCACTGGGGGAAAATCGTGATCGAAGAAGACGTCTCATCCGTAGCCATGATGAGATGGGCGCCTTGTTCTGGTGGGCTCGTGAGAGTTGTAATTGTTCCCACCATGCAGAAGCACCAGATTTTAATTTATACGTTACCAACTTTACCCTTTTATAATCTGGCACGTCCGTATAATCAAAATATCTCTCTACTTCGGCTAGCCAATCGAGAAAATCTTCTATACGTAATAAATCGTTAAAACTAGGAACTTCAGCCTTATCTTGATAGTCTCTTTCAGCACGATCTAGATGATCACCTCATAGATTGGTCGTCGGGCAAAACCCTCATTAAGGTCCTCGTCGCTAGAACTTAAATCATTTGATGTAGCCCTACGGTTTGCCACTGGTAGTGCTCTACAGAAATCGGGGTTGCGTCGTACAGCAACCATGGGTGGTGGAGCAACCATAGGTGGTGGAGCACCACCTAGGGCTCGAGGCGGAAGTAGCGCATCCTTAAGACGGTCGAGAATTGCCTGCAGCCCTTGCATGGTCAACTGACTCTCCCGGTGGAAAGCTTTCATTCTTTCCGAAAGATAACGAATCCCTAGATCACCGTCCACAGGATTTTAATTCATACCTTCATTGTTTGTCATCGGCCCGAGGAGAATCCTCGCTTTGATACCAATTGATGCAGGAGTGAACGTAATGAGGATAACTACTCAGAATCCACAGAGCTTCTCTGGACTCCTCACAGAGACTTCTCGAAATCACGAGGAAAGAAAGCAGAAATATAAATAAATTCTAAGAAATTCGAAATTGATTAATTGATGATTAAAAATGAGTTTACGACCCTTTAAATAGGGTAGCAAGCAATGGGAAAGAAATCAGAATCAAACTACAACTAAAACTCCTAGAAATCGCGACTTACTATAAATAGTAAACTTACTATTTATAGACGGTCATAATGTCTACTAGTGTGCGCAAGGTTTTCGGCCAAAAATAGTAAGTGTCCTATTTGGCTTCACCAAACCGTTCTCCTAATTATTCTAAGCTCTTTTCACGTTGAGCGTGACTCCTAAAGCCCGACGGATGAAGAGTTATAATCAAACTAAAACTTACTATTTATAGTAAAAACAAAATTAAAACAGGGAAACAACTGTCGATACAGGGGTTTTTCGCAATTCCGGGCTGCGCAACTTGGCGTAGCAAGGTTGGTTGGCTAAAATAGCTCGTTCTACCCCAAAATCATATTTTACGTCAGATAACTCATTTCGGATTGTGAGATACGCCGGATTTAAGGTCCGACGGTCCGGATCACTTCTGTCGTCGATCGGGCCTTTTTGATCCATCTTGGCCGTGAAACTGTCCGCGACCCGCTCTACATCAGAGTAGGAGCGCAAAAATGAATCAGATCCAAATTTCAGGTGGACCAAAGGAAACAGTGGTGATTGAACACCCACCATTGAAAACTTCTTGGGGCCACATGAGTTTTGGATGAAGCTGATATTCGTGTTTTCCCTTCATCCAGTTCTATGTGACCTTATCAATGGTTTGGATAGAAAATAAACATTACAATGGGTCCTGGGAAGTTTTTAATGGTGGGTGTTCAATCACCACTATTTCTTGTGGTGTGGTCCACCCAAGAATCCGGTCTGCTCATTTTTGTGTTGGTGCCGTAGAATGAGCTGGAAAAACAATGGGTGACGTGGATACAAAATACGTACATCTGTGTTCCCAGTTTCCACCCAACATTGCAACCTTTAAATTGATCTGAACCGTTTATGTTCTCACTAGTCACTACTATCATCTAGACACTATGATCTTATAATCATCCTTAATCCTAACCTTTGAATCTTATATTTGAATGCAGGACATTAAAAATTACTTTTCAATAATTTTCACACACTCACCAGTCAACACCTGCCTATTTGTTTTACCAATTATTTAAATAATAAAAAAATATCAACATTATAATTTTATCATGGAAAAATCAAATGAAACGATGAACTACCGGTTAAATCCATATATATTTAAGAGATATAAATTTAAAATCACTCACTTTTTATAGATATTACCGTGAAAATCACCATCAATTTATTTTTATCATTATTTGATACTGAACTACTTTAAATATGTCATTATTATAATTTTACCATGGGTCTATTTGGAGTACAGTTTTAAATGGTATGGAATTGCATTAGGTGGAACTAAGGTTATTATTGCACAATAATTTCATATCTAGAAAAGTCAATGTGTTTTTACCATACAATCCCGCATTTGGCATCAAATTCTTGTTTTGAAAAAAAATAATGTATTTGATGAAATTTGCATTTGATGGACCACGGAGTTGTAATCAACGAATCAGATTTCATGGCCGATGTTAATCACTTGTACGAATATGCATATCGAATGTCACGTGTAAAGCCTAGATATGGACAGAGGGTAAATACACACGCCAATGCAGGGCTCACAGATGTAGTGGATTTGAATTAATTCAAACTTTTCCTCATTTCCAAATGTAGAATCAAATTTGCATGGGACTAAATACAATTACAGGCTCCAAACAAGGCTGGGCATCGGTCCGAGTCGGATCGGATTGGCTCCAACCCACACCGATCCGAAATGTCATTGGCCTGACCCGAACTCGATTTGATCCGGTACCGAGTCCGGGTCGCCTGACTCAGACCAACCCGAAAACTCAGTTGCTTGATCCAATCCAAGTCCGACTCGATAAGAAAAACCGAGTCAGATTGGATTGGGCACGATTCTTATTGGTAAAAATTAAAAAATAGAAAAAAATAAATTTTACTTCCGAATCGGATCCAATTGGATCGATTCCGGACTGGGTCGGGTCGGATCAAGTCCAACCCAAACTCGACCCGAAAGGAATTCAGATTTGAATGGGATACCCAATCCGCACCGATCCAGCCCATCGGTTCGGTTCGAATCGGGCCGGATCGAGTCTAATCCACCGGATTGGATTGGACTCAATTTGTTCAACTCTACAAACAAGCCAAAAACAGAATTATCTGCAGCTGTAACTTGTAAACATTACACATTTCTTTATTACTGCAGTAATTGATCAAACCAACTGCCCCAAATGTTTCTTATGATGGTCCTTTTGGAGAACTTAGACATGAATGCTTCAAATCATGATGCAATCTAAGGATAGAAACCGCTGCGGAGGGGAGCCCATCTTAGCCTATGAAAACCTTTATAATTTATAATACATTTTGGTGCTTCTTTTTTACCGAAATTGCATGATAACCCCACGCAACTTAACTTGGCGGTGATAGGATGTGGTTCTTAACATACATCGAATGTGAAATTCACATGCACCTTGTATGTGGACATTCCTCGTTAGGATATCTAAAGATTATATAGCCATTGGATCTAGATCATATTCAGTGATCTAAAACCATTGATTTGAATAAATACAATTACCAAGATGGCTACCTTAGAAATCTTTACCATTGAAATATCATAAACTTCAGAAAGAATGGCCAAGAAGGCAATGATCAAGGAACGATTACTATTCAACGGCTAGTGTGTGGATCACTGAATATGACCTCAGTTCTATTATTACCTGTCCTCCATTGACAGTGATGCCTATCTTGTAGACGGTTTGGATCACAGAACATGGCCTCAGTTCCAACGGCTAGTGTCCCATGTAACATATTGCAATACGTCCCGATGTATCATAGCAAATCCTACGGCTAAACGACATACCACCGGATGCTTTGTACGGTGGACGTGGATTTTAACTCTGACAAGTGAGCCCACATGTTGCTGATCTAGACCATTGGCCTTGTTGGTGCCACCGTGTATGGGTTATGGCCCTGAATCATCCAACATTGAAAGATACTGTCTGCGAATCTTTAGGCTTTCTCCGTTGAATATGGATATATATATTATATATATATATATATATATATATATATATATATATATTATATATATATTATATATATTCTCTATTCAATCAAACACAAGATCACCGGTATTAATGAATGCCCGTTTTCAGGTAAACATGTGTGATTAGGATAATGGGTAGTCAGTCCGGACTAGAGTTGGATTGAACGCTAGTGAGCATAAGCATGGAAGCAGACATTATCATAAATCTGATAATGATAATGATGTAGAGCAGGTCGCTAACAGTTACATGGCCAAGATGGATCAGAAAATGCCCAGTCACGACAAAAGTGATCTGGACCATCAGACCTTCAATCAGGCGTATCTCGCAATCCGGGATGAGTTAGCCGACGAGAAATATATGATTTTGGGGTAGAACGAGCTACTTTAGCCAACCAACCCGGCTATGCCGGGTTGTGACACCCGGAATTGTGAAAAACCCCTGGATTGACGGTCGTTTCCTATTTTAATTTCAATTTTACTATAAATAGTAAGTTTTAGTTTGATTATAACTCTTCATCCGTTGGGCTTTAGGAGTTGCGCCCAACTTGAAAAGAGCTTAGAATAATTAGGAGAACGGTTTGGTGAAGCCAAATAGGACACTTACTATTTTTGGCCGAAAACCTTGCGCACTAGTAGACATTACGACCGTTTATAAATAGTAAGTTTACTATTTATAGTAAGTCGCGATTCTAGGAGTTGTAATTGTAGTTTGATTCTGATTTCTTTCCCATTGCTTGGTACCCCTATTTAAAGGGCTGTGAACTCGTTTTTATGGATTAATTAATCAGTTTCGAATTTATTAGAAATTATTTCTATTTTCTACTTTCTTTCCTCGTGGATTCGAGAAGTCTCTGTGAGGAGTCCCGAGAAGCTCCGTGGATTCGGAGTATTTATCCTCATCACGTTCATCCCTGCGTCAGATAAGCTATGAATATTTATAATTTTTTTTTTAATGAATATTTATACTCTCTCGTACATACTTACTGCAGTAATGATGCTAAACAACAACGATCTAAGCTAACCTAAGCTCTAGAAGCCATGCAATATCGATAAATAAAAGTAGAGAGAGATCTAAAACTAAACTAAAATAAGCAACATTACAACATTAGGCTCTGTAAAAAATTATGATTGACATGGGTCTTGAGCTCTTCATTGCGTGCTCTTTATATAACTTGGGAGGTCGTAAAACCTTCCAAATTTTCCTAACTGGTCTAGGATCCGTGGCGATCATGGAATCTCCGAAGGTTATGGTGCAAAACTATTTTTCAATTTTCCTAGCCTTGCTAAATAGATTTTCAAAGGTTATGGAATCAAACTGTTTTCAGATCTCCCTTCTTAGCATGGCTACAGAGATCCGTTGACATTATGGGATCAATTTCACTGAATCTAAAATCCTGATCACGGTGTCTTTAATTTTCTTCCGCTAAAATTTTAAAAAAAAAACCGCTTCTTAAACATTCGTAATTGTTGTGAAAGCATTAATCATTTCTTGAAAAATTTCGATTTTGGCTGGATTGTATAAGACGGTCTTACCAAGCATATCAAAATTGTGATAAGATCCCTATCATGAGAGGCTCTTATAGACTTGTCGAGCACGTTGCTTTGACCACATGTGTCGCTCATGCAAGAGTTATTTCTCAGTCGCCATAATGTCTCATCTGTAGATGTGCGTTCAACCCCTTGCCATTCTATTTTTAATAGGTAACATGCCACCCAAGAATGTAGGATAAAAGATATCCTTAATATGTTATCAGGATTTCGTCCATTATTTGTGCATGGTGGTGACACATGGTAGCTTTCTATTAATTTGCGTGGACACGTCAAGACAGGTATAAACAATATCCTCGGGTGGTGTATCTCATAGTCTCTTGAATAGACTACGTTTGGATAGTGACCTTGCTAGTCCAACTCTCACCGACATTGGTGTTGGAAAAGCTTTGTGGACCTATCATGATGAATGTGTTTTATTGATGCCATCCATCTAATTTTTCCTACTCATTTAAGAGCATGAAAAAAATTTTAAAGTTGACCCAAATCTGAGGTAGACCGCACCATCAGCAACCATGGTGATTGAATGCCCACCATTAAAAACTTCTCAAGAGCCACAAAGTTCTAGTATTAAATGCTTCTTGGGACCACTATTAAAAAGCTCGATTCTACTTGGTTCGAAATCGAGTTCGAGCCAAGTTGAGCATGTCCAAGCTTGAAGTGACTTGGATCGAACCAGTTCAGTGACTTGGTTATTTCAATATCGATATTACTCACCAAGTATTTGATGAAATGACTCAACGAAGTGTCGGCTGGTAGAGGTATGGATATAAAACAAATACCCTTGTATCTTGATTTTGATGTTGCCTACTGAGTGTTTGATCAAATACATATAAACCGCAATTGTTATTTTACATAATGTGAGAAACCGAAGATACACTCCATGTATTTGAGAAAATGTCACACAGGCTTGAACTCAGCTTGAACTAGTCCAAGTTGCTGACCAAACCGATCCGAGCTAGCCAGGCTTGAGGACCAAGCCAAGCCGAGTTCAAGGTGGGGTCAGCTAGTGGCCGAACCGAGTCGAGTTGCGCCAAGCTCAACTCAGCTCGGCGGGTGTACAGCTCTAGGGACCACAGAAGTTACGGTGCCGGTGCCCCCGAATAAATTTTTAATGCTGGGCATTCAATCACCACTGCTTCCTGTGGTGTAGTCCACCAGAGACATGAATCTACCTCACTCTCGGCTCATGCCCTGAAATGTGCTGCCAAAATAAGCCGACGGTGTGGATAAAACACATACATTGACGTGGAGTTTTTTCAGCACTGACATCCGTACAACGAGGGTAACTACCGAATCCGATTCTATTGTAGATGAGCGGCACATCTCTAGCTACTTTACACGCATTTCATTCTCAACCACTGATCGTAGTGGCCTAATTAATCAATGGGGACCAGGGCCCTATCCAATTAATACAAAGGCCCCATAACAAAAGCCAAAAAGCTGGAATTTTAAATGGATGGGTCCCACCACGTGTTCATGATCTTCACTTTATTTTGAAAATTGTTAAAGCGTCCACCAACTTTACGGTCCAAACATGGAATAATTCACAGAAATGTCGCTGTTTCAAGAATCATGAGTAAAGGAATGATTTGCTTAGAAAATATAAAAACGAACGGAGCAACTTAAGGGTTATACCAGGATCAATGGTGAGGATGAAAGATTGCAGATTGATGGACGATGGACGGTCAGATTTAGCTATAATAGATTATCAGCCGTTGGATCTAGTAATACCTTATGATTAACGGTCGGATTCTACGGTGAAGGAAGATTAATGGTGAGATCTAGTGCTACTTGAAGATCAATGGTTAGTCAAGTCATAATGGACGGTCCACTGTCAAATCTATCAATGATGGATAAACATAGATCTATTCATGATGGAGGATTAATGGTTAAACCTAGTGAAATTTGTATTAAGTGGTCGGATTGAGTGGTCAATGGCAAAATTACAAAATAATGGATGATCAACGGTTGGATCGGCCATGAATGATGATCAATAGATGGACTTAGCTATGATGGATGATCAGCAATCAAAAATCACAATCATTTTGCACCAGGCAATTTTGATGGTGGGCCACCAACGTGACTTCTACATGATGCATGGTGGGATGGGCCCACCGTCTGGATCACTTGGATGCCATACATTTGTGAGATGTTGGCGATTATGGATTAATGGTGGGCCCCACCTTGTTACTCACCATTTATTATTCCCACTTGGAGGTGGATTGCGTGGTAACCCCAACATCATCATGGAGCCATGGTGTCAGGACTCTGTGTGGTCCACATCAGTATTTGTTTAATCTATGCTTCGTCAGTTTTAACAGGTCAATTTAGGTGATGGCCTCAAAATAGAAGCATATCCAACGCTCAAGTGGACCATACCATACGAAACAGTGGGATAATAATGTCCACCGTTGAAACCTTTCTACAGCTTATAGTGATATTTATTTATTATCAAACCTCTTCATAAGGTCACACAGACGTTGATGAAGGGAAAACAAAAATATCAGCCTGATCCAAAACTTCTACGGTCCCTAGGAATTTTCAACGGTTGGATCCAATCCCCACTATTCCATTTGGTGTGGTCGACTTGAGCCTTGGATATGATTGAATTTTGCGCTCAAGCCCTAAAATGAGCTGAAAAAATAGATGGACGGTATGGATAAAATTCATACATCAAGGTAGGCCCCATAAACTCCATATACCACGTAGTAGAGCTAGGCAGAATCTGACCTGACGAATCCGACCCGATCCGGTGGATTCGACCCAATTCAACGAATCCGACCCGATCCGAACCGAACCGAAGGCCTGGATCGGTGTGGATCGAGTACGACCACTCAGATCCGATCGTACATCGGATCAGTTCGGATCGTGGTCAATCCGGACTAATTCGATCCGAAATCCAAACGAACCCTAACCTCTCTTTCTCTACCCAAAGGAGGCGCCGCACCCACCCATCTCTCCTTTTTCTCTCCCGATTTCCCTCCTCTCCTTCCTTCTCTCCTCCTTTCTCTTCTTCTTTCTCTCCTGATTTCTCACATCTCCTTCTTTCTCTCTCTCCCTCTCCCTAGACTCAACTCAATTCGATTTCCCAGACCGAGTCGGACTCCGTTCAGGTCAGGCTAGCAAGGATTCAGATCAGATCAAGTTAGTCCTACTAGACTCGGTCCCGGATCGGATCGAGTTCGGGTTAGGTTCTTGAAAAATCGGATCGAGTCGAGTTGGACCCAATCCGGTCCGACTCGACTCGATGCCCACCTCTACCACGTAGGGATCGCCACGCAATCCGCGCCCTCCGTCAATGCATTTATATTCTAGAATCTAGGATTTACGGGGTAGATATTAGTTTCTTGCGATTTAGGTGGTGACTCATTCTCCTCACGTCTTCAGAGCTAATCAACCAAACATGACCATCCAATTAATGGATCTTAAATGGATGATCAAAAGCAAACAGGGCAGTGGTCCAAATTCGTAGGGACAAATCAGATGGTTAATATTATCTTCTCAGCCTAGTTTTTAGGATGTAATCCATTAGCAGTTGATCAGCAATTTGGACAGTCTAGATTGCCATACAACTATGCCACGTGTACAGTTGAAGAGTCTCCACCATTTTTAAAATTGTGCATGGAATTCTAGCCCTACGATTCGGAGTGTCAACGGGTCAGGTCGGGCCTAAAAAAACAAGTTTTTGAAAAGGCCCGGCCTGTTGACCGCTCTACCTACGAATCCTTGTCCAGACTACAGTCCAAAAATGTGGATGGAGCGGAGCAACGGATCTATGCATTCTGAAAAACTAGGGGAGCGCTCATATGGTACCGTACCGCCAGTAAAATTACTGTGATGGTAACGTACTTTTGTGGGGTCCACGTGAACATTACGTCCGATCTACACCGTCCATTAGATGTGGCCTTCGATGCTAATCCACGTAACCAAATATTATCCAGAATGGAAACTCATAAAGACCACACCACAACGAAGAGTTGGGAAGAAACATCAAACCACTAAAACCTTCCTCACTGCTTTACAGGCCCACCTTGCTATAAGTATTCCATCTAATCCATTCCTCAGACACGCCTCACTAGGATTAAGGAAGAAACAAAAATTCATTCCATTCCAAAACCTAGGTGGGCCACCCCAAGTTAAGTTCTTAGGCATGATTTTACATTGTTCCCTGCCTTGTACCCCATCTGAGTATTAAATCCGTCTGACTTCTTGGTATTTCGGTGCAAATGAAGGGACAACACGATGAACATGGTGGATGAGATGCAGTTGACGTGGGCCCCACAGCAGTCAGTCAATGCCCTTCCCATGCCTATGTGAGTCAATGTACAAATGCAGCTCACCTAATTAGTGGGCCAGCCTCATTTTCATACTAGTTGATCTCCATCATGGGTCCCACATTTTAAAAGGATCAGATTTCTCAGAAATGCAACAGGTGAGTGGTAAAGAAAGGCTGTATCTGAAATTTCAATACAGTGGTTGTATGATAATTTCCCTTGAATAAAAATCACCTAATCTGCACTAGAATTCATGCATACAATCAAACTCCTAACTCAAACTCAAGTAAACTAAACACCATATAACAGCTAAAAACAGCACTCGTTACACGTGCTTCAAATTTCTAGAAGTCTCCCAAATCACACGCTCATTACCTACATGCATGGTACCAGAAGTTGTGGTACCACACCATCTTTTTCCCAATGTGTCATCTGTTTAAGAAATCGATTCCATGAAAACGGTAGGGCCCACCATGATGATCACTTTTCAGAAAAATCAGGCTGGTTTTCTCATTATGTGGGCCACACCATTGGAATCAATGGACAACTGATGGTCTGATTCAACATACACGTGTGGCCCACGTAGAGATCGTTTCTGCATGATTTTTCAGTTAAGTGATCTTCATGGTGGGGTATGTCATTTTAATGGTTCTGATTTTCTACACATGTGGCATGTTAGCATGAAAGATGTTGTTGCATCACAAGTTACTGATACCATTAACTGTAGGCTATCAGTTTGATTTTTTGTAGGTATCACATCCCTAGGAATATACATTTAATGTAATTTCTACTGATGTATCCTTTTCTGCCATAAGTTACACGACGGGTGTGGCATGTGCAATGCACGTGGAGAGAGCAGGTGAGAGAGATACCGAGGGAAAGGGGACGCGGTTTGGCTAGTGACCCCTACACCAGCCAGCAAGCTGATGTCAGACCTCTGTGTTTCCCACCATGATTTTTTTTTTTTTTTTGTTTTATCCACACCGTCCATCTATTTTTCCAGCCCATTTTAGGAATGAGCCAAAAATGAGACAGATCCAAATCTTATATGGACCACAGCACACGAAACAGTGGGTACTAAAGGCTTACCATTGAAAACTTTTTAGGAGCCCCAGTAGTTTTGGATCAAACTGATATTTATGTTTGAAGGTATACGTGACCTTGATGCAAATAAACATTCTAGTAGGTCTTAGGAAGTTTTTAACAATGGAGGTTCAATCAAACATTGTTTTCGTATGGTGTGGTCCACTAGATTTGGATCTACCTTATTTTTTAGCTCATAACTTAAAATGAACTGGTGAAATGGTTGTACGGTGTGGATAAAAACACATCATCATAATAGTGCTTCTCACTAGCCAAACCGTGTGCGGTAAAAGATTTAGCTAGCTATCTATTCTCAATTTCATGATGTTGTGGCTCACTCAAGGTTTAGACCTACCATGTTTTAAACCAACATCCTAACATGAGCTACCACAACAACTTTACGGTGTCATTATTAAACATTTATTGTGGTTACTTTTACAATGTCGTGGCTTACTCAAGCTTTAGATCTACCATGTTTTGAACTAATATTCTAACATGAGCTACCACAACAAATTTGGGGTGCCATTAGTGAACATATATTGTGGTGGGCTGCACAAAGCCTTTGTTGCACGGTAATTACAATTAAATGACAAAGAAGAAAAGAAGTGATTTAGAAGACAAAAATTACCTTGGAGTTGAACGACGGAGGGTAACCAAAAATCTATTTGTTAGATTCATTAATTGTGGTTATTTGGAAGGGTAAAATCAACCGAAAGCATCTCGCTTTGTGTATAGTGCTAGATGTGTGGTAGGAAAATAGGGAAGACATAAAAATGGAGAGAATAAGGGAAAAGGTGCAGCTACACAATGCCAGCTATACAAAGAGAGAAAGCGAGTTGTGGGTGACTCTAGCCCATTTTTCGGATATTGTGGTCCACTCAAGCATTAGATTTGCCTTGTTTTTAAGATAAGATCTTAACATAATTAGGAAAAATAGATGTTTTTTTGTGGTGTTACGTTGCCATCATAGTAGGTCCTTTGACTAAGTCCTACAAAGCATTTGGTTCGAGGAAGGGAAGTGGGAGCCACAGAATCTCCTTAATTAATTGAAAATATCCATGGATTGAATGGTTAGTTGTGCAAAAATTAAGACTACTCAATCATACGTGAATGTGTGGATGTGGCTTCTTCCTTGATGTTTGTCAAGTGTATGTCTTGTAGTTATGGGTTTAGATCCTATTAGTCTATACCTAATCCATATGCGACGACCTAAAAGAAAGAAAATTTTGTTATGATTATTCAATGATGATTTCTCAAGATTTTTATTAGCATAGATTACTATGTGTTAAGCACAAGAGATTACAATATGAAAACTAAAGCTTATTTATTTTACAGAGAATAATAGAAATATATAGAAAATGAAAGAGATTTGTAGAAAATTTTAAGAGATAATTATCTTAACAAAATAAAAAATATTTTAATTTAAATAAGTTTACCGGTATCCATTCTACCATTTCTTTCCAAAATCAAGCTATTCACCTTGATTTTGAAAGGTACATTAATCCTTTATTAAAAATTAAAAGAAAATTTCAACAGTAACATGTGACAAGCACAAGCGATGAAATGACAAATAGTTTGATGTGAGCAATACTTTTGATGACTTCAAAAATGTAAACCATTGGTACTTTCAATATCTAATGAATAGTTTAATGGTACTTTCAAGATTTCAACTATTGCTCTTTCAGTGGGTAAGTACTTCTAATGCCTAGGATTTCAGCCAAAAGTTTTTATGCACTTTCGGTGTTAGAGAGTTCAACTGCTGCTCTTTTGATGGCTCTAGATGTCCTGATAGCAAAAAATAAATTCAATGATAAGGACAACATGTTAATGGAGTCCAGTCCAAATGTCTAGCACAATAATAAGTTACCTAGTATAAACATGTTTGATTCAAATGCCAAGTATAATAACAAGTGTCTGCGGTCCAAATGTTTAATACAAAGACAAGTCTAATCCATATGTCGGGCACAAATAACGAATTTAGTCTACACTCCCGACACGATAACAAGGCCGGTCCAAAAGTTTGATACAAAAAAAACAAAACATATCTTGTCAAAAGGCTTATTATGGAATAATACATCATCAAAGGTCCAAATGGTGATTGAAAGTAATCAAAACTCATACCATGAAATCAAAATTCAAGGAATGTTCACCATAAACTCGAGAAACATCTCTAATCACACTTTGATAAATACGAGGGAGATGCAGTGAGGCTTTGATTTGTTGTAAGTGGACAAACAAGCTCATGATGGTCTAAAGGTGCAGTTAATACGATGCATAGGCAGAGCGAAAAACAAGAGAGGCAAATACCCCTTTCTTCTCCTCCTAATGTAGGGTTCTCCCTAGACCCTAGATCAGGGGGCTATGTTTAGAGATGTTAAGGGTCATGAGATCAGATGGACGGTAGCGTCAGATGTTGGTGCTAATGATCGCATACAACAATGGATTACAAGAGCTCGAATTCAAAAGGAGATGATGATGATGATGATCATCTTGTTTGTTGAGGACCTCAGACAACAACGAAGGCTCTCAGAGATCCCATAAGGACATTGGAAATGATGATCACTTATCCAATTTAAGACACGGGATTCAATGGTATGTAATTAACACTATTATTACACAATGGTTTTATATCTAGAAATACTATGGTATATATTTTTGCCGTCCAATTCCACATTTTATCTCATTTGAGATAAAACTCTTCTTTGAGTCCTTACTCATGTTGTTATAAGACTTACAAGAGTTTTAACACAAGGTCATGGGTTTGAGTACCATTGCTGTGAAATTCCACTATGGTGCGAGTGAGTGCATGTGTGGGATGTTAGCGTGTCTAGAAGAGAGAAATAACTCTTATTTTGAGAAAAATACTGTTTTAAGTGAAACCTGATACAGGTCATTTAAATGTAACTTTTCATTAATGATTTATCTAAGCTACGAACTATAATTTGGACAGTTCAATTTGACCTAATTTTAGGCCGGGAGTGTAGTTACGAAGTACCTGCGTATCATCCCACACAGTCTGCCGGAGTATCAAAGTTTTTCTCTAGGTTTCATCTACTACCGGTTTCATTATTTGAATGGCATGGACTTCAATAATATATGACACGTATGGAGTTTATGATTCTCCACCATTATTTTAAAAGAAAACCCATTACATGCGCAGAAAACAATGGGTCCCACCAGGAATATTGATTTCTAGGCCGGTCCATTTATCAGGGCAGGCCGCGGAAATTAAAAGAGGACCAGTAGCCTGACTCAAGGCACGATAATCCGTTTTAGGGCCCGTGGGGTCCACCGTGATAATGTACCTTACATCCATACCGTCAATCCGTTTTGAAAGCTCATTTTAGCGTATGATATGGAAAAATGAAGCATATCGAAATCTCACGTGGAACACACCATAGGAAGCAGTGGTGATAGATCATTAAAAACTTCTTGTGGGCCACAAAAGTTTGGGATCAAGCTGATATTTGTGTGGTCACTTAATCTAGGTATTTGTGACCTTATCAACAGTTTGGATGGAAAATAAACACCCAAGAAGTTTTTAATGGTGAGTATTCAATCACCATTATTTCAGGTGGTGTGGTCCACCTGAGATTTGGATCTGATTCATTTTTTGGACGATGCCCTAAAATGAGCTGTCAAAACGGATGGACGGCATGGATGTAATTCACATACATAAAGGTGGTCCCACAGTCAGGGATCCACCGAAGCCGACCCAAGCTGTGGTATATTGTCAGTAGGTGATTACTGAGGAGAGGTGCTCCACTGCTCTTAGAGAGGCTCCTAGTTGCTTTGGGACAATTAGACATTTCAATTGATCGATCTAGACCGTCCACTTGATCCAGAACACATTTCATGGTCTAACATGCAAATATCACACTGATCCGATGATCTTAACCATCCAATAAATGGCCTTTAATATGGACGGTCATGTTCATATGTACAAAATATGTATAACAAACCATTTGATCCGTCTATTTGACGGTTCGATCATGGATTGCTAATGATTTAAAGAATCACTTCTATTAGGCAATCCTAACCATCTCATCCATGGGTTGTAAAAAGGATGGCTAGAAAAATAGGACGAATCTAAGATAGATCCGACCATCTGGACAGTCTTGTTTTTGCATGATACATACGTGTTCTATACTTAATGGACGGCTTAGATCAATCTATTACACTCTCCAAGTTATCATGTCCAGTGCCCTGCTTTCAGAATACTGGAGCAGTTCTCTTCAATCAAAATCATCGGAATCGAAGGGCAGTTTGGTCATCTGGCACAATCCGCCACCGGACAGGCATATTGTCCCAAACTATCTCTATACCTTATCTCTATCGTACACGTGGCAAGCAAGATATGGAGACTGTAACTTATCAAGAGACGAGGTTGATTGGACGCTGATTGCAAACTGATCTGCCAGCACTGACGTCGCTACTGGTTTGTGCTCTGTGGGACCCACCATGATGTATATGATTTATCCATTCCATCCATCCATTTTTTCAGGCCATGGTCCCAAAAATGAGGCAGATACTCAGGTGGACTATACCACAGTAAATCAATGATGATTGAATGCCTACCGTTAAAAATTTCCCAGGCCCACTGTAATATTTATTTTCCATCTAATCTGTTGATTAGGTCACATGGATGAAGGTAAAATACAAATATCAGCTTGAACTAAAAATTTTGCAGCACCCAGCAAGTTGTTAATGGTCATCGTTCAATCACCACTATTTTCTGTAGTGTGGTCCGTCTGAATTTGGATCTGACTCGTTTTTGGAACCATGCACTATAATGAGGTATTAAAATTTATAGACGGCGTTGATGAAATATATACATCTTGGTGGGTCCCACAAGCACTGACCAGTACCGACCTAATTACTGGCGAGTCAGTATGCAATCCGTGTCCGATTGTCCGTGCGACCAAAGTCCCAGCAACCGAGTGTGTAACCTGATAATATACACGTCCGTTGCCTACAAGCTCTATGAAGCTCCACCTCTCAATTCGTAAACTTTTAAGTAATCGAGACCGTTGATCTAATGGGCCACCATGTGGATGGACTATGGGCCGAAGATTGCGGTGATTGGAGAAGTCTTACTACATATCTTCTGTGAGTCTTGATCTGGTAGCTAACACGTTCCAATCTCCTTTGTTTTTGTAATATGGCCCATCCACGTGGTATCCGAGAAGATCAACAGTCCCGATCACCAGAGATGTTTTCCACGTGTACGGTGAGGAGGGGACTTGCATATTAGGACTATCAATCAACGGACTCTGAATGTTCAACATGAACTACCATGAATCATCGATTCAACCATCCAACTACAGGAATCCGATCGTTTCAATATCAAATACATAGACAGCGGTCCGTCAATGGTGGGTCCCACATCTTGAACTGTTGAGATCAAATACAGATGTTCCTGAGCAACTCTAGACCGTTCGTCCTCGTCTCGGTTCAGAGTACCCCTTCTTGAAGGGGACTTGAAGAGGTATGAGGCGGGCGCGGCTTGGGTGAATCTCCGGATGTACCATATTGGGTGAATCTCCGACTGTGGGGACCATATTTACGTACTTAACTTACATCCACACCGTCCATCCGTTTTGATAGATAATTTTGAGTCATGAACCTAAAAATTAAATATATCAAATTCAGGTGCACTACATCACAGAAAAAAGTCGTAACTATCCATTATAAACTTATTTTGGGCCACAAAAGTTTATATTAATCTGATATTTGTATGATCCCTTCATCCATTTCTTCTTTACCTTATCAACGGTTTGGATGGAAAATAAACATTCCGGTAGTCCGTAAGAACTTTTGAATGTCGAGTATTCAATCACCACTGTTTCATGTAGTATGGTCCATCACATTTTTTCTCATGCCCTAAAATAATCTTTAAAAACTGATGGACAGTGTCGATTAAAATATAAATATCAATGTGGGCCCCACATTCAGGGACACACCAAAGTTGATAGATCCGAGGATACACCAAACCTACGCCCGTTCGAGGGCTACAGTCGTAATTTTGTGATTAGACTGGGCTTGTTTTGTAGTCAACGTCTTAGGGCGAAATAAATGAGAGCGGATTTGGTGAGACCCCGGCCTCACCCAAGACGGTGCGGCATAGGTTTACCGTGGGGCCCACCTTGATGTATTTATTATGTATCCACGCCGTCCATCCATTTTTAAAGATCATTTTAGTAAATTACACCAAAGCTTAAATGGATCCAATTATCAGGTGGTCCACAACATAAGAAAAAGTTGTAATTAACTGTCCAACCATTAAAAACTTCTTAGGGATAACATTAATTTTTATACAGTGTTTATTTACCATCCAATATGTTGATAAGGTCGCATAATCCTGCATGAAGGGAAAAAACGAATATCAGCTTGATCCAAAACTTCTGTGGCCCATTAATGATCATTCACCACTGTTTCTTATAGTGTGGTTCCCCTGATAATTGGATCTTATTCATTTTTGAATAATACCCTAAAATGATCTATAAAAACGAATGGACCGCTTGGATGGATAATTCATATATAAAGGTGAGCCCCACGGTAACCGCCACAGCGTCTTGGGTGAGGCCAGTGTCTCACCAATCTGCTCTCGAAATAAACCACTACACAACCAATCGACTCTCGCTCTGGTCACGGCTTCAAACCCCAGGACGATTAAAGCATCCTTGGTCGTTTATTTTGCACTACTGGGGCCCATGCATTGGTGATCAAGACCGTTAATCTGATGATTTCCGATCTCTTATAGTATCACATCTATCTATTCCTTGACATTCTCGATGAATCGTAACCATTGGTGTATTTATCGTAGCTGTAAATGTTAGGCAACCAATCTAAATGCTAGAGCCTCCGAAACCAACCTACATAATTACGGGATAGTCATCAACCGTTGGGCCATCACATCAACGATCTGGATCAAAAGACATGGAACCATGTGAGGCGCCCAAGGAAACAACAGACGTACTGATGCTAAGGACCCGATGGTATCGGTACAACCGTATGCTTACAGTGGTACCGGAAAGATGTGGGGCCCATGTGATGTATTCCTACCATCGAATATGTCTATCAGATAATTAACTTTATAAAATTCATATGGCCCAAAAATCATCCTGAGAAAATACTAAGATGGACCACATAAAAAGGAACGAGCTGGAGGAAAAGGACATCATTGAATTTCAAAGGGGCCCACCTGAGTTTCAAAGCAGGGTGATGTATGGTCTGACCAATCGAGTAGATGAAGGGTATGAACGGTCTTGATTATAAACAAAACGGTGGGCCTCTCACTCTAATAAACGGTGAGAGTTCCATCTCAATATGTTACCTGTTCTGTGGCCCATATGAATTTAGGATAGGGAAGATTTTAGTAATTTTCAGGTTTTCTGATATGGCCCATCTCATGGACGGATTGGATTTACAGAAAACATTACTGGGCCCCACATCTGACTGGGACCACCGTAAACTTACGGTAGTAGCGGTACCACCGGATCCCGCCTCCTCTTTAAAATGCTCTCTCTCTCTCTCTCTCTCTCTCTCTCTCTCTCTCTGAAAATCAACAAATCTCCGTATTTTATTGCCGGTTTTCATCTCTCTCGTCTCCGACAAGACACCCGTAACGATTTCAGCTCAATGCAGCTCCGATTCGAGATTTAATGGCGGATTCGGAGCTTCCAGAAGTGGCATTTTGAGAAAACGGACGAGATTTTCGAGGTTCTAAAGTCCAGATCCGTCGGTTCTGCTCTCGCATCTTCGATTTCAGCTCAAACGGAGCTTCAATGGTGGATTCTTGATGTAAATCTCGCTATTCTGAGCTCTCTGGTTCGATTTCAGCTGAATCGAGCTCCAGTGGTTGAGCGAAAGCTCTGTCGTTCGATTGCGAGAAGAGTTACAGGGGATTTTGGGAGAAATCTGCAGATTTTGAGCTCCTTTTGCATTGGTTTTGGCCGAAATGGAGAATCCTGAGGTTTGAAATTGGGATTTCTGAGAGAAACTTAGAGATTCAAGGAGTATCTGTGTAGCGAAGCTCTCTGCAGCTTTAATGGCGGACCTGCAGCATCCTTATGCAGTACTTTGAAGGAAATGCTTGGAGATTTCAGATCTCTCGTTGCTTCTTTTAAAGGTATGTTCCTCTGTTCTTCCTTTGTCTTGTGACGGCCGTGTATTTTGAAGGAATGCTGGTGAAGATATCTAGATTGGGGGCATTTTTCTGTGTTATTTTGAGTTTTCAGCATCGGAATTCGACCTTCGGCTGTAGTAGCTACCGCTTGAAGTGTTCTGAAAACCCGTAGTTTTTGTGCATTTTCTGAGTTTTTGACGTTGTGATTAGAACTTCTGGTATCGAAGATTTCGCTTGAAATGCTTCAAAAACCAACAGATTCTGTACTATTTTTTTTCCCATTATCGGTGTCAGAATCATCGGATTTTATGCATTTTCGCTTGAAATGCTCTGGAAACCATCAGATTCTATACATTTTCTTTCAATGTTGGTATTTAAACTTCAGATGTGGTACGTTTCGCTTGAAATGCTCTGAAAACCCGCAGATTTTATATTTTCTGTGAGTTTTCAATGTCGGTAATCGAACTTCAGGTGTTCGAGATTTGACTCGACATGATCTGAGAACCAACGGATTTCATTTGGTTTCCAAGCTTTCGACATTGGAATTACCCTAGAAACAAGCAGATTCAGTGCATTTTCTGAGTTTTCAATCTCAGAATTAGAACTTCGGATGTGGAAGAGGCCGATTGAAATGCTCTGAAAACCAGCAGATTTGATGAATTTTCTCAGACCTCCAATGTCGTAATTAGAACCTGGGATGTCTTAGATTTCACTTGAATTGCTCAAAAAATCCACCAGATTTGCTGCATTTTCCGACCTCTCGAGATGGAAGTCTGTCTTGAAATGCTCTAGAAACTAGCAGATTTTATGTGTTTTCTGAACTTTTGATGCTAGAATTAGAATGTTGGATATAGAAGATTATTTAGAGATGCTTTCATAAACCGGCAGATTTGATGAATTTTTTCTTGAAAGGATTCGTTCGTGAGATTCTCATGTGCTTTCTTACAATGCAGTTTCTTTAGTCTCAGTTTCAGCTCTATAATCTCTGATTTTTGAGGGTTTTATTTCTCTTTTATTTTTTCTGCAATGAAGGTTTGTGGAGCTTCTTTTACTTGCCATTGCTGAATCGAGCAGATCTGAAACTTCTGGTTTGAATCTGGTGAGATTAGAGCTTGGATTTTTTAGATTCATGGTTTTGAATATTGTTTTGGGTTTTGGGTGCTGAGAATTTTTGTTATTTCCCCTTCTTTTCGTCTTGTTTCTTTTGCAGATTTGATGCAATGGTTTTGAGCGATGCTGATGGTAGAGGGTGATATTCCAGGCCATGGATTCTACTGACTCTGGTAAGTCCCCCATCTCTCTCTCTCTCTCTCTCTCATGGTGAGAACATATCCACTTTAAGATGATCCGGACCATCCAAACTGCATAAGGGGATATCGCAGGAAGAAAATCCACTGTTCTGATTTTGCCTTTGAAATTTGATGGCTGGCCATTTTGTAGAACCATTGATTTTCTGTCCCCCATTAGACGGTAAGGATTGTTCCATCAGTGTGGTTTTGAGCTATTCTATATCAACTTCAGAACCCACAGTTTGGACGGTCCCGATTGATTTACATGTTTGCTAAATGTACGGTAGATGAGAAGGAGATGGGCAACGCTATATGCACACCTTGCTCGGAAACAGAACTCTGGCTCTCCTCCGATTACGGAAAAAAAAAAAAAAAAATTCCAGAGAAAAAAATGTTCGCTGCCCATTTTTTACGAATAGGGGCCAAGTGTAGGGTGTACTGTCCATTCACTGGTCCCACCAATTGTGGGTCACGGCCGACTATTCCAGCCGTCAGATTAGTTTCACTGGTCCTTGCAAGTCGATGAAAGGACATCCCCAAGGAAAATCACATGAACTATTGGATTGTAGGAAATCCGGTTAACTAATCTGATGCGGATTGCGTAATGAGTAACTCCGTCCGCAGTGAGGGTGTTTTATACATGCTGTCCATCCATTTTTCTAGTTCATTTTATGGCATTAACCTATAATAGCCCAAAATTGAAAGCAGCTGTTGTAGAAGTGTATTGAGTAAACTCTGTAAGGCCCACTGTGATGTATGTCTTATCCACACCATCTATCCATTTTAGCAGCTCATTTAGTGTATGAGACCACAATTGAAGCATGTCCAAAGTTCAGTTGGACCACACCACAGAAAATAGTGTGAATTGAACACTTACCATTGAAATCTTCTTGAAGGCCAAAAGTTTCGGATCAACTTGATATTTGTGTTTTCCCTTTATCCATGTCTTTGTGATGTTATAAACAAGTTAGATGACAGGTAAACATCACTGTGGGCCCTAGGAAGGTTTTAATGTTGAATGTTATTATCCCCACTGTTTCCTATGGTTTGGTCCACTTGAGATTTGTGTAAGCTTCAATTTTGGGCTCATGTCCTAAATTGATGTGTAAAAAGGGATGGACAGTATGGATAGGACACATTTATTTGCAGTGGGCCCCACAGAGTTTACTTAGTGTGCAAGGCACTTCCAATACACCACAAGAAACCAAGGGAATTGAATGCCTGCCATTGAAAACTTCTCATGGGCCACTGAAGTTTTTTTATAACAAGCTAATATTTGTGTTTTTCCATCATTCATGTGTGATCTTATGATCAGGTTGGATGGCAAATAAGCATTACTGTGGGCCTTAGGAATGTTTCAACGGTAGACATCATTATCCTCAAAGTTTCTTGTGTGGTGTGGTCCACTTGAGCTTTGGATATGCTTCAATTTTGGGCTCATGCCTGATCTGGAAAAATGGATGGACTAATGACACATACATCACAGTGGGTCCCATGGAGTTTAATCAATATGCTAACTCAATATGCAATCCGCATCCAAGCTCACATGTCATGAATAGTTTTTCAAATTTTAGTTTTAAAGATTAATTTTAAATTTATAGTTAAAATTTAATTTTTTTTAGTGAGTTTTAGATTTTTATATGTTCAGGGTATTCCAAAGTATTAAGACTCTTGGAATAGCTTAAAAGTTCTTGTTTGAGTTATTAAGAGTTTTAATAAATTTAGAAAATATTTACTATTTTTTGTTTAAATTTATTATTTTATGAAGTTTATTATATTTAAAAATTACAAATTTGGAATTTAAAGCCTATATATATCATTTTTAAAACACTCATTGTTGGGACTCGCAAAAGTACACAAATAAAAATTAAGTAACGTAATCACAATCGCACAAACAAATCCAACAAGAAGGTAATCTGAATTTTACATGAAAAAACTCTTGAGGGAAAAACCACGGCACAAAGCGACGAATAATGTATTATAAAAGCAATATTACAAAAGATAAATAAACCTACTGATTCGAACAATCCATCAGATCTCCTTTGAATTCCTAATTATGCCCTTGAAGCCTCAAGAACAACTTAGAAGGCCATAGTACCTCCATACACCCGATTATACCCTCTATGTATACAATCAAGGTCAAAATATGAAACAAATCATGTAATTATGTGTGTGTGCCTTCGTTGGGTCATTTGATGGAATCAATAGTCATTGAGGACACTAGTCGATGACATCAAAGATCCGTGAATGTCATGAGTAACAACCTCCAAAGTTGTCCAACAATACGTTAGAACTTTTTCAAATTTTATCAATGGGATTAGCATTTGTTGATGGTATCAACACCTGCGTAATGAGATTGAGTGGTCGGTGGATGTCATTGACAAACCCAATTACAAATAAATTTAAGACGTTGACAACACTCAAATCTAATATCAATTTCCTTTATCATGTTTTAGGATTTCTCTCTTTCCAATTGAGTACAGTGAGCTCTTGTCTTTATCCACGCACCCTTTGCATTACACGCATGTTTCAAGAGAATATCTGCTACGGTTAAGCCTTATCCCCCTGTGGTTTTTGGGCTTGGGTCCATTCATGTTGTGCCCACCAATGGAATGTCATTGTTCACACGAACTCAAAAGTACAGGGTAGCTGGGACCTCGGATTGTGTCCAGGGTGTAAGGTAGCTTTGCTACGATGCACCCTGCGTGTAACAACCTAAGCTGCGTGCGCAATCATGTCTGCCGCGTGTTGTTGCTGGCAAGTGACCATCACGCTCACGTTATCCTTCCCTCCACCTTCATTTCAAAGTGAAAACTTTGATACTCTGGCAGACTGTCATGGATGATATGCAGTCACTAACTTTGATACTGGAGTAGCCACTTATAACTCACTTTGAAATTATATAAGCTGAATACGAAAATTGAAACTAAGCTGTCCTAAGTTGTGGGTCCTGGTAGAAGAAAAAGTTGCCCTTATTTTATTAGATGATTATCTGGTAGGTAGACATTCATTGGACGGCCGAGAATGAAAATATCCAATCTGTCCTATTTCCACAGCCAAGTGTACGCGTCAAATGTTAGCATCGTTCCGCCAATCTGATTTTGTGCAAGTTTGGAGTGCCTGCGTATAAAGCGTCCTCGGCATCCAGAGTATCAAATAACGCCACTGAGATGTTCTTTTCACTCACCAGTGATTCTAACGTGCGCCTGTTGCTCTCATTTCCCATCTCCTGTTCATGAGAACCATATTTCCACCGTACCTGCTTGACTGCTAGCTAGCTTTCCTTTTCCTTATCGGTGGTAGTCTTTATTACTGTTGCTTTTGCCTTTTCTCTCCGAAATAAATACTCTAGAGTGTTATGGATGATACGCAGGCACTTAGGAAATTACTATAGAAACTGCGTGCATGGCATATAAAGTACTTCAAATTCAACCGTCCAAATTATGGGCCGTGGCTTAGATGTATCATAAATTTAAAAAATTTACACTTGCTTTATTTTCTGACTAACGGATTTATGGACATTTTTTGGATGGTTATTGCCATCTCAACAAACAAGTGTCCACCAATCAGAGGTTAGGATTGTTTAACTAGCAACTGTGGCATTCATAGCATACATCCATTGTCCATGTGGATTCACGTACAAAAATCATGACCGTCCAAATTTAGATCTCCGCTGTGGATGAGGACATATCGAAGCTGTAGCGGATTTTAATCTATTGGATGGTTAGGATGGTCTGCCATGTATGATTTTACGGTGACGCACGCCCCACTGCTGTGGGGCCTCACAATTTGGACGGTGGAACGAGGGAACCAAATGCATGATGCGTGCCTGCACATGATATACCATACTCCATCAGAGTATGATATCATTCCTCGATATGGAATGGTTGCTTTCTTTTCAGGGCAGACTGCTGATTTCAGGCATCTCTTGTCCTTTTCTTCTCAAACAAGACTATCTCCTCTGCAATGATAACCGTAGGTCGTAGATAGCCCAACCTGTTGTACGGTACGATCAAAGTCTCCTGAAACACCCAAGCTCCGTGAGGCCCACCAACTTGTATATGTGACATCAGCTCCGTCCATCATGTGAGAATGAAAAAAATAGCACTGTAAACGAGTCCGTATAACTCCATTTTTTTTAATGGCTGCTCGAAAACTGATCTGACCAAGGCGATTTGTGGGGTACGGATGTTAGTTTTTTTTTAACGAAAATATCGTGCCTGTGTAAAGCACAGCTGGAAAAAGCAGGGTATTCTAGGTTCGTCCAAACGACTACAGGTCTAGTTCGGTGGTTAAGGTTTTTTTCGGGTCCAATGAAAAAACGTGGGCAGTACGTTTGGCCTATACGACGCAAAATCCGTGTGAGAATCCATATGTTAACCGTACAAACAACGGTAACAAAAATTAATATACGCCACGTCAATGGAAACAGTGTAAAGTTGCGCCTTAACACGCGGTGTAGCCCACATCAGTTTTGAATGATATATGCTGATTTTGGTACTTAGTCACGCCTGAGAATGGGTTTGATGAAAGATAAACACATTGAAGGCCTCGCACACAAACGGTTCGCATCCCATCTCCGTTGTTTCTTGTAGTGTGGCCCACCTGAGTTGTGGATCTGGTTGAACAAAGCTTTATTGCTGTACGCTATACATAAACAGACGGTGTAAAATAGTATTCCGGTCCCCATCTTTGAAACCAATGTAAGTGGAATCCTATGCACCACCGCTTTTACGGAACCGGATTGCCTCGAGACATCTACAGGGATATCCCTGTCGACACGACTCTGTGGGGCCCACCGTGATGTATGTATTTTATCCATGCCGTTCATCCGTTTTTCCAGCTCATTTTAGGGCATGAGACCAAAAATAAGTCAGATCCCAAGTTCATGTGGACCCCACATATAATCAGCTCGATCCTCCCAGTTTCCTATGCTGTGCTCACTTGAGCATTGGATCCAGCTCATGTTTTTGGGCTCAAGCCCTACAATGAGCTGGAAAAACGGATGCACGGTGTAGATAAACATTTAGATTACGGTGGGGCCCACATTGGTGTCAGGGTTGTCCATGGAGAAGTGTCTCCAGGCAATCCGCTTCCCTGTTTTAGGCAGTACGTTCCACAATAAAGCTCTGGGCCACCATCCTATCTTTGGACATCTACTCCATCTATCATGTGCTTCCCTCTACGATAGTCCTGGTGCAAAAAATTCAACAATATCCAACTCAGGTGGAACACACCATAGGAAAAAATGGGTACGGATGTGTTTGGGGTCACAATAGCGTGTATCTTTCATAGGTGTGACTCAAGAGGATGGAAGGGAAAATGCAAAACTCAGGTGGGCCACACCATGTGAACTTGGAGGCTTCAATTTCAATTTTAAATTGTTCTCAGCATATGAATTTTGTACCGTGATGATCTTTCGTATCTAGTTCTCTTGGGATGGACGAAGTGGATCTCACACATACCATGATGGCCCCACAAAGCTTGGGTATTGCAAGGGATGCGGATTGCGTCCTACCCCACCGTGATGTAAGTGTTTTATCTAAGCCGTTCATCGCTTTTCTCATATCATTTTAAGGTATGAACCAAATACTAAGAAAGGCACAGGGCTTAAGTGGATCACAAAGTGGGGATTTAATATCCACCATTAAAAACTTCTTGGGAGCTGGATAAGTTTCGGATCAAGCTAATATTTGTTTTTTCACTTCATCCACGTCTACATGACCTTATTAATAGGTTGGATGATAAACAAAACATAACGGTGACCCTTAGAAAGGTTTCAACGGTGGGTGTCATTATCACTGCAGCTTCCTGCGGTGTGGTCCACTGGAGCTGTGGACCTGCTTCAATTTTACTTATAAACCTTAAAATGATGTGAGAAAGGCGATGAATGGCATGGATAAAACACTTACATCATGGTGGGCCCCACAGACTCCGCGTCCCATTGCAAGTGCGGCGCGGATTGTATACTAACCGCCAGGAACTAGCCAGAGACGGACCGTCCTGGCAGGGGCACGGTGGGGCCACCATAATGTATGTATTTTATGCAGTCCATCCATTTTGGCAAATCGTTTTAGTGGATGAGCCTAAAAATGAGGCAGATCAAATACTCCACTGGACCACATCACACGAAACAGTGAGGATTGAATGCCTATTACTGAAAACCTCTTGGGGGCATAGAACTTTTGAATCAAGCTGATGTTTATGTTTTCCATTCATACAGGTCCATGTGACCTTATGAGCAGGTTGGATGACAAATAAACATCACGGTGGGCCATCGGAAGGTTTCAATGGTGGGTGATTGTCATCACTACTCCATGTAAGCGTGGTCCGCTCGAGCCCTCGATCTGCCTAATTTTTTAGCTCATGCAATAAAATGATCTTTCAAAATGAATGTACGGCTTGGATAAAACACATGTCATGGTGGACCCTACGGAGCCACCGACAGGACCAACTTTCTATAACCATGTCCTGGTGGGGGTAGTACCCAATCAGTGCCCTTGCAAGTGGTGCGCTGAACAGTATGTTATAAATGTTGGGGACCCACCAGGAAGATCACATGGAACAAAATCAATCAATTATATCAGCTGGGCCAGGCAGTGGAACCACTGTAACACACTAGCCATCAAATCTTTGGTCTTCAATTCATTAATGTGGCTTGTTGGTACATTATTCTTCCTAACCATGCATGTACTAGCCACCAATGAAAAAGGTTAGAGCTCACCAATTCGGGAGATCTTTTTGGCAAGGTTGATCCACTGCAGGGACCGTCAGATCAACGGCTTGGATATACCAACTATGGGCCTACATCTATAAACTAGGTGCACAACATAAAACATCCTCTAAGCCGTTCGTTCTCTTTTTAGGAAGAAAAGGCCTTATCATTTTCTTTTTTTAATGAAGATTCGCACTTTCAAAGAGAAATCATTCATTTATATTTTTATTTAAAAAAAAAAAAAAAACACAATGCTTTAATAACGTGGCCTTTTCCTGCTTTTCAGTCGTTCGGCAATCTCCTCCCTCTTTCTCGCTTTTCTTGCATTGAAAAAGCTCTACTTGTATTGCTTACACTTCCATGTGCTGGCAGGAAAACATGACGATCTTCCTTTTTCTTCCTTGCTTTCTACCATCAATGCTCATAGCTTCTTCTTTTTCATTACTGATCAGCTGATAAAGCATCTCATGTCTTCTGTTGCTTTGAATCAGAAGAACAAGAACAGAAGAATTACAGCTGAAATCCCACTCCCACAGTAGAAATTCAAATTCAAACATGCCTTGCTAAATATTGCCGTTGAATTCTAGCCATGATGAAACACTCCAAGCTAAAATCCTTCCCGTTCACACCACTTCCCTTCCTTGTCTTGATTTTCCTCCTCCCTTCAGCCACCGCTGACCTGAATTCCGACAAGCAAGCACTTCTCAATTTCTCTGCTGCAGTCCCCCATGGCCGGAAGCTAAATTGGAATCTGGCAGTCCCCATCTGCTCCTCCTGGATTGGCATCAAGTGCGATTCGAACCAGACCCGTGTGATTGCCGTCCGGCTACCTGGCGTCGGGCTCTATGGCCCGATCCCACCTAACACTCTCAGCAGGCTCGATGCGCTCCAGGTCCTCAGTCTCCGATCCAACTACCTCTCTGGGAATCTCCCTTCCGACATCTCGTCTCTCCCTTCTCTCCACCTCCTCTACCTCCAACACAACAACTTCTCCGGCAGCATCCCCACTGCCCTCTCCCCCGGCCTCAGTGTCGTAGACCTCTCCTCCAATTCCTTCGCTGGAAACATCCCACTGCAGATTCGGAATCTGACACGGCTCACTGGACTGAACCTTGAGAACAATTCCCTCTCCGGGCCCATCCCTAATCTCGACCTTCCGAGGCTGAAGCATTTGAATCTGAGCTTCAACCACCTCAATGGCTCGATCCCATCTTCTCTCCGAAAATTCCCAAACTCATCCTTCTTGGGTAATTCTCTCTTATGTGGGGTCCCTCTCCTCCTTCAATGCCCTCCACTCCTCCCTTCACCGTCTCCTTTCTCTCCTCCCTTGCCAGCCTCACCGCCCGCCCTTAAAGCCCAAAGCAAGAGCTTGAAGAAGAAGCTAAGCACCGCTTCTATAATCGCAATTACGGTCGGTGGCTGTGCATTGCTGTTCCTACTAGCAATAGTGGTCTTGATATGCTGTTTGAAGAAGAGAGATGGGGAAGACGCTGAAGTGTCATCAAAAGGGAAGGGAACAAGCGGCGGGAGAAGCGAGAAGCCGAAGGAGGAGTACGGAAGTGGGGCCCAGGAAGCCGAGAAGAACAAGCTGGTGTTCTTCGAGGGATGTTCGTATAACTTCGATCTGGAGGATCTGTTGCGGGCCTCAGCAGAAGTGCTGGGTAAGGGAAGCTACGGGACGGCGTATAAGGCCGTCCTGGAGGAGGGGACGACGGTGGTGGTGAAGAGGTTGAAGGAAGTGGTGGTGGGGAAGAGAGAGTTTGAGCAGCAGATGGAGATCGTCGGTCGGGTGGGCCAGCACCCCAATGTCGTGCCACTTCGAGCGTATTACTACTCCAAGGACGAGAAGCTGCTGGTTTATGACTACGTCCCGGCCGGCAGCTTGTCGGCGCTCTTGCATGGTATGCTTCTCATCCTATTCCTCTCTGCAACCTGCATTTCTGAGTTGAATTACGAATTAGATTAGATCCAGTCCTTTCATCGAGTAGGCCCCACCATGACCATGCCCTGGACCAAATTTTGTGTGAGAAGAATGATATTGCACATGGACTGACTCAGGGTCCTCATTCATCGTGCAAATTGGCTTATCTGATGAGAAGGCCGACCTGCTGTGGGGCCCATTTGATGAATGGCAAGTATAGTTCGTCATGCATCGGTGCATGAACAGGTACAGGAACATTTGGTGGTGGTGCATATTTCCCCATGAAGCAATTTCTTAGGATGGCCTGTTTATTATATCGTTGGACCTAGGAAACATTAGAGGCCCACATGTAGAGATGGTCCAGTGATCGGAACCATCAATTAAAACTGAAAAGATGATCACCACTGATTTTTGGAGTTGAAGATTAGCCAATGGAATTTTTTTTTCTTCAGTGGCCCATATTCAACCATATGCAGTCAGAATTATACATCAAGTGTAGCTTTCTCACCGTGGTCCATCTAGAGTAGCACCTGGACCGTGCAACTGCATCCTTGGCTGGCGATCTGAACCATTGCTACAATGGGTTCGTTTGATTAGTGGCCCACCATATCCAGCTAAGAGAAAAACAACACTGCAACAGTCCATCAAAGAAAGGCCAGTTGTTGTGTAGCGAAGATTTTCAAATCTGGAAGATATTGAGTCTGCCATCCATATTGAGGCCCATCAGATTAACTGTCTGGATGATTTACACATGAGCCCCAATCGTACCTTGATCCGGACTGTTCATTAGGTGGGTCCTTGTGCATGTGCTGTGCCCAATAAATGAGGCTAGGTGAGTCCCATCAGGTGGGCCACAATCGTGAGAAAAGTGCGAACTTTTGGTCAGCTTCTCTAGCCCACTGGACTGGAGAAATTTCGAGGCCACCGTGGGGCCCACCACAATGAACGAGTAGCAATTCAAATTTCTCAATGATCATAGCAGTACTGACACGACTGTTTTAGCTCTGTATCTCGAAGGCATGATTATCCTTTTTCTTTCTTCCCTCCTTCCTCTCTTCAAATTCAAATAAAAAAAACAGGCAGCAGAGGCACTGGAAGAACCCAACTAGACTGGGATTCAAGGGTGAAGATCTCTCTAGGAACCGCCCGCGGCCTGACCCACATCCATTCCGAAGGCGGAGGCAAGTTCGCCCACGGCAACATCAAGTCCTCCAACGTCCTCCTCACCCCCAACCTCGACGGCCATGTCTCCGACTTTGGCCTTACCCCTCTCATGAGCTACCCCGCCGCCCCTTCCCGCAGCACCGGCTACCGGGCCCCAGAGTCAATCGAGACCCGCAAGCCCACTCAGAAATCCGACATCTACAGCTTCGGTGTCCTCCTCCTCGAGATGCTCACAGGCAAGGCCCCACTACAGTCCCCCGGCCACGACGATATCGTCGACCTACCCCGGTGGGTGCAGTCGGTCGTCCGCGAGGAGTGGACCGCAGAAGTGTTCGATGTTGAGCTGATGAGGTTCCAGAACATCGAGGAGGAGATGGTGCAGATGCTGCAGATAGCCATGGCCTGTGTGGCCAAGGTGCCGGACTTACGTCCCAAGATGGACGAGGTGGTGAGGATGATTGAGGAGATCCGGCTCTCTGACTCGGAGAACCGGCCATCATCGGAAGATAACAAGTCCAAGGATTCGAACGTACAGACCCCATGAAACATTCTACCGTTGGATTTCCGGCCACAGGTCTTGTGATTGGCTTGAGTTCATGAATGCATGCAGAGGCTTGTTGAGAGCTAGTGCATGTATTGCATGTGAAAGAAAGTGTTTTTTTCTTTCCTTTAAATCTGTGGGTTTTTCATTGATTGATGATCTTCAATCATCATGCAATTAGGTTTATTGAATGAGAAAGAATAGGGTGATAGACAAGGTTGTTTTCTATGTGAAATCTTAAGACATGGTACTTGTGTAGGATAGATCCTGAGCGTGCATTTAGTGGGCTTTCCTGCAGATGGGTGATTCCATGAAATAGACTGGAAGATCTAACCATCTGATTGGAAGAATTCCTTTTTCGCTTGATAATCAACTCTTAACTTTCTTCCTTCCCCCACCCCCCTCTTTTTTCTACAATTAACTTTCACGCCGTTAATCTAATGGCCCACTGCAACAGCCATTACTTTTAAGTTTCCCAAAACACCACTTGCTCAGTCTGAAACTAGTTGTGAAGGCAAAATTGTAGAAAAGCTAGTATGGTGTTAAGATTGAAGAGTGACATAACTGGGCCAGCCAATGAGCGACGTTGCTCTATTGAGAAGCATGTCAATATGTGGGCCCAAACAAGCGTGAATCAAGGGAGCAGAGGAGCCTGCATGCAACCAGGGGTGGAACCCAGGGGCCCAACGGCTAAGACTGACCCAACCCAGCTCATCTGCCAACTGCATTGCTCCGTAATTAACGGATACAGGTGGTGAGATAACGTGGTGGGGCCAATGAGCTGGAAACCTTTAAGAAACAGCCCCATCTATTTTGCCATCTCATTTCAGGACGGAGATCAAAAATGGATCTAAAACTCCAGTAGACCACACAACAGGAATGTGGGGAATGAACACCCATCGTTGAAACTTGCTGGGCCACAGAAATTTTGCATCAGGCTAATATTTGTATTTTCAGTTCATCCCAGTGGGAATGACCTTATGAACGGTTTGGATGGCACAAAAACTTCAACGTGGACCCAGGAAGGTTTCAACAGTAGGCAACCCCCCTTTTTTTTTCCTACCTCGTCTTTGGGCCATGGACAGGGCAGATTTCTCGGAAACATAACTGCGCAAGATTCTGTGGGCCCCACCATGATGTATGTTTTGTATCCACACCTTCCATCCATTTGGAGAGTTCATTTTAGGGCAATATCCAAAAAATGAGTTAAATCCAAAGCTCCAGTGGACCCCTAGCACAGAAAACAGTGAGGACAGTGACACCCACCAATAAAAACTTCTAAGGGCCACAAAGTTATAGATCAAGCAGTTTGTGTTTTCCCTTATTTCATGTCTTTTTTAACTTTTGAACAAGTTAGATTTCAAATAAACATTATGATGGGCCTTAGGATAGTTTCAATGGTGGGAATCACTCTCCCCACTGTTTTCTTTGGTGGGGTCCACTACAGATTTTTATTTGCCTCATTCTTTAGTTCATATACTGAAACGATATCTAAAAATGGATGAACGGTGTGGATATAACACAGACATCATTGTGGGGCCCACAGAACTTGGTGACGTCACTTCAGTGGCGGACTCGCTACTCAACCTGTCAGTATCTAATCCGCGTCCGAAGCAGGTGGGGTCGCTGGCAGTCCCCATCCACACTTTTAATGTACAAGCAGCCAGCTGTTGATTTATATAGACCATCCATTAGGTGGGCCCCAGCCTATCTTGACCTGTGATAAAAGAAATCAAGAGTGGCCTCGCCATCAAAGCATCCGATCAAGAACCTGCAAATGGCCCATCCAAACTATACAGGCAGCGGTCTACTTTCACTTTCACTTTCACAATACCTTATGCATAGAGGACGCGGATTGAGTCCTACCCCCGCCAGGACGGTAATCCGTCCGGGCAGGGCTCTGTGGGGCCCGCAGTTATGTAAGTGTTTTATCCACGCCATTGAACGAGTTTTTTACATAAATTTAGTATGTCAACCAAAAAATGAGGCAGGTCCAAGGCTTGAGTGGAGCACAACAAAGGAACCTGCACTGATATGACACCCACCGTTGAAACCTTTTTAAGGACCCACGTGATGTTTTTTTTTTTATCATAAAACCTATTCATAAGGTCATGTAGACGTGGATGAAGTGAAAACACAAATATCATCTTGATCCGAAACTTCTCTGGCTCCCAAGAAACTTTTAATGGTGGACGTTCAATCCCCTCTTTCTGGTCAGTCAAGCCTTGGACCTGCCTCATTTTTTGGTTGACGTACTAAATTTATGTAAAAAACTCGTTCAACGGAGTGGATAAAACACTTACATAACGGTGGGCCCCACAGAGCCCTGCCCGGACGGATTACCATCCGGGCGGGGGGTAGGACGCAATCCGCGTCAATGCATAGAAGGAACGGTCAGCACCGAATCCTCTCCCCTCATAATATTTTCTGTGAGTCTCTTGACAGTATTAATAACTGGCAAAGCATGACTCATGCAGTACATCCGAACCATGTAAACTATGGGCCCCACCATGAAGATCACCGTCTCTTAGAACATGCCCTCATCGAGTGGGCCACGCCCATACCCAGAGTCAGAACATCGGCCATCCATTGATTTCGAGCGGGCCGAGGCCTGCCTGATGAGTGGATCGCCTGCTTTCAGTGGCAGGTGATCTTCATGGTGGGGCCCGCCATCCACATGGGGCACAGGCAGCTGTAGGTGACCAAACTAATCATGCAATGAATTACCAAAGCACCTTTTTCTGTGTTTTATTTCCCAACAGTAGAATCTGTGACAAGAGAGTTGTGATGCTACAAGCTGTGATATATTTGCTATTTTCTCACCATTTTTAAAATTTAAAAAAAAAACATATTTTAAGTATTTTTAAGAGAAATAAAATCAATAATCAACGTGAGATTTTTTTTTTTTTTTTTAATAAGATTAATAAAAAAAACCACATTAGTAATTACTGCTCAGAACCTGAACTGTTCTTGTTGTTGACCAAATCTGCCCCACTGACGTACCTAGCCATGAAGGAGATCAGCCGGAACGGGGCTCCAATCAACGGTGCGTCGGTGAGTGGGACAGCTGCATCATCCCCAACATCTGCTGCACGTGGCGACTCCACCTCGACCTCATGGATCTCATTTTCCTCCAGTGGGATCTGCACAATCTCAGAAATCTCGCTGATCTCATACGGTTCCAGCGATCCTTCTTTCCAGGTTCTAGTGCCGGAGGTCGATTCCAATTCGGCATTGTCTGCTACAATTGAACCATCTACGGTTTGGACACTCGCAGGAGATTCTACCCTCCCAATTGATGCTGGCATCTTCTCGCTGTACTGCAGCAAGGAATCTGGAGCAAATGCAGTTTCGGAGGTCAGCTGGGCTGGATTGAATCCAGCCGTTGTTGAAGAGTGATCAACAGTTCCGCCACTCCGATCAAGTTCGATGTATAGTTCATTCACCTGCAAATAGAAGAATCCATGCAATTTTTCAGATGGACCACTCACATTCAATTACCAAAGTCAATGGTGATCTATACAAGCATGGAATGCTTGCACCATTCATTCGGTTTGAAACTCAATGAAGGGAAGAGGCAACTGGAAGCCACACGACCAGAAATCATTCAGAGTACCTCACACAGGAGAGCCATGTGGGTGGAACTTTCACGAGACCCACCCCCATTCATCGGGTACGTTGCCTCATGTTCACCTTGGAACCTCAAAATTCATGATCGTCTAGAACTCAAGTAGGGGAAAAAGTTGGGATGAGATATAGCCACCATTAGTTTTCTGTCGGGCCCACCATTTGTTTATATGCCATCCAATCCATTCATCTCATATGCCTCATCATGATGAAAGAATAATCCACACTATTCAAAAGTCATGTGGGGCATACAACCCACAGCGTGAAATTAGAGGTTTTTAGGTATTAACTTTTTTGGGGTGGCCCACTTAAGCATTGAATCCAAGGTATCCCGAAACAGGCATTCAATCCAAGGTATCCCAAAACGTTTTGTTATGTAACGGCCATAACGGTAATTGTGCTAACCGTTATGTGTTATGGAGTTATCGCGGCCGTTATGGAAAAACTGACCCGTAACGGTTCGTAATCAAGGTATCCAAAATAGTTACATAATAGTAACAGTACTTACTTCTACTGGTTGTAGCGGCAAAATTGACCTGTAACGGGCCAAGATGGATTTTTCAAAAAAAAAAACTGTTACAGCTCACATTGTAACAGAAATGGTGGTGGCAGTTACAGCACCATTACCGTTATGGAATACCTTGCCCGTAAGGGGTCCTGTAACAGCCCCATAACGGTCGGTTACGGAACTGAACAGTGACGGCCATTACGGCCCATGTTAAAATAGAAGAGTGTTGTCATCACGGCCATCGTTACTGTTATGGAATACCTTGATTGAATCAGTGTGATTTTGGGATGAAGGCTCAAGAGGGACAATGCACTGATGTGTGGGTGGATTTCATGCACGTTAAGTCATTTCCCCAACCCCTCGCTGGAGAAAGTGACCCTGGTAGATGGGCACTCTCACCAGCTATGCAAACATTTCCCAAAGTAAACTACTCTACACGTGGAGCCAACCTTTCAGTGATTCCAAGCTGTTCACATGGTCCACCCTGTGGTGGATGCGAGATACACCACAAACATCCATGATGATCTCAACAATCTGATAGGGGCCCCATTAAAATGTGGATTGTCAACTAGTAATTTTGCCCATTTTCATCCTAGGGTAATGTGACACAGAGAGTAGATGCCAGCGTGATTGGGTGTGTCCTGGCTACTGACTTGAAACTCGCAGTTATATAACAATTTGGCCAAATCGACTTCCCATTTACTCAACCGAGTCAACCTCAGAAATTGAAAGAGTAATGCCAAGTTCAGCGTCTTTCAAAATGGGTGTAAAAAAAGGTTTGCAAATGGGCCAGCCTTGCTGGACAAAAAATCTGCTCAAGTCCAGTCAAACAGTTAAGGACCCAAGTCCGGCCATGTTATTCAAAAATCTTTTCATAATGACCATATTGGCAGGACCCATTACACAGTTGCAGGCTGCAACACCTGTTCTGGAAAATAAAAAATGACCATAACTAACCTGTAATGGCCATTACAGGCAAGTAATTGTCTGATACAGGGGCCGATACATTTTCTTTCGAAAAGAAGTTATATCGTTATAGGTCCATAGAAGCATTACCCCCGCCATTACCACTATTGAATACCTTGAGTCTGGCCCCACCTGAAGGCTAAAGAATCAAGCCCAGGCCAGGCCCACCAGCCAACTACTCGGCACAACAATGCTAGATGCCTGTCTCTGCCGGGCCGTCAGAGAGATGCGAACCCAAGTCGAGCCCAATTATGTAACCAACTCGAGGCTCAGCTCAAATCAAGCCCCCATCAAAGCAGGGAAAGTATGCAGCCAGGAATATTAAGATTAAAGAGAGAGACAAGAAGAGTCCACCAAAACTAACCTTTTCAACGAGCTCGGCATTTTCAGCAACCAGCTTCTCAACCATCGCACGGGCAGCTTCTACTAAACTGCTCGCATCTTCATCTTGAGGGTCTTGCTGCACCATATCATGAAAAAAAAAAAAAACATAGAGACACGTTAGGAACAATCCACTTCTCTGAAGACCAGATTACCCTAATATTTTGGGGAAAAGACAAGGTGTTTGTCACTTCTCCTCAGACATCGAGGGCTCAATTTCCAAATAAGTGGCTAACATGTGCGAGATCAGGACCATTCATCTCCCTCCCATGGATAGGCAAGCACACCCCAAACATCAAACCATCAGGACAATTCTACCTACCTGTTGAAGGACTATAGAATACTAGAAAATACAGACAGACAGTAAGATTCCAAAAATATCCCAATCAACAGTCGACATTCTGAAAGAATGGATGACAAACATTGCACACTTTATGCTCAAGCCACATTCAATACCGACGCAAATATCTTTTTCATGGGTAATAGCATCTTATTAAAAGACCACCAAAAAAATGCAAATACATATCCCTTATTCTATTTTGCTTAGGACACGTTTGTTTCACCAAATATCATGAAATTTCATTTATCATGAAAATATGGAATTTCATGCCATGAACTTCATGACATTCGGCTGAGTACACACTCAGCCTGGTAAGATTAATCCAAACTCTAAATTTCATAAAACATTAGCAAACTTGATGATTAACTAGATCATGCTTTATAAACGCAACGAATTTCCAACTGACTCAGTTTAGTCAAAACTCAGAAAATTGAAGATTTCGGGGGGTTCAGCTTCAAGCTTCCAGATAGTGAAATGCACAAGAGTAACAAACCAAACTATGAACAGAACTCTAGCAACATCATAAATCAGCAGAGTCTGTCAATTTGGGTGGATGGAGCGCATCTGATGCAAACAAAGCTACAACTCCACATGGAGCCCGCTTGATCACATGTGTGGGCCCCACAATGTTAAATGCATGCTAGCTTTAGGGTTTTAATTAAGTCGCTTTTTGTTTATTTTGTTTTTTCTTTGTTTATTTGGTTTAAGTTGTAAAAGAGGACTACCTCTCTTTCGGTGACTGCATCCCTCTGATTAAAATGTCCCTATCTAATCTCCCCGTTTATTACTTATCCGTATGTAGAGTCCCTTCAAAGGTGGCAGAAAAGGTCGAAACAAATCATACTTTCTATGGGAGGGAATAGTGACCATAAATAAATGAACTTGTTAAGGAGAAGTGGCACAGTCCAAATATGGAGGCAGCCTGGGCTTGGGCAGCAACCTAGAGAGGAATTTCAATCTCCTCTCCAAATGGTGGACATTCAAAACTGAGAAGAATTCTCTGAGGATAGTGGAAGCAAGGTTTAAAGTATCATCCGAAACCAGTATGCATCGACCCATACGTACCAGTATCGCCCATGAATGATATGGGCAATACATAGTGGTATCAGTGGTGAAAGATATATTACATAACGCACCAATTTCAAACCCTAAGTGAAAGACAAATACGGACTGGGAAATGGTAGTGGGACCCCAACCGTAATCTCAACGGGGAAATTGACAAAATCTGAGGTTTGGAAAGCAATTTTGCAATATGGGGGATAGAAGCAAAATCTTAGGAAAAACTCTTCAGGAAGGCACGAGATTGAGAGTCATCTAAGGGGGTGTTTGGAGCATGGGATTAGATGGGTTTAAGTGGGATGGATTACCAAAATGTGATGATTACACTGTGTCAGGGATTGTCTCCTAATCACATGGACTGAGGCCATCCCACTCCATGTTTGGGAAATGGATTGGCTACTCATCTTGCTACCATCAGTCGGTGGTTCGTGGGCCCCACCATGATGTATGTGTTTCATCCGTGCCGTCCACCCATTCTTCCATGTCATTTTATGGTATGAGCCCAAAAATGAGTTTGATCCAAATCTCAAGTGGATCGCACAGTTGGCCCTAGGAGGTTTTTAATGGTGTAATTCAATCACTTAGATTTATATCTACCTCATTTTTGGATTGAGATTTAGTCACACTTTTTTTGGATTGAGATTTATATCTACCTCATTTTTTGGATTGAGATTTAGTACTAAAGTTGTTGGCAGTTGGCCCTAGGAGGTTTTTAATGGTATGAGCCCATGGTGTGGTCCACCTTAGATTTATATCTACCTCATTTTTGGGATGAAACCCAAAAATTATATTTCAAAATGGATGGACGGCATGGATAAAACACATACATCATGGTGGGGTCCACATAGCACCGACCACTAGCTACACAAAACCCAAAGTAGGATTGTAGAAACCCTTACCCTGGCGTTGATTCCGAGAAGGGCTTCACAATCCATACCTTGTGTGATTCCCAAACACACCTTGCAATGATCCATGGGATCTTAAAACCCACTTCCACCAAATCCCATTTAAACCCATGCGCCAAACGCCCCCTAAGGTGATAAGGTGAGAATGTGGGAAGATGTGTGGATAGGTGATTGCTCTCTGGCTTCCAGATTCCTGGTTTTATTAAGAGTGGGTGTCTAAAAGAGCCCACATTCATATGGTAAACGGCTGCTCCCCTTCGCATCGCAGCTTTCATGTAAGATGGTGGCAAAGGAAAAGATCCTTATTGTCAATCAGCTTGAGAAAAGATGTCTAATCCTTCCCCAACAGATACACGATGTGTAAGAAGGATGAAAACTATGTGAACCATCTCCTGTGCCACTAACTGCCCCACAGTCTGTGGCATAGTTTTTTTCAATTTGTTTGGTATTGTTTGGTCAATTTGGGAAAGGGTGATTGGAGTACTAGAAACCAAGTGCAGACATCCTTCCAAATTTAGGAACAGAGTTCTGTGGAAGCTCTAGCTGCTAGCTCTGTGCTGGGAGTTGGATCTTGAAACAAACAGACATATTCGGGGGTGAAGAGCTGCCAACCTCAACAATCACAGAGAGAATCATTGAGAACGTGTCCTTGGGCGCTGAATCACAAAGCCTTTGTTGGAATCTCTTTCAAAGATCTACACAGAGCTTGGACAAAGATTCTATGGAGTTTGCCAAAGTTGAGCGTGACGAGCTGAGGAACTGAGGAAAGTTGTGTAATAACTAAAATACCCTTAAGGTTAAAGGGGGGTTATTAGGGCTTATTTGTTTTTCTTTAGCCTATATATAGGCCTTGTTCAACATGTGTTGAAAGATATGATGGAACAAAAACTTTGTTTTTTCTTTGAAGAATTCTTCTTCCAATTTTTTTTGCTTTGGCATGTGTTGCACTTCAATTACTAGCAAGTATTGCTAGATCTTGACTTCATCTAATTCGCATCTCAAAGACCACTCTGAACTCTGGCTGTGTCAGCATCCCATCCCCAGGAAAAATCAGGTTTTCAAACTGGCCCTAAGAAACTAGAAGAATGTAAAAGCTGACCTTCGTTGTCTCTGCTGCTGAGGCAGGAAAGGAGGCGTCCCTTTCAAGATATTGAATCCGTGCTTCCAGAAAAGACGCACTTTCCACCAACTGTTGGTTTTCTTGTAAGAGACTGTTTCTAGATTCTTCCAACTCCTTCACCTGCCAAGCTTTGTTATTTAATATCCATATCAGAAACATTTCAGTCTTTGCAGATTACAGCAGTTTACGATGAATTGATGAACCAAAGATGTGAATGAATATTCAGAAGCTTTTTAAGCACCGAAGCATGAGATACTTTCTCTAAGCAAATGAATAATAAAAAAGAAAGGCAAACTGCTGCATCAGGTCAAAATATAGAAAGCAGAAAGAAGTCATGAAGGAAAGATGGAAGAATATTAGCCACGCATGAAAAACAAACCACATAGTACTGGAAGTGGTTACGAGGCCATGCAATGGCAATCCAAAATCCTGAAATTGTGTGAGTACCAACATTTTGGCATGGGCAGCTTACAACAATGACTGGGTCTGGAAGAGAAAAAATTCTAACATATGTGGCATTTGGACACACACACACACGCACGCACACACACACACACACACAGAGAATCTCATTTAGGGCCTGTTTGGATACCACCAAATAAGTTACTTTTTCTACTGACAGCAGTAGATAAGTAACTTATTTGAGATAAGTAAGTTTGGTTTAAGATCAAACTTTTTTACTTAAAGTTAATCACTTCAACTTAATAAGTATAAATCAAGATAAGCTACTTGAGGCATAAGTAGCTTATCTTAAGTAACTAACGATCCAAACACCCCCTTAATGTCCTATAGAATCTCAAAGGCCACAACTCTCCTAAAACTAATTGCATGGGCAAAAATGTTCTTGGCTCCTCGCGTTATATATAGCAGAGACAATAACATTTCATTACCATGATGAATTAAATAGAAAGCCTAATCCTTTCCTTGGATGGCTTCGTTGATGGGCAATATTACTAAATTACAAGGTAATAAATACTAGATTTCAGCCTTGGGTGTGAGTTGTGACTAATCAAGCATTCTCATCCCAAATTTCTGCATAAAGAATATGAAGTAGACTTTATTTATTCAGTGTCAGGACACTGTACAGCATACTGTAAGCCTAGACATCATGATTTTGTATGGAAGCAGCGGTCCATTCAAAAAATTGAAATGGCAAGATAACAGTTAGTCTCGATCAAGGTTTTAAATCGGTGTATCGGGTATAGTATTGTTCACCACTGATATGGCCCTGTATAGCCCCTGCATCAGGCTGTTTCAGGCCAATTCAGCCATATCATTCAGGAGCGATACATACTGGTATCAAATGACTTCAAACCTTGGCCTCGATGTGCAGCTTCTGCCATGTCTATCCGCCAAGAAAAGGTGGGAAGAGACTTTAATCTATTATTGCAAAGAGAGATGTAAATAACCATTCAATTTTATTATAGTAAGAAAAAAGATAAAAGCAGATGGGGAAAAAAAAACTTCTATTGAGCAGCTTCTTGAAAATATACAAGCCATCTGTGCATTTTCAGGCTACATTCAACTGGTTGGTAGCTATTTTTAATGTTCAAACACCTGTTTAGGTGGCATTTTTCAAGTACGGAGTACTCAAGATGGCGTAGGCAAATACCTGTGCTTGCAGTCCAATATTTACTTTGTTCAATCTAGCAATCATCTCCTTGTTTGAATTCTGCAAAAGATGAGAGCAATAATCAACTTCATAACAATAAAGAACCACAGATATCATCACATAATATATTCTGTTTTCTGCATTTAAACAAGAAGGATATCTTAAAATTTCTGCCAAATTGAATTCAGGGATAATCGAGTGATAGATGAATGCCCTGATTGAAAGGCATACATGCATATAGATAAAGTTCAAGCTCAACAAACAAATAAGATATGAGGAAAACTGATTTCTGTGATTTATAAATCACCACAGTTATGCAACCCTATGATACCTGTAGCCTTACTTAAAAAACCCGAGTATCTGAGTTCAAGACTCAGATGCTCAGAGAAAGCAAAAGGATAAGAGATCCCCTTCCGCAAGACCAAAAATTCAAATCTGCTGAGATTTTGATTTTTAGAGCTTTTTTATATTCGGTGATATAATATATATATATATATATATATATATATATATATAATATATATATATATATATATATATAGACAAGCACAGAGGCAAACAACAACCAAGAGCTACCCGTTACTAGGGGTGCACATCTAACCGTTGGAACCATGTAACTGGACCGGAACCGTTGGATCGGTCCAGTTCTAGGGTGCTAACGGTCCGGTTACGGTTCCCAAATTTTCTGAACCGTTGATTACGGATCGGTTCCGGTTTAGGGTCCTGTAGAACCGAACCGAACCGTTGATCCGAACCGTTAACCTAACCGACCGTAGATCCGAACCATGGGCCGTGGATCTAAACCCTCGATCCGACTTAGTTTTAAAATAAATAAATAAATAAAACCAAGTGCCTAAGCCCTTTTTGAGCGCCCTACCCTGCCCCCCCCCCCCCCCCCCCCCCTCTCTCTCTCTCTCTCTCCCTCTTCTCTCTCTCTCTCTCTCTCTCTCTCTCTCTCGTATATGGGTGCTGCTGCGGCACCTGCAAACCCCATGCGTATTGCTCTACTCTTTGACTGTGATGGAGTGCTCGTTGACACTGAGAAGGACGGTCATCGCATTTCCTTCGATCGCATTTTCGCTGAGGGACGATTATTATTATTTTTTTTTTCTTTTTCTGTTGAAATGGGTTTTCATTTTTATTGGTTTCTCTTTTTCATTTCTTTGTTCGTCCCATGCGCCGGTTCCGGTTTGGTTCCGGTTCCAATCCGTTTTTCACGGTCCAGTTCCGGTTCCGGTTCTAGGGTGCTAACGGTCCGGTTCCGGTTCCAAAAATTGTAGAACCGTTAGGAACGGTTCGGTTCCAGTTTCACCCCATAACCGGACCAACCCAACCCGTGTGCACCCCTACCCGTTACACCATATCAACACCAAACAATCACCAAGAAATACATCTTTATTTAACCCTGAAATTTCTTTTAGGGCTTGTTTGGATTCATGGAAGAAGAAAAAAAAAATTGATAAAATGGTGTTTCTCAGGAAACAACATTTATAGGAAACAGTGGGAAAGGAGAAACCATTTCCCTCTATTGTTTTTCCAGAAGATTTTCTTGAAAAAATTCCACTTTCCAAATCTGTTGTTTGGAAAAAACAAAAAATTCTTGAAGACAGGAGGTGAGATGTGTGTTGAAGATGGATTGTGGCACATTTGGGCATTGGCAAATGTGAGATGTGTTAAAACAGAGGACTTGTCGATGAGGAAAACTTTTCTAACACTGTAGTTTCACTGGAAAACTACAAAGGAAATAGCAAGCATGGGTGTAAATATACACAATGTCAGCATATGTTCCAACTACCATAATATCTCTCTTGTGAGAAAGAGAGACCCTAAAAACATCGATACAGTGCAATTATAATAGCCTATGCACCATTACAACGAAAGTAGTTACCTCCTTTAGGACCCATGAGTCATTGCCACTCTCTAAGTGTTTGATTTTTTCCTCTAAGCTGGCCTGTAGATCATTGAGTTAGTTGTGTTGGACGACACACATTTTCAAGAATTGTGCGAAAATGCAAGCCCACTGATGTGGGCGTGTGCGTGTGCATAAATGAAAAACCAGTAATGTAGGTGTGCCCACCTACATGCACACAAAGTGCAATAGAAAGGAACATTGAGTGTGGACAAAATGTTTATGACCCTAGCCAATCTACCCATAACATCCTAACTTCTTTAACACAGTGTGATCTTTTACTGGAATATCATGAAAGAGGATAATGAACACATTCACCTCCTTAAGGATCCAAGAACGTTTTTCGCTCTGTAACTGTTTGATTTTCTCCTCCAACCTGGCCTGCAGATCAGTGAATTAGCTAAACTACTCCTGTGCTGCAGCAAAACCACATTTTTTTTGCAGAAAGCCTAGCATTATACGAATATTAATAGATAGCAGGGGCATGTAATGCATATATACGCCCCCACAGCCATTCATGGGCGCTTTCTGGATTGCAGTGTTAAAAGCAAATTAAGGCTGCATTTGGGTGTCATGAAACTTATATAGCAGTCGGTTGGGATAGATATCCACCAAAGATCAATATCCTGCTCGTTACAGCTGGGGCAAAATCTTTATTTTGGCCAGTTTCACATTCAACTGCTAGCCCAATGCAGAATCTGCTTCTCAGGCTTTTCCAAATGTGCTGCTTTTTCCACCAGAAATGTAGACTGAGGGTATCTTCCAAACACATCCTAAGTGCAGTTAGAAGTTGATGCTCCCTTTTCAACATATTATTCAAATTACCAACTTTAACACATTCCCATGGTCCATCTGAAAATCTGGCAGCATTGTAATGAAAAAAGCTACCTCCATTTGGAGCCAAGAATCTCTCTCATCCTGTAACTGTCGGATTTTCTCCTCTAAGTTGACCTGTAGATCATTCAGTTAGCCAGATATTCTAATATAATAAGAATATAAAGAGATATTCTAGCATAATAAGAATATAAATTAAACACACACGCAAGTTAACCTATAGATTATTTAATTAGCCAAATATTCTTAGCCAAATATTCTTAGTATACCAAGAATGTAAATGGATACTCTACAATAATAAGAATAAAATTAAACATGTGCATGCACACAAACCAAACGTGGTGCATGTAGGACATCCACCCCAGACCATCATGTGCACCCTGCCTCGTTTAGGCATGCCTTGAAAAATCAGGCTGAATGGGAACTCAGGTGGGCCACACCACATGGAATAGTTGAGAAGGGACGCCACCCTTGATTTCGTGAAAAGCCCACCATGTTGTAGATGTGCAATCCAACACATTGATTCAAAACATCTGCCCTTGACATAGGGATGCCACGAATATCAGGCCATTTTGACACTCAGGTGGGGCCAAGTGCAAATGAATGATAGGCGGCTGCTGATGTGGCCCACATGACTTTCCATTTGGCCTATTTTGGGGCCATGCCCAAATGAATGAGGGTGTGCAAGATGGAGCCCACTTCCAATTATTACCGCCATAATTATGGTTGTAATGTTACCATGGAATCATTTCCATGTGTGTGTTTAAGAGCAAACTGCGCCTAAGAAGCCAATGCTAGCTCTTGCACGTTCTCCGCATCCTACCAGCTTTAACATACTTATATGATGCCAAAAAAAAAAAATCATGCAGCTAATAAAAAACAATACCTCTTTCTGCATGCAAGAATCCTTTTCAACTTGTAGATGTCTAATTTTCTCCTCTAAGCTCACCTGTAGATCATTTAGTTAGTTAAGTTCTGCAATTACTAGAGATCCTATAAAAAGGGGTTTGCTAAAATGTTCCCATCTTCATGGACACATTAGCAACATCCTTAAAGTTTTTGAATGACACATGAGACATCCAATCATCAATCCGGTTGGTTCATGCAATAGTACTATTGGGACCAAGCCACGGTACAGGAAGCACATCAATCGGATGGTCCTAACCCTAGGAATGAGGCCAATTTGTTACAACCATCTGTTTTTTACAAGCCATATATCGCATGGATAGAATCATCAAACCAAAGAGCTACTTTGAAATAATAATCAATACAAAGTGGGACCTACCGAATTGATGGTTCAGGATAATGATTGGACATATTTTGTTTATCAGATCAATCTCGACTGTCCATTTCTCAATTCTCATACTAATGAATAGAGATGCTTAGAATCACCCGACTGGCATATTTTTTGCACCATGGCTTGTCCCATTTTTGCGAAAGAATGGATGGTTCAGATTGACGATTGGGCGTCCCACGCATCATTCAAAAGTTTCGGGGACATTGCTAACATCCCCATGAAGGTGGGGATGTTAGCGAAGCCCTTCAAAAATATGCTTACAATTATAAGACATCAGGAAATAAATTCCCACCTCTTTCAAAATCCAAGAATGCTTGTCCAACATGACTTGGTTTATGTCTTCTTCCAGGCATTTCTACGAGCCAATCTCCAAAGGTCAAAAATAAAAAAATGCTATTGATAAAGGAAAACAGCCAATAGAGTTCAAATAAGAGAAAGTTACCTCTCTTCGAATCCAAGAATGTTTTTCGGCTTCTAATTGTCCAATTTCTTCCTCCAGCACAACCTTTACAGGAAAAATAAAATTAAAAAATTTGTAGAAAGAATATCAAATGCCAGCAAGAGAAGGCGAGGAACCCAGAAATAAAAAATAAACAAAATAAATAATTAAAAAGCTAAAAAAGCAGACAATGTTAGACTAGCGTAGGATCAAGCTTGGGCAGAAGATGGATATAGCATGCCTCATCTCTACAAGCTAGTAGGTAACATTTCTTTACTTCAATACACATCAAACTCCAAAGACACAAACCGCAACATTGTGTGAGATGCAAAATCTCGACCCACAGATCACTACAAAGGAGAATCCGTCATGGACCTAGAAATAAAATATCAGACCTATGCCTGGGTCGCCACCAATGGTTTTCAAAAACAAGGACGTCGGAACCCTTAAGGGGAATCGACTGATCACCTATTCATTCATTATTCTTTTGCCCATAGAGTCTAGGATCATTTCCTATGCCTGCTGCATGTCAACTAGGTAATGCCAAAGTTTGTGGGGGACCTGCTTTGAGCGTGGCATGGAGTTGGCAAATCTGGGAAAGCCATTTGGAGATTGGTCATAACAGCTGTTTTTTGGGCTCTATGGGGAGGCTAGGAATGGGCATTGCTTTAGGAATGAGTGCGAGGGTGACAACCGGTCATTTGTAAAGTCAAAAGTCTTGTTGTGGGTTAGGCTGTGCATGTTAAGGCCACATTAGCTGGCTTTCCTCTTTGAGTCTTTTGTTTCCTCCGGATTGTATTCTTTTCCCGCTTTTGCAGCTTTTCAATAAAATTGCTGTTCTCTCTCAGGTATAAAAAAAAAAAAAAAAAAAGGAATATGAAGGAGAGAAGCGGATGAGCATTGGTTATGTCTGGAGACAGGTCTGTGTCCAGCAACAGGTCCAAAGGCTGGGGTTTGTCCATCTGCCGCTACCTATTCTACAGTTAATTTCAGTGTAACTAAAAATGAAGGGAGACTATTTACACACACTCTGACTACAAAATACACCCATCCTTTCTACTTTTGGTTATATGTTGTTGTATGACTAGAAGTAGAAAGGCTGTAGAAGTAGAAAGGCTGGGTACTTGTACCAGTCAGAGTGACGTGCATAAAGCATTTGTCATTAGAAGTAAACATTCCCGATTTAGAACAAGATCAATAAAATCCAAAACTAACCCAATTTATCAAGAGATGCATGCATTCTGGTAACTTGTAATGGAACTTACACTTCTTGAGTCATCGGTTTTATGGCTGTTCACCTCTACATCCGATTCTGACACACCAGCATTTTGAATGCAAGCATTATCTGAGTTTTGCGCATGATGATTCTGCTCAGGAGCTGTTTCTCCATTGGCAAATGCTACATCTGTCACTTTAGATTGTTTGCCTCTTTTTTTCTTGTTTTTCTTCCTCCTTTTTTCCTCTTCCATCTCTTGAGCTCAGAACTTAAATTTCAGAACAAATAGACAAAAGAAGAGCCACAAATCCTTACAATCCAACAACTCTCTTGCATATAAGACTTCGTATTATTTCCTTCCCGTCTTCACCTGTCAGCAAATAAATGGCTACAATGAATTCCTAATAAAATATATATTATTCAAATAGAAAATGCATACTATAAATGCAAACTAATGTTGTTTCATCCAGCCCATCATGCAGTATAAGTGGGCCATGCTTTTCAGCATTCCAGATCATCCCTCTGGTGGGTCATAACAATGTATGCGTGATGGACAAAATTCACATGCATCAAACAATTCCCGCCTTTTGAGGTGGCTTTTTGCATTGCATATAAACTAGATATATTTAATTTCTCAGACATCCATTCACAGTTCAAGAACCAGAACGATAGAATTATCCTACCCTTTTGCAACACTGCTCATGCAAAGTGAGCCCATCAGATGAACGATCAGGATCAACAAACACTAGGCACCAGAAGAACTATCCTAATCAATTAACAACAGGCCAAGCCTGTGTTTATCTTGTCTGAAAACACCAGTAGGATGTGCTAAGCATTGCATCACTTCAATATAATTTTTAAAAGCAAAGAAAGAAAGAACAGTGCTTCAAAGCCACAGATCTGAACCTCTTCTAACCACTGGTAGAGAAAGGATTTCTACATCAACTCGATACCAAATTTTATAAACTCCAAGAAAATAGGAACCAGAACAGATCGAAAATCACTAATCAGAGAATCAAATACCAAAATTATGCCTACAAACCCAGATCAAAGATTGAAATTCTAAACTTCTTTTGATTCCACCAAACTTAGTAAGCAACAGATATCTCCATCAAGCTGATCCATAGAATATGCAAGAGGAAGAGAGGGAACCCTACCGCAGTAATCGACAATTCAAAAAACAGCAATAAAATAGCCGAATTTCAAAAAGTTCATAGAATGGAGATCTGATAGGGATCTAACTAACCAGAAGAGCAGAGACTGGTTCTATCAAATGGCAGATCGGAACTTCTTCTCTCTTTCAGATTCTTCGCATCCGAACCTCATGAAACCCTAGAAATCGCATTCTGTATCAGATTCTTGGATGAAAATGCATAAACCCTAACCCTAGAAATCGAGTTTCTCGATTTTCGAAAGAAGGATTTTGAAAATCTATGAAAAAAAAGGGTTTGAATCCTACACTAGCCTGGAAACGGAGGGTATTTATACTCAGATTTGGGCGCGAGATCTGAGATTTTCTGACTCTCTTCTAACGCAGATAACAGCATTACGTCGGTTTGTGTCTCCGTTGGCCTCACATGTGTCTATGCGAAGCACACGTGCAAGATCACGACCGTTCATGAGGCGATCACCGGTTATGATTTTCAAAGAGGAAATAAACGTAGGAAGGGACGAAATCGCATGTGCAAATGTGGCCCACCCAATTTCAGATGGAGCGGATTAGGTGTGTGGCCCTTACCGTGGGGTCCACCTTGATGCATGTATTCTCTATCCACGCCCATCCGTTTTTCCATATGGCATCCTCTCAAAAATGAAGTAAATCCAATTATCATGTGGACCATACCATGTGAAACCATGGTGATTGACCATTAATACACCACAAAAGTATACATGGTCCACCTAATAAACATGGCCAAAACAATAATATGGGCCTGGTTAAATTTCTAAGGGTCTGTTTGGATCGCTTGGACCCGACATACTGCATTATTTTAAGTTGAATAAATACGATATACTGCGTTTGAATTGGATTTGAAATCCGTGGTAGTATGTGGCATACAAATGCATCACCGAACCAGAAGCACATGGACACGTAGTTTGATAGTACATCAGAAGGACATCAGGCAGTGTAGCGAGTCATTGCACTGTACCGCCTCTCACAGCAGAGGAATCTCTCAAACCTCTGTATGCTCCGCGCGTCCATCTCATCTTCCTTCGCCATCCTTATTCTTCTCCGTCATTTTCAACCCTCTGGTAAAAGGAATGGATGGGTTTACGGCCACATCTTAGACGTAGACGCAGTTGCTTACTTCGTCTTCTTCGCCTACGTTGAAGATAGGATGTCTTCATCTTATGGCCATCATTCCATAAACATGGTTTATGTCACGCCTAAAATTTCATACCGTAATGGCAGAAGTGAAAGAAGGTATGGCTTTATTTTTCCACTATACATTCTGGGACAACAGTTGATCCTTCTTCTAAATGGACCGTATCCCTCATTTCATTCATGGATACCATTTCTCTCATGTACCTTCTTCTACAAGAGGAGATGAGTACTTCCGTATACACCTCTCTCTTATACCCTACGCAGAGGGTCTAGCCAACAAAAGATTTCAATCCGATTTGTTTATTTTGCTATCGTTCCCAATTGACCATTGATGCATGCGAAGCTACTGTCCACTTTGTAGTTTTGGATTTCTGTCATGTTTTAATTGCATCTGAGCCGCTGAAAACGGTGGCCCTATTTTTCAGATCATTATGTGACAAACTCTGGATGGTGGATTGGCTGATAGTCGAAAGAAGCCATACGTAATATGTAAATTAGACCATTATTGTGGTTGATAGTGTAGAACTGGGGTGCCACCATTTCTCTCGTGATAATTTAGACGGTAGATTGACTCATTCTGGATGTTAATCTATACAGAATGATTGACGGTTTGGATGAAATCCAAAAACCGTGATGGAGCCCACATAGACAAGATCTGGTGCTCGATAGTGTAATGAGTGTATGTAGTGAAAACGAGGTCCACATAGATCGATCCTTCAACAAACATTGAATATGCATACATTCCCTAAATACATATGTAAGGCAGTCCTTCCCAAACAATCTAATCAAACTTGAAAAGGGCACTTGATACCTATACATCCGACGATGTACATCTACCGTATTTTATAACAATGCAATATAATAATCCAATACGTGAATCCAAACAGGCCCTTATAGTATAGTCAATCATCAGGATTTCTATGGCATGGTCCACCTAATATTTAAATATGCTTTATATTTTTAGAATGATGCTCTAAAATGATTGGAAAAAACATATGGACAAAATAAATAAGTTAAGACGAGCACCCCCAAGGAATGAAGGGATTGGATTAATGAGCCTTTGTCTTACTAAGTAAACTCTATTGGGTCCACCGTGAATGTATGTGGTTTATCCATACCGTCCATCCCTTTTTTCAATTCAGTTTAGGGGTTGAGCCTAAAATTTAGGCCAAAACTCAAGTGGACCGCACCAAAGGGGTAGTACCCAATCAACGTCCATTTTAAACATACTTTGCATGGCCCCATTTCGACTGTCCAGTTAAATCTCACCATACGTTCTTATACGGATCAGATTAATATTTTGTTATCCCATTAATCCTAGTACGAATAACCTTATGAACAGTTTGGACAGCATAATGTTGAAAGATTTTGATGGTGGGAGTTTACATCCCGTTGTTCCTGTAGTATGGCCCGCTTAAGCTTTAGATCTATCTTATTTTTTCAGGTCATGTCCAAAAATGAGGTGGCAAAACTTGAATGGAGTGGATGTGACACAA